>CP137686.1:2205018-2765018 GCA_037976565.1 Mesocentrotus franciscanus | reverse complement strand
TTATTGTTAGTTTGGATTGCAAATATCTCCTCATACCCTCTTGCTTTTGGCACATTCATTAAGCATCTTCTCTCTCTATTAAAAGCTGCAACACACTCTCAATCTCTTACCCATGATGATGCGCCAGACCACATTGTGTCATGGAGGCGTTAAGTTGCGGGTGTTGAGGTTGCAATGTTTGCACAATGTATGGATTTTGAGGTTATCTTTTGTCCAAAATCCCCATAGAATGATTCATATTTTCACTTTAATTTTGCTGTCTTATGCAGTCAATGGGGCAGCACGGCGTTAATGACGGTGCAGGAGTATCCGGTAATTGACCTAAGTTTCTTTGTATAGTCACTGTCCCCTTCATGAGCGAGGTGAAATATATGGCTATGATTTTCTTTTTTTGATATCAAGAAGAAATAATTGTGCATTAACGAATCGATAATGCATCGAAATTGAACCTTGGACGTATCCTCAGTACCCCTTCATTTGAATACCATTGGTGCATACGGTTTAAAAGTAAACTTATTTTGAGAAAATAATTCAATTAATTTAATGTCTGTTTCTTATTTGTGAAATGATGCGTAACTGAACGTATATCTTCATTTTGAAAATAAGCCATCACAATTATAATGTAAGCAAAATTACTTTAATATTCCCTTACATCAAAGATCCATAATATCCTATAGTGTATTTCCTTTGAAGGTTAGCGGAAACATTTTCTTCACTCAGGTCTGAGTCAACTAATCAGACAAATTGTCGTTTTCTAGAAATAGTGGATTCTTAGAACGAAACTTAGGTTGGCATTTCATCCATGTACCAACTTGCCTTTGTACACTGTTTAATTAAGGTAAGAAACCAAAAACAACAACAGATAAACAAATTATAAAGAAATAAATGAGTTTTAAGTAAATAAATAAATACAAGAATAACTGAATAAATGAACGAATGCATGAAAATAACTAAGCAACTAAATGTATAAATGAATAAACGAATGAATACATAAATACATGAATGAATGGCTAGATAGATAGAAAGATAAGATAGATATATAGATAAATGAATAATTAGGGTGAAAAAAGATAGAGGGACAGGCCAAGAAAAAAAATCAGTTAAATCGCTTCTCAAGACGGTTCAACCCCTTCTCGCCTTTAAGACCGTTCACCGTCGCATTCCCTCTCAGCGGCAAAGTCATCTTAGAGACCCTCTCACGTCGATGTTCATTTCCGCTCTGGTGCCGCATATGATCACTAATGATGACGGTTTCAAAGCCAGCGCGACCAGGCCCTGGATGAGGGGGTAGGGGTCATTTCGGGGTCACGGCTACAGAGCTGTGCAGTTTATCTATCAATCCATTAGTCATAGCCCGAGGCAAATAGCAAGAGTTTAAGATAAGTCTGACAATTATGGCAAATGCCCAAAGATGGATGGCTGAAAATAATCCTTTTTACAGGGGCTTTGCTTGAAAAAATGTTGAGTGTGGGGAGTGTCGGGGAATATTCTACTGAAAGTTTTCTTATTGAATTGAATTTGAATTGATCTGAATTAATTTTTTTCTTCAACATATAAATCAAACTGCGTTTCAGCGATACAACATAAACAAAATAAACATTTAAAAAAAACATGTACATAAGATGATAATAATAGAAATTTTGACATTAAAACGAAATGTAACTGATAATCACTACCAAGAAGCAAAACAGACAATAATAATAATAATGTGTAAAGATTTGTTTGTTGTTGACGACAAAGGTAAAAGGGGCCCTCACATTTGAAAAAAAAAAAAGGAAAATTGGAATCCCACAAGTATCAAGAATTTTGAATGGGGGTCGCCCCCTCCCAACATGCATCCACACCCTAAAGCTTCGCCCATTCTTCTTGACATTTCACTCTTTGCTAGATCGGCATGGTCTCTGAAACATTTCTATAAACATTGACTGCTACCAAACTGGGCAAATTCATGGTCACTCAAGGAAATAGCTGCAGGCATGATGTAAATGAGAGAGATATAAATAGAGAGAGAATTCGAATGAAAGAAAAGAGCTGGAGAAGAAAGAGGTGGGTAAAGGGAGTGGGTGAAGAAAAGGAGAGAGCGGAGACAGAGATAGGGGAAGATAGAAGTTAAAACAGAAGAGAGTGAGAAAGAGAGAGAGAGAGAGAGAGAGAGAGAGAGAGAGAGAGAGAGAGAGAAGGGGGCGGGTAGGCATGCGGGCACAGTTGGTGCTGATATCTCGTGCCTGAATATCAACAAGAATTTACAAATGAGCTAAACGAGAGACAATATCATTTTGTAATCATATCGTGAAAAATGAATATCTAAAAATGACAACTAGACAAACTCATTGCATGAATGTAATTCTGTGGGTAGCCTGATATATATATATATATATATATATATATATATATATATATATATATATATATGTAGTCTCCAGCTCCCTCCCCTATCCTGCCTCGTAAGGCGAATATCGTGAGGAGTTTTGATTAAGAGCACTTCACAAAAACTTAGCTTAAAGCAACAGTGGCGTCTTAAAGTCACTCATCAAGGCCATCATCATCGGCCAAGCACCTCTTTGGTGACGGTCACGCGTTAAAAGGTCACCATAGGGTCAATAGCGAGGTACACCTCAAGGTTTCCTGGGCTCCCTGTAGGCCAAATCACCTGTCAATAAACACTGCGCCCTCTTGCATTAGTCATACATTATTTTGTGGCAAAGTGTGTCGGTTTGGTATTTGACGGCAGGCAAAACACGGCAACGTCACCATGTTTACAGCCGAAAAAACAAATAAAAACTTTCAAATCGAAGGCTTTATTTATAGCAATATGAATAAATTGACCTAACCTTGAAGGATTACGGTGAGTGAAATGCCCCCCTCCTCCCCCGCAAACTCAATTTTGAATATTTAATTCTAATTGGTTGAAAGTTTAGAGGCGTCTGAGCTTTTGAATTTGATTTGGATGACATTTAGGCTTCCGTAGTTATCTACTAACCTGCACAGTAAGATCGGAATGGTGTTTTGTGGGTGTGTTTGTGTGTGTGTGTGTGTGTGTGTGTGGGGTGGAGGGTTGCAGCTTTTACATTTGAGTAAACACCATTCATTACGCTAACATGTAGTACAAAACTCTTTCCCATGGTCAGTAACCCATCCCCCACAACGCAAACACACACACACACGCACACGCACACACACACACACACACACACACACACACACACACACACACACGCACTTTCGAAATCGTCCCGAGGCTCCTGCTGCATTACTTGATACATACTGTTTTTGTTGTTGTCCAGATCTTTGTGTATCTCTTTGCCTGTGGTCATTTCTATCGGTAAGTCCTTAAACAGTAAACAATAATAATTAATCGGGAGTAAAACATTAGTCATTGTTGTGCAGCACCGGTTGTCACGGGGGAGTGGAGTGTCATGATTGCGGACCACTAATGGAATGAGGAAAGTTTGTATTGACTTCATACAACGAGGCCATTGACATTGATACATGTTGATAGATTTGTTTTAGAATGACGATGATACCTCTTCCTACATCTAAATATTATGATGTGGGATTACAATCATGACCATGTGTACTTGCAATAATATACTAACAGAAAAAAGTACAATGTGATAAGATATAATGGCAAAGGTAACAGCAACAATAAATATAACATCGATGACGACGGCAACAATTACAACAACAAAAACAACAACAATAGTAACAACACTACTACTTCTACTGCACCTACTACTACTACTACTACTACTACTACTACTACTACTACTACGACGACTACTACTACTACTACTACTACTACTACTACTACTACTACTACTACTACTACTACTACTACTACTACTACTACTACTACTACTACTACTACTACTACTACTACTACTACTACTACTACTACTACTACTACTACTACTACTACTACTACTTCTTTTTTATTCTTCTACTACTACTATTACTACTACTAGTATACTAATACTAATACTACAACAACTACTGCTAATACTATTTTTACGCTATGACAGGAATATTATTATAATGAAAATGAAATAAAAACAATCTATCAATACTTTTGACATTTCGAGCCAGGCCTTAGCTCCGGTAATCAGCACTCAATAGTGATGAATCTCGGTGAAAAGAGACAGGGTGACGGAAGAGGGTCATCAAGTTCATGGTCATCTACTCATCACCTATTCATCACCACATAAACACAAGGTACCAGTAATTAACATTCTGTCACTCCGAGATTACCCTTCTGTCCCCTTCTCCAGGGCCCCAGTGGTCTTTACCACATCCCCAGGTCCACAAGTCCAGCGTGACCTTATCCTTCCAAGGATTAGGACACTTTCTAAAGCTTGGAAATGGGTACAAGTAAAAATACCCAAGTCCCAAAGTCCATCACAACATGCATTCGTGAGCATTAGGGCACTGGTATCATCGGGTATGTGACGTAAGAGACAACATTTTGATTTAAATCGGACATCAGAGTTGGCTTTTTGAATTGGGAGGGGGGGGGGGATTACGATGGATTCTGAGTGATCGTAAACAAGTGGATATCTATAGGTCAAAGACATTTTGATAAGGCTTCATTGACGAGACTTGCGATTGTGGGTGTACGCAGAGTACCCGAGCTAAAAGGATTTCAAAAGGCGGTCATGCCCAAGCATTCGAATGGGTATGATGACAAAATTAGAGTAAACAATCGTCTTGTGAATATAGACAGGGAGATAGAGAGAGGAAAGGAGGGAGTTAGGGAGAGAGAGAGGGGGAGCAGGGAGGGGAGAGAGATAGAGAGAGAGTGAGAAAAAAAAGAGAGAAAGAGATAGAGAGAGATGGAGGGATGAAACAGAAGAGAGAGAGAGAGAGAGAGAGAGAGAGAGAGAGAAAGATGTCGGGGTGAAACAGGGTTAAAGAAATAAGTCCTTTTCGCGCGCCCATCATGACCATGATTGGGTGGTTCTTTAACACTCTTCGACACCCCCCCCCTCCAATAATGATATGTGTTTCGGGTGGGTTTTAGGAGGGGAGGGGTGGGGGAGAGAGAGGGAGAGGGGGCGGGGAGGGGGGGGGTGGTGGGCAAAGGTCATACACATAATATGATTGTGAGCTACCACAAAATATATTATATATAATTATTTAGAAAATGATGCTATTGTTAATGCAGAAAAGCAATTCCAACCTGCAGTATAACGGAGCACTCTCATGTCGATTCAACGCATCAGTTACATGTATGTACTCGAAAGTATAATGGCTCTTTTTAAAGGTTCCTCTCATTAGTATAGTCGATTAAAAACAAATTATACAGTCACTACCTAATTTGATTCGTGAAAGTTGCCCCTAAATAAAGCTATTCAGACTGGTCACAGTTAACAGTCTAATATAGCTTACAATCTAAACACATATATAGTATATATAGCACTACTTGTCCTTGTGGGTATTTTTTATTTATTTATTTATTTATTTTATTTTTTATTTTTTGGGGGGGGGGTTCTTTTTATTGAATTTTATTTCTGCGTTTTAACAATAATTTCATAATACATAACACATTTTCAAACATGCCAACTTACCTTTTAACAGATAAAGAAAATACGCATATGGGAAATTAACATTTTACATTTAACAGAATACGGTTGAACGCATGCAGGAGACCGCCATTGTCCTGGGGTAGTTGCCCGGCTGTAATTGTCCGGGCTAGTTGTCCGGATACAAGCACTGAATGGAAGTAAATTTGATCTGGTATAATTATTTTTCAATTGAAAAAAAATATATATATATATATATATATATATATATATATATATATATATATATATATATATATATATATCTTGTACAATCAGACTTATTGCACTATCATAAAACGTGAAAATCGCTGTATGTACCACTTCACACAACATATTTGCCTATGGTTCAATTGCAACCACAATAATAGTGCTAGATCCAAGGTTCCTCAAAAGGGAATTGAGGGGGGGGGCATGGTTTCGAAAAATCTCTGACAGGTAACAACGTCATTACGTAAGTATTTTTGTGTAAACTTAAGGAATACTATATAATGCCACTTTGGGTTTTGAATGGTAAGTGTTGATGTGCGTGTGTGTGTGTGTGTGTGTGTGCGTGTGTGCGTGTGGGGGGTGGGGTGGGATGGGGTATGTGCCAAATCCCCTTAAACCCTGGTGATGATAGTCCCATCATCAATCCAAAAACTGAAGAATCATCCTCTGTCTGAAATTGAACTGTAGACAGCGAGGGTTACAGCCTGAAATGTGGAACGTTTGACAAAACTGGGCTTCGGGAAGAGTGAGGAGAGCGATTCACGGGATGATGGCATCCAGAGAAAGGGGAGAAGAAAAGGAAAATATAATGGAGAGATAAGCTAGACTAAATTGAATTTTCGCGGGATGATCGATGAATCGATCGAAAGAAGAGAAGCGGAATCAAATAGCAACAGGTCGTCATCCGGAAACGTGAGATAGTGATCGAGTGATAGTAGGAATGATGGTCTTGAAAGATAGCTAGATCAAGCAGATAGATTGAGTTTTCATATATAGACAGATGGAGAGCGGGGAATGAAGGTAGATAAGGTGAAGGAGAAACAAATGGAGAAATGGTAATGGCGTAGCGCAGATGCAGCCATTCAGGATGGAACGGCGTTATTCAGGGGTTGGAGGGGCTGCAGCCTCACTCCAAGAAAAATAGCCATTTCATAGGCAACCGATTGGGGAAGGTGCAACAGTGGGGTTTTATCGTCCTATTCCATTTGTTGTTGTTGCTGTTGTTGTTGTTGTTGTTGTTTTTTTTTTTTTGGGGTTTGTGCATCCTTTCCTTTTCATGTTTGCCCACATTCAACTGAGCAAACTGGACAAGTCAGATTCTCTGTCTCTCTGTCTCTCTTTCTCTGTCTCTCTCTCTCTCTGTCTCTGTGGCACTCTCTCCCTCCCTCCCGTTTATCTTAATTCCGAATCATACAGTACGGCAATAGAAGCGAAAAGTGCTAAAATAATGTATATATATATATACAACTCTTTTTACACAGAAAGTTATATTTATTGCAAGGCTACTGGAAATGTGCTTTTCCCACCAACAAGATCAATGTCGTGACTGTTGAAAAAAAATGAAAACAACGAAAAATATAGAATGACATTTTACCGAGATCAAACGATATAAACCAGTTAACAAGGTTTGAAAAGGACAACACCTGAGAACAAAGAATTAAAACAAAAATTAACATGATTAATGAATTATTCAATAATAACAGCAAAGTAAAATATCTTACTTAACATTTTAAGTAATCCACAGCCATGATAGTTGTAGTTTACAATTTTGTAACATGTTTTAATCTCGAAACGTCATTTATTTTGGTGAGTATTATAATCCATTAGTTCGATTTACAGTTATTGCGCTTAGCATATACAAAAAAAAAAATTAAAATCATATGAATTGTAATTAATAAATTATTCAAAACTATCAAAACTTTCGTGGATTAAGTCTCCTCTAACAGGCATTTTGTTGGTGATTTTTTTTGCTGATTTTTTGCAGTAATTGCGATAAAAGAATGAATGAATGAATAAAAAGGCTTGTAATCTTACGTTTATAGATCTTCAAAAGGATTGCTAGAAGTTATGCCCTTCGGCTTAATCTGCGATGCAAGGAGGGTGTAAAACAGCTCGAGCTCTCATTTGTAGGTGAGGTGGGGTGGAGTTTCGGTTGTATATAGTCCGGGAAGGCATACTAATGCATTGAGAGAGAGAGAGAAAGAGAGAAGAGGGCGGGGGAGGGGGAGAGAGTGAGAGAGAGAGAGAAGGGGGGGGGGCGGTAAAGGTGACAAGAAAGAGGATACATTTAGGGCAAGGCCCAGAGCAATCAGACGTTTTCATAATAAATTACAAATCAGTAAAAGGGTCATGCACTCAAAAAAATCATTATTTACACATTCATTCGACGAGTGACATTCCATTTTTTCTGTTAATTGCCAAGAAAGGCGCCTAAAAAAAATAGCAAGCTACCTACCATAGTTTTCTCGAACCTAATAGCCCCCTCAAATACATAGCGCAAGTATAAAAATATCATGAAACCTTTTCCAAATGTTTCTTATGGCCCCCTCACATCCCAACTGCAAATCTTTTAAAATGTCATGAAACCTTTTTACCAAATCAATTGTTATTTCTCTCCCTAACCTTGTTCACACCACTGTAGATAATTTGATCATAAATAGAAAAGTGATATCTTGGTGGGATTTACCTCCCATATCAATGGAAAGCTTCACAGAATATGTTTATTTTTGTATTTAATGCTTTAAAGAATAACGCTGAGAAGGCAAAAGTCTTACAAATGATATCTCTGCAGGGAACAAAGATTTAAATGTTGTCTTAGATTAATACTCTCGTTTTTTAGATGTCCCATTTCTTCTGGCAGCTTCGTCTAGTTAAACCATAAACACTTCCATTGATTAGCGGCGTGATTGAAAAGTCAGATTGAGCTAAGCAGACGTTTCGGAAATGGATGCTTGTTGATTACATTTTATCGATCGATTTCTTTACAAGGATTTTCGTTTATATCAACAAGAAAACAAAATCATAAAAGCAAAACAAAAAGAACAGGGTGGCAGTTCGGCGCTTTCCTGGGGCACTTTTAATCTAGAAATCAGAAATCAAATTCCTTATTTGAAATCACGATATTTGTTTTGACACTATACGATAGATGATGATGAATATAATACCTATTAAACAGGTATCATCATTTTAATAGTTTTCTGTCTTTTTTCATAGGAAGGGGGGGGGGGCTAATAATTAGGTTGGACAGACCCATACAGCTGGTGAAAATGAATGTTATCGATTCAGTGAAGTGGATTTTTACCTATTTTTAAAAATAAATAAATAAATAAATAATAATGAATACAAGCGGTGCTAATAAAGCGCTTTCCATCGAAATCTCTAAGCGCTAGAACAAAGAAATACAATGACAAACAATTACCTTTTAAACCCCCAAAAAAATTAAAATAATAAAACCTACACATTTTGCAGTTTTTACCTCGCTATTATTATTGATTATCGAGAAAAAGTTGCTAAATTCCATCAAGTATATTTCAAACATGACAATGTTCAGAATGTAGTCCAACTATTATACAACACAAACATACAATAATAGCTTTGAAGTAAGCAAAACTGGGATTCGGTATCACTCAAGTATAACTCCCATAGTACGATGTTTTACTGCAATTACTCTGGCATGATTGTATTAATTCAGAAATTGTTATTCCAAATATTACTCCAGATAACGTTACCAATGAAACCGCATTTTCCATTTCTGTCGACATTAATATCAGGGAAAATATTGTAGGGTATAGGTGATATCATATACTTGAATTAAAGTTAATTATTTTGTTTACTGTGTTTGCATTGCTCGCATGCTTTTAAGACACCTTAATGTATGTCTTATGATGATCATGATTTTACTTTCTGGTAAAAATACTTCCCTTGATATTAAACCAAAACACATATAAACAAACTCTGGTACCTGCATCTTTCTGTTTATGTTTTTGTTTACAAACAAAAAGCTACCACAGGTTTATCGTCAAACTCTATTAATTTCATCCAAGCAAGGTTCAGTCATGTCAATGACGCGAAATTATCTAAAGAAGAGTACCGGGTAGGCAAATGCATTGTAAAAGAGAATTTGTAGAAGTTGTTTTCAGTATATTCAATACACAAATGCTGCTTCAGTATGTAATTATTCAAAGGTTTTCTTCTATTCGGTATTCTAAATAGTTGATTACTTATCAGATGAAAATTCTTGACATGCGTGGGATGAGGTTTTGAAATAATCAAAATTGATAAATTGACTCAGTCTTGCATGAATTCACTTCGTTTAACAAGTACTGCATCCACGTGGGTGTGGGTATATGGGACTGAACACATGCAGCGTCAAATTTAGTGATTTGTTAATGTTTTATTTATTTATTTATTTATTGACTATCAGCTTCTTTCATACTCTCTTTATTCATACATTTATTTCAGCATACCTATTTCCGTATCGATAGCCCTTCTTCTTCTGCAGATTTCTTAATGAATAATTCTTGGTAGTGTGTTATCAGTTACATTTTGTTTTAATAGGGGCATTTACACTGTCATCCAAACACGTCAAAAAATGCCAAACCGGAGCCTGACCGCGATGTTTCAGTGATGTTACCAAGGCAACTACCCTTTACCGGCAAAAATGCCAAGCCCGAAACATTCCAAACCGAAGTGTGATCTTTTGGCGTGTTTTGGCGTATTTCGCAAGTATAAACGCTCGCAGCTGAAACATCGCGAGGTTTGTCACGTGACTTTAGGAGCGTGGCCAGCTTTCGTCCTTGAAGCCTTATTTGCATAAAGTAAACTAGTTGTTTACGCTGAACCGCTACGAAAGTTCAATTATCATTATTATATTGTATTCACGTTCAAAAATTGTTATATGTTGTATCGCTGAAATTTAATTCGATTTGTATGTTGCAGAAGGAAATAAATTCAATTCAATTTAAAAAAAAATCAATTGAATAAGTTTACTGCAAGATCATTCCTTTTAATAAGGAAGCTCTCACACACACTTTTAAACCTCTACCAGAGTTCTATTTTTTGTCTACCCTTTAATGTGCCAATATGGGTACAGATATGAAGTGGCACTATGCCGACCTTAAAGGGATAGTTGATTTTTATTGCAGAGGGCGCGACACAAAATAATTTTGTTGTGAGATAATGAAAACTGAATGTCAAATTTGAAAGAATATACAATTGAAATGACAAAATCATCTTTTTTGGATCAAAATCGGTTCAGAGACGGCTGAAATATCCATAAATATAACAATTTTTCATATTTGTGGTGCTCAACAAATATTCGGTAATTTTGAACCGGCCGTTGAAAAACGAGATAGCGCCTTATGCGTTCTTATACCAGCCATTACCAATATTGGCTTTTTGTTGGCTTTTTCGTGTTGGTTATAATACGCACAACCAGCCGGCCCGTGTATTGTTATAATTAATTAATTAATTAATTAACGGTCACCGTATTTTTTTGAAAGTGGAACTGAATTGGTATGATCGTATTCAATCTAAATTCACACATTTTGGAGTCTAAAATTACCTTCATAGCAACTTTAGGTTCTGTAAGGGCACTAGAAATGTCATAAATAAGAATAAGAGCAATAACCATGCACTTTGAAGGCATTTGCGGTCTTAAACAAGAACTCAACTATCCCTTTAAAGTTCAATAATTAGCCTGAAATCATTGCCATCTTGGCCCGCTCCTACAATGTGTGAAACTCTATATGAAGATTAACGCTTGATGGTTGAATATAGAAGTCTTTTCTCTCTCACTAATTCAGAGATGAGGCCGTCCGATTTGACGCTGAAGTGAAAATAATCCTCAAGATTGGTCGTAATGAACATAGTATTGAGGGCAAGGGCACGGCGACATTTTATGAGGCATTCCAAAGGAGTAAATCTTGATTAACCGGTTTGAGCTCTCTGAGTGCAATTATTTGAAGTGGTATCCAAAATAACCCCCTCTGCGTTCATTGGCTGTTTGGAGGATGGCTTCTAAATGCAAGCCACCGATCAGATCTTTACGAATGAGAGATCAGTGGTGCTAGCCAATGGTAAAAGAAAAATACGGTTACATGTCGTTTTTTCCGAAGGTTCATAATTCCGAAGGTTTCGTTACTCTTCAGGTTCATAATTCCGAAGTTTTCGTTACTCTTCAGGTTCATAATTCCGAAGGTTCACATTTCCGACCATGATATATGGTTCGTAATTGCGGAAATGAAACGGGATTCATAATTCCGATAGTGACATAGCTCTCTGTATAGTTTTTCGCAAATACGAACCTTCGAAATTTTCATTTCTCTCGATATCACCCCTTGTACACAATTTTACTCATCAATGAATGCTCCGCCTTTATCTAAAATGGAGCAAACTTTTACCGAACTGGCTTTTAGAGTGTAAGGGTTCTCTGGGTAGGACAATGATCCTCTTATAGACTGATTTAGACCAACTATGATACTTAATGATCTACTGCATGTAGATCTATGTTATTACAGCTGCAATATCGTTATACAGTGTACCTGTACAATTCTAATAATAGGTTATGTTACCATTTGTTTCATGAAAGTAATTATAATACTATCCGGAATGTGTCGTTAGAGGATAATGCCTTTAAAGATACTATGTCCCTTTTGCAGCCAAAATCAAATTCTGTAGAACTTTGCAGGAATTATCAATATGTTATGTATGTCTTATCTGTGAAATTTAAACTTGAGCAGTGTCCTAATATTCAAATTATGCAAGGAAACCCGTTTACTTGCTAGACTTCACTGTCAGACACTATTGAGTGACTGACTGGCTTTTCATCTTGGTAATAACATACATAAAATGAGCTGTAAAGGGTACATGAGCATTTGTCTACATCAATAACCCAATTCTTGTAATGGCCAAAATTAAACTGATTGAATCTTTGCGCAGCATAAAACGTACGACCATTCGGTACAATGGTCTGAAAAATCAGACTATTACTTACTGGCTCTATAGCTCCTAAGTCGAATAATAGTCGTTATTTTCCCACTTAAAGACATTTTCAAGCCCCCCTTTTTTTAGGGAAGTTCTAAATTAGTATTGTCTTTCAAATGCCGTTGGAAATTAACCTTTTCATTTTTTTGGCCTGCAAATGGGACATAGTACCTTTAAGGGCATGATGGTGTGGGGTGGAAGGCGTTTGAATATTGGCGTGAGACTCAATGGGGGAAAGTTAGGGAGAGAGAGAGGGGGGGGGAGGGAGGGGAAAGAAAGGGGGTGTAGGAGTTGGAGCAGAGAAGCGAAACATAAGCAAAACAGAACAAGAACAAAAAGGGATGTACTTCAATCGAATGAAATAATTTTAACATAAAACTTTGTTGACAGGCGACCTTTCCTTTTGCTTGTACATGATCAGATGTCAAATGCTTTAACACGAATGTGTCGAATTTGTGTACCATTCCATGGCGCAAAATGATCAACCGACCCATGTTATTACACTCCCACCACATACCAGACATTGAAAGCCAACACCATTGTACATGTAAGAGCATTCGAGAAATGGTAGTTGTTATGAAAACACTTTTATATACAGTCATATATTATATGTCATTCGTCTAAATGTTTTGCGTATTTTTTTTGCTCTCATAAGTTCCAGGGCTGAATTGAAGTATCTCATCATAAAACTACACCTAGTCCCAAACCTGTTCACTGTCCATCTTCAGTGGGCTATGTATATATTGCGATCGCAAAGAAATTCGGGAAATCAATCTTTAGCAGTCGGTTTCAATAGCCTTGCTGGTCACACGTTGTAATGTGCGAACATAACAATGGCGTGTTTCATAACCCGAAAAGATTTCTGTAGACAATGCAATAGTGCAATGAAATGGCCTTTGAGCTCATATCTCGAAAGTATTGCCGATCGTGTTATTTCTCCGTTGTCTGTCTGTATGTCTCTGTCTTTCTCCCCTCTCTTCTCTCTCTCTCTCTCTCTCTCTCTCTCTTTCCGTCCCGCCCCCTCTTTTTTATCTGTTTCCCTCTCCCCTCTCGCAGCTCTCTCTCTCTCTCTCTCTTCCTTCCCATTTCTCCTCCGGCCCCCTCTCTCTCAATCGTAATCTTCACCATTAACCTCTTTCCCTCTCTTCTGCACCTCTCCATTGGCAAGGTTCATTAAAAAAATCAGCCATCTTCCCTCTTTTCCCCCTTGTTATAATCTTTACTCTCTAATTTATTTAATCATGGCATAGCTCTGACATTATTTCAACGTATCAGCAAATTACGGTAGTGCATTTTTCAGACTACGTGTATGTATTTCGCCCTCAACATCATTCTCAAAGGCCAGGGAAATATTCCACGAATTTTGGTCTCCGCCCATGCACAGTGGGGGAGTCCACTGGCAATCAACATGATTAACTATACATGTAGAACTGATACTTTGTATTCAAATTTAGAAGAAATAAAAAATGATTCAGGACTTTAAGCGGACATCGTAAAAAGCCTGTCCCTTCGCTGTCAACAATTCTCAATTCCCATGGCAAATCCCTGCCGAATTAATAGTCGCAGGGACAAAGCAAAACACTGAAAGACATTCCCTCAATTTTTCTGCAATTTCGAATCGCTAGTTTCAGTTTCATCTCTAACTCAATTAGCGCCCGCTCCCAGCATGCCACGGGAGAAAATTAGAAGTTCTGGTTGTGGCTGCGGCAGCAGAGTAGGGTAGCCGCAAATACTCAAATAATTTAAAGGAATCACACTGCACAAAATACGGTAATGCCCATTGCAATGTGAGGGACTCTGTGAAAAGGATTGTGGTCCCACCGTCCCACGAGATTACAAGAATCAACCGTCAAGATTGATGGATCATTTGTAATATCGTGGTCACTGTGGCTTCGTTATATCAGCCTATACACGAACATATATTACAAGTGCTCTGATAAGAAGTATCGAACTGTCCATTTTCAATTCTTGATTTGTATATATACAGTATATATATATATAATTTATATATGATTGTTTTGTACGGAAAATAAAACCAAATCAAACGAATGTATATTATTTTATGTTTGACTATAATATGGCTAATTTGTTAGGTACTTTAAAAGAAAGCATAATTTTTTTTTTTTGGGGGATTTATTGCGTTTGATAATTCAATAGTTCTCTATATTAGGCGCATTATATAACTATATCAGTCACGGGATCAAGGATTTCCCGCACACAATGGTGCACAATCTCCACTCCCTAGGGAGCATTCTACTATAGTCCACAATCTGGATTACGACGTTCAAATGATACCGGTAATCATCAACACCGGGGTGGAAAGAAGCAATGTGGATTAAATGCCGCTTGCTTAAAGCCCAAGTCCACTCGAAAAATAACTTGCGTTTAATAGAACCAGAAAAATCAGACAAACCAATCAAAAAAGGTTTGAGCAAAATCGGATAACTAATAAGAAAGTTATGAATTTTTGAAAAAGTATGTAAAACTAAAAAACAATGTCCTCACAACTTATCAATTGCTTTATTTCCCCTTTTATCCCCCAAAACTTGATTTCCCCTTGCCTTTGCCCAGGTTATATGATTTGTATCATATTGCATGCATGACATTTCCCGAAATCTGTTATAAATTTTGAAGAATTGATACTATTTTTCTGAATATTGTATATCATAATTATTGATTTTTATATAAATAGTTTATCAAAATTCAAATTTTTCATGATTTAACTGGAAAAAAATTACTCTATATTAGTGCATCCACACAAAAACATATTACTATCAATCTAACTTGGATGCTGGTGTGAAGAAATAAGATTCTTAGGGGGAAAATAGGAAATTTATATTATCAATATAAAGAAAATAATTAGTGGATAGTGAGGACCATACGTCACAGACTCATGAGTGAGTTGCCAATTTGTGTAGTGATTTTCAAAGTTTTTCATGTCATTAAAAATTCATAGCTTTCTTATTAGTTATCCGATTTTGCTCAAACTTTTTTTGATTGGTTTGTCTGATTTTTCTGGTTCTATTGAAAGTAAGTTATTTTTGGAGTGGACTTGGGCTTTATGAACAAATGTCTCGCGCCGGGGTTTGACACCAAGACTCCAAATTAAGAATAAAGCTCTCTCTTTGCAGTATTTCATGTTGAGTGCAAATGCGTAGTATAGTTGCATAAATCGCAATAGTTCACTTACAGTCATTAAACCACAGTCAAGAATTTTATTTTAGTGGAAACGTGCTTTCTCCTGCTAGCACTGTTGTACGTTTGGGAGTTCATAATCAAGTGCTAATTTTAATCTTAAATCTTCTCTTTCCTTCCCGAAACAGTTTTTTAATCTTAAATCTTCTCTTTCCTTCCCGAAACAGCTTTTGGTTTCCAACAAAACGTCGTTTAATCTCTGCCAGGAAGAAAATAAGTAGAGAGCTTATCAGCTCAAATGGTTCACCCGGAAGTGGGGTGAAATCATTATGATGTAAAATTTGAAGTTGAGTTACGCTGCGTATTTTATTGATGATCCAACCTATGCTCCTGCTTTAATTATTCCGGCCTTTAGTTTGTTAAATGTATACGATTGGCGTCATGGTTGCAATCGGATTTTTAGGTTAGATTTCAAGAGAATGTTGAGTTCTGGGAAAGGTGAAAAGTAATTTGGGAGCTTTTTTTAATAATCATTTGTTGAAGGGTATAATAGAAGACAAGTCTCCCCTAAAAAGACTAGCTCTCCGAATGCCCTCATATTCAATATATGACAGGTAGCAGCTAAAAGTGGGATACCACAACTTTCATGGCATCACGTAGTCCCATATACACATTCTTGTGTGTAGAGCATGTGACTTTTAGCAAGACTGGGCCAATTTCTTATCATTTTGACGATTTTAAAACCTCACAGTATGCATTGATATATTTATCTGCTACGTGATCAACTCTTTTCACTCGTTTCCAGACAGCTTCTTTTGCAATGCAATCGCGTGACTCAACTTTATCTTTCAGGGTAAGTGTTAAGGTTATGTACAGTGTTTTGTTAGCCTCCAATGTAGGAAATTGACGGGGGAGCTATATATAATGGCCAGAGCATTTTAAAAAACAAGTTTTATCATCATTTCTTCTTTATCTGCTTATGCACGAGGTAGAAAAGTGTATATAATATATTAATAATAGTACATTGCTTTAATAGTAAACGCAGAATACCATGTTGGTATTTACGCGTATTAGAACATCACTGTATTAATTTAAATTCACAGGCAGAAGCCCTGTCCTATAAAATCCTATTTTATTATATATCAAATTTTAGGACGTAATAATATATACACAAGATATGAATATTGCTGGTACTTGGTCCCTGGCATTATACTTTTAAAGAGAAGTCATTATACCTTCATGGTGGTGGTGAAAAGAATGAAGATTTCACAGCAAATTGAGTGAGTACAACAATAGGATGTTTTGAATACAAGCGTTTGAAATATACACTTTGAATTAGTTTCATGCGAAATTTATTTTCATGCATGGCCAATGCATTTTTTTATATTGAACGGAATTGGATTTATTTACTGATTTATTATTACTTTTATTTCTATCTTAATTTATACATTGATTTACATATCTATTTATCTATTCTTAATCAATATCATTGACAATATATATATATATATATATATATATATATATATATATATATATATATATATATATATTTTTTTTTTTTTTTTTTTTTTGGGGGGGGGTGGAGCGGAAATATATGGTTCTAGAACACCTAACCCCTGGACAACCACCCACCGGATAACCACACCTAGGATAACCACCCTCTAGGACGACTACCCCTGGAAAACTGTCCTAGGGGATAGTTGCCCTAGGACAACTAGCCCCCGGACAACTACCCCCAGACAACTACCCCCTATGAAAACCATCCTCTAGGACAACTATACCTGGAAAACTATCCTAGGGGTAGTTGTCTGGGGTAGTTGTCCGGGGGTTAGTTGTCCTAGGGGGTAGTTGTCTGGGGGTAGTTGTCCGGGGGTAGTTGTCCTGGAGGGTAGTCGTCCTAGAGGGTGGTTGCCCTAGGGGTTTGTTGTCCTAGACGGTGGTTATCCTAGGGGTGGATATCCGGGGGTGGATGTCCAGGGGGTAGATGTCCGGATACAGAAGTATATGTTTAAAAAAAAAATCAACTTTGCATCCCCAGGGGCCTATCAGATAAGGTATATGCAAATCCTATATATTGAGTGATATTATTCAACCAGCATTCAAACCGCATTACGAAAAATTGTCATATTTGGATACAATAAAAAAATGCTTTACCTGCATATCAATGGCAACTAAAAGCATATTCCACGGATATAAATGGATTAAATCGAATTCGAATCGAAATACTTAAACGGTCGGAAAGATGTAATTGAAAGGCAAGGAATAGAAAAAGGAATTATGTAAATAACAGAGATAGGGGGACACTTATGCAGAAATGAAGTGACACGCTTCTAAACCTCCACTCTACATGCCGTGATTTTCAAACCAATCACGATTTTTTTTTCATTTAAAACAGCAGCAACCTATCTCCACTCAAACTGCAATCAACGTCCTCCAAAATAAAACAGAGATGGAGAAGATTGTCGATGATACACAGTACTCTACAGAGAATAGTATCTATATGTCATCACCTTTCAGATTGCTTCTAGCCAGCCAGATACCAATCTCCGTAAACACTGGCCATTTTTTTCTTCGTCGTTGCTCTCGTCATATTTGCAATGTCGTTGAACCCGTAACCCGAGCGTCGTGCGCGGATGAACTCGACGGCGGTCGCGGAAGAGCGCAACAGGTTGGGATATCGATTTCCCCGAGGCCGTCATCCGATCCATTTTCGAAGTCGAATATCCGATCATTGTTCGATTTGTTATTAAATATGCAGTTTTTGTTTCGTTGGGGGTATTTATCGAGCGAATGACCGGTGGGAAAAAGCGTTAGGATAAGTATTCTGGTGAAAGAGGATTTTCATCAATTTCTTTCTTTGACCCCCCACACACATTAATACACACCACGAGCGCGCGCACCCTACATACGAGCTAACGAATAGATTTAAATGCGTAGTAAAATGTCCAATCATTGTTCGAGTTATTATAACAAATGCGGTTTTTGTTTCATTTATTTATTTTATATATATGTCTCTCTATATTTCTATATATCTCCCACTATATTCCCCTTCTTTATCTCTCTTTATCTCTCTCCGTTCCTTTCTCCCCCTTCTCTCTGTCTGTTTCTCTCTCTCTCCCTCTCTCTCTCTCTCTCTACCTCGTTATCGATCTCCTTTTCTATCTTCCCTATATCATTATCTCCGTGTATTTATCTATATTCCTCTCGTTACTTCTTTATCTCTTTATATATCTCTATTTGTTTCTTTACCTATCCAGCTCTCTCTCTCCCCCTCTCTCTCTAAACCCCTTTCCCTCCCACTCCCTTTCCCGTCCTCTCTCTCTCTCTTTCTCTGACTGTCTCTTTCTTTATCTCGCTATCTCTCGCTATCTCCCTGTCTACCCTCCCCTATATCTTTATCTACATCTATTCATTTCTATTCCTCTCTTTACTTCTCTATCTCTTTATATGTCTATATTTTTTGTTTATCTCTCCAACTCTATTTCTTCTCCTCCTCTCTCTCTCTGCCTCTTTGTCTCTTTCTTTATCTCTTTATCTCTCTCTCTCTCCCTATTTATATCCCCCTACATCTTTATCTCCGTGTATCTATCTCTATTCCTCTCTTTACTTCCCTCTCTATTTATATCTATATATTTTGTTTGTTTATCTCTCCCACTCTATTTCTCCCCCCCCCCCTCTCTCTCTCTTTCTCTCTCTCACACTCACTGTCTCCTCCTCTCTCTGTCTGTTTATCTCTTTCTTTATCTGTTTATCTCTCTATCTCCCTGTTTATATTCCCCATATATCTTTATCTCCGTTTATCGCTATTACTCTCTTTACTTCTCTATCTATTTATGTCTATACTATGTCTTGTTTCTTTATCTCTTCCACTCTATTTCCCCCTCTCTCTTCCTCCTCCCCCTTGCCCCTCCCCCTCCCCTATCTCCCCTCTCTCTCTCTCTCTCTCTCTCTCTCTCTCCCTGTCATAAACTTATTCCTTGTAATTCTCCACATATCTTTAAGGCCATCTACTAGTGTCAACTTGTGTGCTACTTCCCATACCATTCTGCGTAATATAATCCCCAGCAAAAAAGAAAAGTCAGATTCCTGTATTTACCCAAGTGTGATAATTAACAAATGTAATTTATCATCAATACCCAATATCCTTTTACACCTGATGCGAGAAACCATGTGTTATTCGTTAATTATCTCATTAACACGCACATTTTTGCATCATTAACAAGGATCTTTCCTCCCTTCTGCATCTTCTCATTCGGTTTGTATTATAAAAATCCAGTTTCAAACATTCACTAGAATGTACATTGTATACACTTCTAAACAGTTTTTAATTTTTAATATATTACCTGTCTGATTCAACAATATTGTTAAAAAAAAATAATCTCGAAACAGATAAGTAACATTTTAGGTTACAATTGGGCTGGGAATAATTTCTTTTTACCCCTCTAACAGGTATTTTAGTTTTAAAGCATTTTCTGAAAAAATGATATTATCAAACATAATAGAATAATGAATATTACAACAATTTAATGATTACATTTTGAACATAGCATATACATAATGAATAATACCACAATATATTAACTTAGGTTGCGGAGTTGCATTATAATTATAATGATGTTCTTATATAATTTGAACTTAAAGATAAAGTTGAGTTCTGGTCATGCGACTGCATTGTGAAAGAAACATTGTGGAATCAATCAGAAAAGGTTGATCATTTAGCACATAAGTATTGGTGTGTACTGCAAGGTTCTGGAATCATCAAAATGATAAGAAATTTGGCCTAGTCTTGGTAAAGTTACAAGCAGTGTACACAGAAAGATGTATATGAGACTACACGAACATGTTGCATAAAAATCCGTCCTGATTTTTATGCTGTTACATGTCATATTTAGAATATTAAGGCATTTGAAGAGCCATGCTTTTAAGGGAACATTTTTTATCTGATGTTCTTCCACACTTTCATAATAACAATGATAACGCTCACAAATTATTGTTCACCTCTTCCCAGAACTCAACCTTCTCTTTAACTTGGTTATTTTTTCCATGTGCTTTTAAGTGTTTCTCAATGAAAGGATGATGAAGCGAGAGATGATATTTGTAGAGAAGCGAACAAATGAATAGAAAGGAGTGAATAGCATGTTTCTTCTTATACCTGTACTCAACCCGTACAACAAAAAATCAAATCCAAATAGGGTTACTTAGAATCACGATCTGAATATGCTTGATTCGCGAAAATAGAGATAATCTAAATCTGCTATTTTGGGTTTAATAATTATCATTGATGAATGAGAAGGAATGCGTTGACATCTTTAAAATCACAAAGACGTCACTGCAATAACTTACGGCATAATATGTACATTTGTAATGTGTGTCTGTGGTAAAGCTCAGGCGCCATGAACCAATAAACGTAATGAAGAACAAAATCTTCATCTTGCACAAGTTGCAGTATCTGCCGCCTCGGTCGAGGATAAAACATCAACAGACGTATTACTCCAGGAATAACCTTTTTTCAGATCCTTGTAAAAGTCACTGATTTGATCTTAGAATCGATAATTAATGTAGTCAAAGTGTCTTAATTATTTGGCATACGATTTATAATGTTGAAAATAAACAAACTTTCTCTCAGCATAACAAACTATCGTTTTGCTTGAAGTTTTCCAAAGGCTTGACAGTAATTCAGATATTGCCAAACAATTTCATGCGCAGTTCATCCCCAGTTCAATTTTTAAGAGTGGTAGGATGATGTTTTCTTTTAACCGACCATTGGGACGATTAACAACTGATGTACCAGCTATTTCCTGTGGTGAATGATAATATTTTGCTCTTACTCATGGAAAAGTCATGCAGTTATGTTCACCTTGATCGCTGCAGGTTAAGTTCATGTGTAATCTGAAATTGCACTAGGGTCGCTCTGGCCGTTGATTGGTCGGATGTTCAGGTTCGTAGTACTTTCTCGTGTCAAGTTTATGTTGTAATCATCACTTCCTGTTCCGTGTTCTTTTTTTAAACCGGATATGAGTAGCGATTGTGTCAAACATCTTTTGTCCGTTTTCTCATTTGTACAGAAATGAATGTTTTTCTCAAGTTCACAATGATTTCCAACGCGCAAACTGAAACATAGTTCGTCATTCATTGATTTCAGAATGATACTGTAGAGATGCTATCCGCAGGTGATCCGCCATTAGTAGACCTAGCATAATTATATTGCATAACAAACCTGTTATGATATTTTGTTTGTTTAATATACACGCCCAATGACCTATCCCCACTCCCCCCCCCCCCTCCCCGAAATATATATATTGATATAAATATCAAGTTAAACGACGAAACTATACCTTTAGTAAATGCCAGTGATATCTAGGAGGCATGAATCCAGGTAAAAATCATTCTCTTCAGCTTTTTGACCAATTGAACAATAATTATTGAATAAAAACTTTGCTATGCTTATTTACATTTAGGACAGAAAACCACGATGTTGCTAAAAGTTCGTTGTCATGTCGGTTGTGTAAATATTTATTATTAATTATTTTCATTATTTTAGTGTAAAAAATAATATCAGATAAATCAACCGGAAGCACGAACAATACCCAGGAGATACCTTTACATTTCTAAATCTATTGCATGAGTATCTTCATCATGTACCCCTTCCTTCCTGTAAGGAGATCAAAGGAAAAAAGGTATAACCGCCATTTGGAGATGATGCACTTCAGCTTCACAAATGCTTCAAAAGCAACAAACATGACTATACTCCGGAGATGACACCCAGCTTATTTAAATACACGCTCTCTTGAACATCGCTGCAAATTGGCAATGCAGACGAGGGATTTGGACTACATGTCAACGACACTACCTCAGTGGGTAGGCCAAGGATTGATCTATAAGTCAATCGAAAAGGGTCGACTGACCTTTGGCAAGACAGTAATAACCGGCTTGTTAAAAATGTGCTCAAACTCTGATGATATATGTTACCTACCAGTAGCTGTTGACGGTCTGAAAGCTTGATCGGGGAATTACCCCCTCGTGGTGTACTGGTTCACTCACTTGACTCTCATTCCAAAGTTTTAAGGGTTCCAATCCCAGCCCGGCACTAACGTCCCTGGACAAGATGTTGGTCCACACCCTCCAGCCAGGTGTAAAAGGGTACCTGGCAATTGCTGGGGTAATAATAATTGCACAGCCCGCATTTAGAGCAGCAGTAATGCTGATATGGCTACCCTGTGTAAATAAGACCCAATTACCATTACTTATATTAGCAACAACTAGCATGTAAGGTTGTCTAAAAGGCCCACTAACTTCTGCAGAAGAGTAATGTATGCTCAAAATTTGCTGACATCTGTGTATAGTCAAGGTTTTATTGAAAACAAAATCAATAACATCAAATATTGAGAATGGTGACAGAATGAACATTTTGTGTTATAAGTCTTTGGAATTATCAAAAAGATAAAAGGTTGACACAGTTTTGATGAACTAAAAGTCACAGAAAGTGAAAAAAGCGCTTTATCAATAGTCCCGTATACCCTTAGGCAGGTATTGTAATGGGACTTCACAAACATGTGGATTAAAACTGGGTAAAAAGTTTTGACAAACTCCAGTCAAATTTGGAATATTCTCACGGTGAGGTTATTTCATTAGCAGTACCTGTCACGTGACTCTGCTGATATGATACTCGTCCACTAGGCATGCTTAGAGAGAACAAGAATGAAAAAATAAAATAAACATAATTTCACCTTTAGCAGAATTCAACTTTCTCTTTAAAGATACTATGTCCCTTTTGCAGCCAACATCAAATTCTGTAGAACTTTGCAGGAATTATGAATATGTCATGTATGTCCTATCTGTGAAATTTAAACATTAGCAGTGTCCTAATATTCAAATTATGCAAGGAAACCCGTTTACTTGCTAGACTTCACTGTCAGACACTATTGAGTGACTGACTGGCTTTTTCATCTTTGGTAATAACATACATAAAATGAGCTGTAAAGGGTACATGAGCATTTGTCTACATCAATAACCCACTTCTTGTAATGGCCAAAATTAAACTGATTGAATCTTTGCGCAGCATAAAACGTACGACCATTCGGTACAATGGTCTGAAAAATCAGACTATTACTTACTGGCTCTATAGCTCCTAAGTCGATTCGACAGCTAATAGTCGTTATTTTCCCACTTAAAGACATTTTCAAGCCCCCTTTTATTTAGGAAAGTTCTAAATTAGTATTGTCTTTCAAATGCCGTTGGATTTAACCTTTTCATTTTTTGGCCTGCAAATGGGACATAGTACCTTTAAGTAGCATTCGACAATGTGAAGACTTGATCGATGATTTCCCCGAAATAGCAACAACCAGCGAGCAAGGTTGAATCTCTCCTCAGTATCAGTAATGCAATATGACTATAACATTTGACACGCACATCACATTCGTTACCGCGTCTTTTAGGAGACAAATTTTCAATTGTGCACATATATAAGACTCAGTGTACTGCAAAATATGTATGGAAACGATTGCGTCATTACAACAATTATGCAATTCTGCTCCACAACAGATATTTTGGAACTAGTTGAAAAAACAGAATAAAGTGGAGGTTACTTGCTTACCAGTTTCACCCAAGCTGGCCTCTGTTTTTATATGATAGTGAAGAGGGATTAGAGACCAATCTCATCTTCTATACAGTATCTTCAGAAAGAAAGTATCCACCCCCTTCAACAAGAACCAATACCAAACCGCTATTCAAGTGATAGCTGAGTTCTTGTTTAAGACCGCAAATGCCTTCAAAGTGCATGGTTATTGCTCTTATTCTTATTTATGACATTTCTAGTGCCCTTTTAGAACCTAAAATTGCTATGAAGGTAATTTTAGACCCCAAAATGTGTGTATTTAGATTAGATACGATCATTTCAATTCAGCTCCGCTTTAACAAAAAAAATACGGTGACCGTTAATTAATTAATTACTTACTAATAACAATACACGGGCCGGCTGGTTGTGCGTATTCTAACCAACACGAACAAGCCAACAACAAAAAAACAATATTGGCATTGGCTGGAATAAAACATGTAAGGCGATATTTCGTTTTTTAACGGCTGGTTCAAATTTACAGAATATTCGTAGTGCCCCACAAATATTAGAAATGGTTATATTTATGGATATTTCAGCCGTCTCTGAACCGATTTTGATCAAACAAAGATGATTTTGCCATTTAAATTGTATATTCTTTCAAATGTGATACTCAGTTGGTCATTATCAAAATATTTTGTGTAGCGCCCTCTGCAACAAAACTCAACTATGCCTTTAACTTTCTCACCCTGTACCCATATTTGGAGATCCTCAAGTAGTAGCTTAGGCAGATCGAACAAGTCTGCGAAACTACTAATTATGTAATCGCCTTCTTACTATAATAATTGAACATACCGATTTAATTTTTTTATATAACACCATAGGTCGGTAATACGATATCATACACTTTCATATTTCTTACTGTTTAGAACTTTTCCCTTGATTTTCTCATTTTCCTTTTGGGATGGAGACAATTATCCACCTCCCCCATCCCATTTGTTCATTATCATGTTTTATGATTTTCTTTTCAATGCCCAAAGGTTGCAATGTCCTAGCAGAGCTTTTTAACACGCACCACTATTAAAGGTCAAAACATGTGATTTATAATATAGTTATTAAAGTTATTAATTTTCAATTGTTTTTTTTTATTGAGATTTACGTAAGATATAATTCATGTCACAAGTGAGTTTGTCATGTTATTTCTGTTATGCACTATTAAATATTTGATAAAACATGTAGTAACAAAATATGAATATGAATCTTAAGTCTCTTCGTATATTTTTGTTAAATTATCCATTATAAGTATGTTTCGTTTTATTGATTTTCTTAGCATCCTTACTACATGTATGTACTACTTTTAGGCTCCTTATGTAGCAGTTTATGCACTTCAAAGTAGAATGATGGTCAGGTCTGCAGGCCAAATTATAGTTTCATTACCTTAATTATGGTGATAGGTTACAAATTTCTGGTGATGCTTGATCGCTGCAGACCGCCTTTGGGTGATCAATCCCAAACGTCTCAGACCATGAATTCAATCATGACACACACATATCGAGAAAGGTGGTCAAAGCGAGAGAGAGAGGGAAAATGGGGGTTAAGGGGATATATATATATATATAGAGAGAGAGAGAGAGAGAGAGAGAGAGAGAGAGAGAGAGAGAGAGAGAGAGAGAGAGAGAGAGAGAGAGAGGGGGAGAGGATGAGACATGTGGGAGGACAATGGAGGGAGACACATGGCGATAGAGAGAGAGAGAGAGAGAGAGAATGAGTGTGTGTTGGGGCAGAGAAAGAGGGAGGAGGGGTAATCAGAGAGAGAGAGAGAGAGAGAGAAGAGGGAGGGAGGGAGAGAGAGAGAGAGAGAGAGAGAGAGAGAGAGAGAGAGAGAGAAGTTGAGATAAGGGTAGAGAGAGAGAGAGAGAGAGACATCCTTGCTTGCAAAATGTCATACTTACTTGACTGTTGTATACCAAAATGTAAGTTTCGATAACAGTATCCAATGACCATAACAGATATATATTACGTCGAAGTCAAAGCTAATCTCTTCAACTTTCTTGACACAACAATTAAGAAATACATCAAAAGCTAGATAACAAACAAACAATTTCGAGAATTATATGTAAATATCTCAAAGTAGGTTTGCATTTGGATACTCGAATTTGTTTATGCATTGGGGCTCTGTGATTTTGAAAAAAAAAACACACAAACAAACACACAAACAATAACACAAACAGACAAAAAACAACAACGAAAGAAAAAACAAACACACAGCAACCAAACAAAACAAAACACCGAAAGGAGGGTGATCTTTCTTGACGGAAATTTAACTCGGAAGATCAACATTACATCAATACGTCACGAATCGTCTATAATATGACGTATGCGATAGAAAAAGAGCGGAACAAGTATATCTTTAGTGGTGGATCGAACATTCCTTGACGAGGGGGGTATGGAAATTCCGTGAGAGGCAAAACAAAACAAAAACACCAAAAAGAACTATTACAACAACACAATAAAACTTAAGAAGGAAAACAAATCATTAAAAAACACGAAAATAGTCATGACATTTTACATGTGATAATTTCCCTCCGAAATCCTTTACCAAGCAGTACCAACCAACGCAAAAAAAAACGGAAAAAAGAAAGAAAAATAACCCAAACTAAACAAAGAAACAAGTCAAAATTTTCGCGTGTTATTAGGAGTCTAGGTGAGCACATAATTATGGGGTTACATTTTCTTAATACACTAGGTATGAACATGCGTTCTGAAGGTGGCCATTTGGGATAGGCTCGGTGGCGGGGGCATGAGCCCCTTCCAACCCCCTGGATCCGTCACTGTCCTTTTGAGGGGGTACGGCTGGATATTAGTCAGAATAGGAAATCACAGCGGAACCACAGTGGTTGATAAGAAGGAAGAAATTTGGATCGAGGGGTAATGGTATGGGGGCATTCAAGCACTCCTGTGGTAATATATTTAATCTTACATCAAATGGACCGTGAAATGGACACTTAATCCCACGAGATAATGATGATGGTGCTGAAGTGGACTTGAGAAACGGGTTTCTATATTTGATTAAGTTTGGAAATGTATACTCGCAATTATCATCATAACAGATTTATAAGAATCCACGAATCATTCTTGGTACATTATACATTTCCATTTTCATTCATTTCAACCACTTAAAGGATTAAGGATTCATGATAGGTGATGGAAATGGGACAAGTGAGTCTTTTGAATAAGTCTAGATCTTCAGTAGATCATCAATGGTCGAGAGAGACAACAACAACAACAATAAAATCAACAAACAGCAACAAACCAACAAAAAATAACAGCATCAACAAACGTTGTACCCTTGCTATATCAGGTTTATCTTAATGATATATGCATGCGTGCAACTTATTTTCTTATACCTTTACAAATGTGTATGTTTGAAAAGATGATATAGAAATCAATCAATCAATTATCAATTATCAATTATGAATGACAATGAAAACAAAAAGCAATACAACATCAACAAAAATAGATAACAGGGAATACATAATACGTAACAGAGAATCTTTTAAAACAAGGAATGGGAAAAACTATTAATTAGATATGTCTATCTACGATGATTCAATGGACATCAATGCAAACGACTAATATCAAATGTTCCACACACCCTTTCCTTACCCCTCCCATACCCTCCTCATTCCCCTCTTAAGGCTCGTATGCCCCTCTCTACCCCACGTCTTCCTCCTTCCGGAGATGATCAATGTATTAGCCAGGGTCGTGGAGTGCCCTTGTTTTTCAAGGCTGTAAATGAGCGCTTCCTCTTTTTTCAGTTCGAAACCACAAAGTTGTTAAGAAAAGGGCTTTTAAAGAAAAAGTTGAGTACTGAACGTGTGATTACCATGTGAAAGAAAGTATCTAGATGCTATTGAGAAATGTTGATTATGTACTTTATGATATATAATTGTACACTGTATGGTTTTGGTGTCAATGCAATGCTAAGAAATTCACCCCAAAATCACTTACAGTGAAAAGAACCATAAACCGATTGGACTTCGGTCAAAATTGTACGCAATTTTCAAACATGCTTTAAGTATGACTTTATTTGAAGAGTAATCCTTTTCAAAGAACATTTCCACTTTAATATTCTTCCAGAATGACATTTACAGAACGAGAATTATTTTGCACCCAACCTTTTCTTCAACCGGATTTCAACTTCCATATTTTTAATGAGGGAGAAAGGGACTGAACTTTGAAGATTGTTTCTATTTTTGGACTTTGCTTTGTCTTCCTTTTGAGCTCAAGGAAACATTTTAACAAAGTACTTCCGTCGGGTTTAGCAACCCAAGTGTTTAATGCTTTGGAAATTCCTATAGTAACTAATCATACCGCTAATAACATTAAATCAACATAATGAACGTACATGACATGATGTACGCCTCCTTCACACAGAGTTACTCCCCTGAAGATTAAATCTATTTTTAACAAAAAGTCAAGCTCCTATATAAACGAGAATAGCAGTAATGGATAGAAAATTATTAACACAACAACATACAGGACATAAAAGAAACACCTCTTCAAATTCATAAAACAAGATTGAACATGACTGAAAATCAGATATAATTGCACACTCCAATTTTACGACCCCGGACCGTCTGCTGTCATATTTTTTTTCCTGATTTCTCTTAAATGTCTTCCTCTCCCTGTTTGTTTTTAGTATTGT
Organism: Mesocentrotus franciscanus; assembly: GCA_037976565.1. Classification (NCBI taxonomy): domain Eukaryota; kingdom Metazoa; phylum Echinodermata; class Echinoidea; order Camarodonta; family Strongylocentrotidae; genus Mesocentrotus; species Mesocentrotus franciscanus. The sequence continues at coordinate 2,736,088 of CP137686.1, read as the reverse complement.
TTCAATATGTGTCATTCTCAACATAGCTTTAATTTCAGACCACACCAATGAATATATAGTTGTCCAATAGTCTTGAATACGAATCTCTAAACATAATAAAGGCCCATAGACCACCCTGTACTGCTGAATGAGAGTTTCATTCTTAGATCTTATGGATGTATACAGAAAAAGCTATCGGTGAACTATTGGTTCTATTCTGAAGATCGAACTATATCACTGATAACGGCTTGACATGAGGCTATCTTCAATCATCAACAGCCAAGGGGATCTATAAGATCAGGAAGAGTGAACAGGGAAAACCTCTGGAAACGTGTGGGATATCAGAAAAAAAGATGGAATAAGGTGTTTAGTATTTTAGATATTACAATTGAAAGGGTTTGAAATAGAAACATTTTGACATTCAATAATAAATGCATTTTTTTAATAGATTTTTTCATTTCATTTCATTTATTAATTTTTATTTAAACACGGTAACTCTCTCAGCCTAAACGGATGTATTTCAGAAAGATTTGAAATGCAAGAAATCACTCTAAATGGGCAACAAGATAACGAATGTTACTAACACCGAGGAAAATGTAAAAGTTGACTGATTTCATAGAAAAATACAGAAAAAATATAAAAATGTAACTTTACCATCACGATACTAAAAATACAATCAACTTGGCTTGAACGTCTCACTTGTTGCTTTAGATGTTTTTGTTTTTGTGGAAATACAATGCTGCATAGATTGATTTTCTGATCACACATGATAATTTTTGGTCCCCTTTTCACTCCAAAACACGAAAGAGGTATCGCATTGTCCAAGTGCTTTTTTGGTCAAAACTTAGCAGGGGCCCAATTGTTGGACGTGTGCTGATCAGAAAACAAGTCACTTCGGTATCAGGGGCGGGGGATATGGGGTGAGGCATCGGTCGATATGCATCCTAAATTCGGCTGATGAAATAGAAATACCAAAATTGTGTGTGCAGTGCATGTTTTAACAGCGTTTTAATTACCTACCTCTTATATAGATATATATATATATATATATATATATATATATATATATATATATATATATATATATTAAAGGCGTCATTGAGGGACATTTGGAGTGAAAAATGAGTCATTAAGTAGACATTGTCATTAGAGGACAATTTGGTGTCCTCTTAACGTTTTTTACGTTTTATTTCTCATAGAAGGCATATTTTTTTATATATCTCTCTCTATATTTGTAATGTTACTAAAGGCGTCATTGAGGGACATTGGAGTGAAAAATGAGTCATTAAATAGACATTATCATTAGGTTTAGGTTAGGTTTAGGGTTAGGGTTGGGGTTAGTTTTAGGGTTAGGGTTAGGGTTAGGGTTAGGGTTAGGGTTAGGGTTAGGTTTAGGGTTAGGGTTAGGATTTTTAAGATGTCCACTTAATGTACCATGTAGGGTTATATATATATATATATATATATATAGAGAGAGAGAGAGAGAGAGAGAGAGAGAGAGACATCTAGTTCGTTTCTCTATTTGTTTCTACCACAGATGCTTACATATTTAGACTAACCAAATACATATATGTAAAGGGCGTAATTGTGGGTTTTGTTTCATCATATATATCTCTCGACTAGGCATGAGGAAGTCCAGCAGCCGAATCAAGTCAATTTGTTTCACCATCCCTACCCACAGAAAAACCGTGACAACAGTGTAAACAAATTATCAATGACTTTGAATCCATACTAGTAAATCGTTAATATAATTTTGCACAGCAGCTGAATTCAACATTTAATATAAAAAACAGATTATTACTTCAATTCAGAAAATTCAGTCTTAGTCTTGAAACATTAAGTTACCGGTCTTGTATATTCATGATTTGAAGACAAAACCCTCTGATCAGTAATAACAAAACTTGCAAATATATCGTTGTTTTTTGTTTTGGATTGTTTTTCCTTTTTTTTTTGTGTGTGGGGTATATAGGGAAAATGCCCCGTCCCGATTAGGGTACTATATTTTTAACCTCCACGTCCATCAAAAGAGTTATTATGCTAAAAACGCCAAACATCCAGACCTGCTGACGGAGTAAAAGAGCGGTAGTACCCTCATCTTCGATCCACCTAAATGACTGCGTGTAATCGCAATGGAAATGATGATATCAGTACCTTGCTGTTCGAGCATATTTTTATGAGGATTTAAAGAATTGATTATTATCGTTATCGGCACCACGGTTTTAAGCGTGCTACCATGATTATGTGAATGTATTGTGTGGGTGTGTGTGTGTGGAGGGAGGGGGGTGCTTGTGCCCAAGGATGGCACCGCCGCCAACTATGAATAAGGGAATCAAAGTCAGGAGACAAATATAGCTCAGTGACTAACGAAGAATGTCATCACTTACTCACCTCAAAGTTCCCTGATCGTTTTCGCATATGCCCATCAAACTACCATGGGTACACATTCGAGCCTGGCTGGCGAGCAAGGCAACGGTTGTTCGTTGCCGTATCGCGCCCGTGAGACGGCAGGCTTGAATGACCGATGTGCCTCGCCTGCTCCTCTTGGGGATCCTCCGTTTCCCTTTTACTTTCCCCAAGTTCAAGATCAAGTTTATTCTTCGAGCATAGAACTGGAAATAGCGTGACTATGTCAGCGAAATTATCCATGGTTTTAAAGGTTCAGTCGCCTCGAAACATTCTGTAGGCTACACACATATAGATACAATGTGCATGCTCAATCATGTCAGTGATAGCAGAGGAAGAGAGAGGTTGGAATACCGCCAGAGAAAATGATTAACAGTTTCCAAAGTTTTGCTTTAGGGCGCGGAATTAAAGTACATATCACATCATGTATAGCGATCATTGTTTTCAGTCATATCAACATCAATTAAACATGTGGTATCAATGAGAGTTCAGGTACAGTTTAGAAAGAGAGCAGATATGGGGGAAGAGAGAAAGGAGACATTTGAGGGAGGTAGACAGATAAAGAGATAGATAGATATATAGATAGAGAGAGAGAGAGACAGAGACAGAGAGACAGAGACAGAAAGACAGAGAGAGAGAGAGAGAGAGACAGAGGGAGGGATGGGGTGGGGGAGGGGAAGAGAAACTTTAAGAGATGGAGGGGATAGAGAGAAATAAGGAGAGATAGGGGAAGATAGATAGTGGACTATATTGATGGGTAGGTAGACAGAGAGAGAGAGAGAGAGAGAGTGAGAAAGAGAGAGAGAGAGAAAGAGAGAGGGAGTGGGGTGGGGAAGGGGAAGAGAAACCTCTGAGAGATGAAGGGGGAGAGAGAAATAGGGGAGAGAGGGAGAACAGGGAGTGAAGGCGAAAAGATGGTGAGATATTGACAGTGAAGAAGAGAGGGAGAGAGGGGGAAATGAAGAGTGAACGTGAAAAGAGAGGGAGAGAGATAGAGGGAAACGGGGGGCTGCTGAGGCTGATATCGAAGAGTGACCTGAAAGAGGAAAGATGCACATATTTTGTAGAAAAACCATTTTTGCCACTGAGAATGAGCCGACTAGAGTGATTAATGAAAGCGTTTTATGAATCGAACATATATCATGACCCCTCTTTTCCACCATTAACACTTTTTGATCACGTATCCATCACGATCAATGTTTAAAACAACAACTTAAATGAGCATTCATCCTTGAAAACATTTTTGTTAGCAACTGGTTAGTCCATGTGGTAGAGCGTCATGTATGTTATTCTCATTATTGACATCTAGCTGGCCCACAATCTGGTGACTTTTCTCATCCTGTTTTGGGGTTGGCGTTCTTTAAAGGGAGTCAACCCCAACACCTACAAATTAAGTGATATCAATACAACCTCTAGTGTGATGTGACAACGATGTTTCCTACGCGGATTGGATTTCCAATGCTGCGAATGATGTTGAAGGTTATGCTTCGTCCAATAAAGAATTGCAATTGATCTGTAACTGATCGCAAGTCCTACAAACAGACGCGAGCTTACCTCTCTTCAGTACAGAGTTGCGATTGATAGACCTATTAAGTTACGATAGATATGAATCTTCATAAGAAAACTTATCTTTGGAAATTTGCCATACCACGAAGGACGAGGTGCTCGCAGGTGGAGTCATAGAGTTGATAAGAGTTGCCAATTCGCGAGGGATTTCGACATGAAAATAACTTTCTTAATTTTCATAGGATTTCACTGGAGCTTTCACTGACCAGTTACTTTGAGTTGTCTGCATTTTAATTCTCAAGTCATTTTGTCGTGGTTGAGTGGATATGTCACCGGGCTATGGATCACAAGGTCCGCGGTTCGAGTTCCGCCGCGGCACTAATGTCCTTTGGCAAGCCATTAATCTACATTTGCCACACTCGACCCAGGTGAGGCAAATGGGTACCTGGTAGGATTATTTCTAGAAATGCACTGTGCGCTGATAACGGCTGCCGAAGCTAAAGCTAGGGTAATAAGCTCTTTGGAAGCGCATAGGGACGTTATAATGTGATATGCGCTAAACAAGAACTGAATATTATTATTATTTTTTTAATGCCAGGATATACCTTCCCTTTAAAGCCTTATCGTTAAATACCTGGGCTCAATGTAAGAATACAATTTACACAATGCAATTAGAATATGCCCGATTCTATGAAACCCTAACTGCCTCAGAACGCTATTGAATAATACACTGCGGTCCAGACATACGTCCTTTAATACCCTTATAAGTAATAAATGTTCATTAATATGCGCATTTATAGCAGTGAAGGGGACACAGTAACGTAATTAATTATTGGCTTTTCTCATTCATAACTTGCATTCAAAATGAGAAAATCCTAAAACTGCTATCATATTTCAAACGAATCATATCGCCTATTTTTCTCTATTGTCTTTTGACTTAAACTGTTTTTGTGGTGTCTTTCACAATCGTCTGACACATTGTTCTTATCAGTTTCCTTCACGTCCTGGACTAACTGTTTAGAATAGTAGATGTTTAGAATAGCAGTACTTAAACTTAGAACACGCTAAATGCAATATATTTTCAATAACATCAACGAACTTGTCTGGTTTATTGTGGAATTACTGTGAATTTGAAAATAAATGTTACTAAGGCTGACATGCAATAAAAAAGTAGGTTCGCAGTGTCTATTTTGACTTCGCCAGATTCCAATCTTCTCTTTAATGTGACTCAGACATAGGTTCAAGACCAACATCACCTTATACCGCATATAAAACAGCATAATAAAAGTAATCAATGACCCAGAGTAATACATTATCGTCCCTTGTGGTTTGCAGTTGTGAAACTTGTCAGGAAGCAGTAACAAAGGACTGGAACAAGGTCTCGAACGTGGTTTGTAAAAACACACAGCTCACAAAAAAAAACTGTTAACATGGTTGTTAGAGGACGGTCGCCAATCCCATTAAGGAGTCCTAACTTCTTGATAGCGCTAGTCTTCCTGGGTCAAATATCCTGTTCTAGGGTGTTATAAGGTTGCAATTGGGCTCTTAGGGTTGAGTAATGGTTAGGTAAGGGTTAGGGTGAGGGTTAGTGTTAGTGTTATGGTTAGGTTAGGTTAGGGTTAGGGTTAGAACGAGTGTTAGGATTAGGTTCAGGCTAATTGTTATGGTAAGGGGTATGGTTTGAGTTAGGGTTACGGTAATAGTTAAGGTAAGGGGTATGGTTTAGGTTAGGTTAGAATTATGGTTACAAATAGGTTTAGGTTTAGGGTTAGGGTTAGGGAGAGAGTCTGGTCCAGGATTGAAGTTAGGGTATTTGGTTAGTGTATGGGAAATTAACTGCGGTACTATTATTGTCACGGAAGCCTACGTCGTACAACCCTTTTCTACGTAAAATTCAGGACACCCTTAGAATGCATGCTTAGCATCATAACTAGTAATCATAATCGTTATCCTCAATTATAGGTAATACATATGCGATGGTCCTTGACGCGAGGCATTAACGTGAAAGTAATTTCTTCAAGGGCATTTGAAGGCTCCCCCCCAAAAAAAAAAAAAAAAAAAAATCATAATTTCTTTATTGTTACATATTTATTTAATTTATTGATTTTCTATGTATACTTTGTTTTCAAAACGTATTGTAAAACAGCCTCTGAGGAACTAATACTTCAACAAGCTCTGCTTCTAGTTAGTTCCTCTTTCTCGTGCCATTACTATTATATTTGTCTTTTTATTGCATATTTTGTGTAATATAATTATTCATTGTATTATGTTTTGCAAGAGAAATAAAATCATTTGAATCTTGAATCACCACCCTTTAATTTTTGATAGGTTTATCATGTTTATGACGTCATTAACGTCGGCATCTTTGAGCCTCATTCTCTTCTAATCGAGTTGTGCAAAAAGGTTATCAAAGGTTGTCACAACAAGTGCAGGGAATTTGTTTTGTAATATATTTTGTGACAAATGTCGAACGTACATGTACGTCATATATACCTATTGAAAAGATGAAATTCTCATTTTCTAATAAATAGATATGATTAAGGTACATTAAAGATACTATGTCCCCTTTGCAGCCAACATCAAATTCTGTAGAACTTTGCAGGAAATATGAATATGTCATGTATGTCCTATCTGTGAAATTTAAACGTTAGCAGTGTCCTAATATTCAAATTATGCAAGGAAACCCGTTTACTTGCTAGACTTCACTGTCAGACACTATTGAGTGACTGACTGGCTCTTTTTCATCTTTGGTAATAACATACATAAAATGAGCTGTAAAGGGTACATGAGCATTTGTCTACATCAATAACCCACTTCTTGTAATGGCCAAAATTAAACTGATTGAATCTTTGCGCAGCATAAAACGTACGACCATTCGGTACAATGGTCTGAAAAATCAGACTATTACTTACTGGCTCTATAGCTCCTAAGTCGATTCGACAACTAATATTATTTTCCCAATTAAAGACATTTTCAAGCCCCCTTTTTTAGGGAAGTTCTAAATTAGTATTGTCTTTCAAATGCCGATGGAATTTAACCTTTTCATTTTTTTGGCCTGCAAATGGGACATAGTACCTTTAAGATGTAGATATCGATAACAAAAAAAAATCATATATGAGAATTTGTTACCGTTAATATTTCAAAAGTAACAAAGATTATGTGTATTTGTAGAAAAACCTATCAGCAATACAAATTGTACTAATGAACACTGTCATAATTGAATTAATCTCAAAACAAAAAATTCAAGGCTCCATTCGGGAAACGAATCAACACAAGCTACTACACAACGACACGGGTGTATAAATCGTTTAATACCTATTGCTTAAAATTATATAAAGATAATCCCAGTGCGCTTCAGGCATGACGTATAACGCTTTTTAATGCCTCATATTCTTATCAAGGTTCAAGGTTAGAGTTTGTGTAATCTTAGGGTGCTTCCTAAGCTTCCTTAAGACGTGTTCCTTTCAAATGTAAACAACCGTTGTACATGTAACTTGTTACTGTCAGGAGCCAGAGGGGAAATGGATACCTTCTTTTACTTCAGTTACCCACAGTGACGTAGCAAAAGGGGACACAGGGAGACAATTCCCCCATTCACCCGATTCATATATGCCTTGATTATTTATTTCTTTATTCATTCTGTTATGTACTTATTGGCGTATTTATGTTTTCTTTTAAACGGCAGGGTAGTCCCATGCAGAGCCTCTGGAGCCTGCTTTACCTAGGAGCCCTGCTTTTTCTTTGGTATACCTAAAGAAAGGTCGTGGAGAAGAGGCGCCACTGCCCTATCCTGCACTCTCTCTCTCTCTCTCTCTCTTGTTACACTAATGATCTTATCTCACCGACAGGCATGACAGCGTAAGAGCGGTATCCCTTCAGCAATGACGCTATACCCTCTAAATCCTGAGAACAGGCTGGCTACAAATCCTCTAAACCCGTTGTCCAACGCATATAGAACAATTAGCTACCTGCTCTGAGAGATAGTACTTCACTTGACTTCTTCAACAACAACATAAAATCTGAAAAGTGAAAACATACCTCTATAATTCTTAAGTTGTCCTATTAAGTGTCCAAGGACTAAGGGACAGCGCCTTGTATCCTCTGGAAAAATCCCTATAAATCAAATGTCTCGATTAATTCCGCGCCATGACCTACATACTGTATAATAGGCAATTATATCGAGTTTTATTCTCTTGCTCTTGTCATTGTCTTTTACCAATAGCACAAATACCACAAGCATTTGTCAATGTCCTTCATAATTATATGACACTAAAAAACAAAAAGAGACACTAAATACACATTAATTTCAAATGAGAAGAGACATTCAAGGTTTTTTTTATTATTCAAAGCCTCTATAATAATACTTTCCTATTACTATTAGTACTGAACATGATCAAAGGTACCTTCACAAAAGTGGTAGAAGTAGAGAAAATTAAAGAAAACACACACACGCAGGCACAACCAACCCACACGCACCCAATCGCCAGCACACGCGCACGCATACACGCGCACACAAAATAAAGCATTTTAGAGCATGCCTTGTCCTTTTGCTAATAAGCTGCTCAATTCGTGATTAAAGAATGAAAGTTGACCTCTAAAAATGTGTATTTTACTGAACTTTAGAGCATGCCTTGTCCTTTGCTAATAAGCTGCTCAATTCGTAATCAAAGAATGAAAGTTGACCTCTAAAAATGTGTATTTTACTGAACTTGGTAATATATACCTTTAACAGCAGATTTCCATATATGCATGCTGTATTTGACCTGGTGACCTTAAACTATGAAATGAACTAGACTTTGATTCCCAAGAGAGGGAGGGTTTCTAATTTCGTTCCCATTTTCTGAGATGGTTTTTCCTTCTGTTCTTTGACTTCAAGAAGGGCCAGAGATCGTGATTAGAGGGTCATCCTCCCCCGTCCTCTGGGGGAATGATTCAGCCCAGCCCACGTCCAAGTACCGTGGACATCCACATCTGGGGCTCAGACTTTCAAAACACTTGTGTTAACAATATAAACATGGTAAGTTTCGCCAGATATACAGGTCTCTACTACAATTTAGGCTTTTGATAGACTGGGGGATAGGGGGATATGAAATTCTTCTTAATACTTCTATTGCCAGGGATTTAAAATGAGCAAATGATGTTTGTGAAATGCAATAGTGATTCAGTAATAGGGCTTTATGAACACAATGTCACCAGCCATCTTAATTTTCTTAATGTTGAAAAATCCGTAGTATTTTTTAAGCGAAACCGTCAGTATTCAGTCGAAATTTCATGTAAGGGGCCAAACAAGAGCTTCCTTTTTGTCCAATAATGTCCAGTGTAATACCTTTAATTAACGTTATAATAAAACATAAGAGACGTGTCATGAACATTTCTTTTCCCTCCATGCGATCATAATATTCATCCTACCCTCCGCTCCCTCTGTGTAGTATTGTCTCGAGAGGGAAATTTATATCTAATTATTTCATTAGAAATGTATAAGACATGATCCTTACACTTATATTGCGGAATCAATTTTCTAGGAGGATGAAATTCTGACTAGGTAAATCAATCAATGCCAGGGGTGTTTGACAAATACTAAGATCGACTAAGATCGACTTCAAGTTGGACTTAACTATGGCAGACCGTTCATGCCACTGTTTGTTCTCACCATTTACTGGCATTGTTCTCTCGAGGGACGTACAAATCGTGGTCACAAATCTACAGAATTCACCTTTTTCATAGTTAATTATTGAAGGAAAAAACATTATCTGAAGATCAAAATTGAGAGACCAATGGTGATAGCAACCAGTGGCATGAATGACCTGCCATAGTTAAGTCCAACTTAAAGTCGATCTTAGTCTGTATGAAACACCCCCAGGTATATGGATTTCATCTCGACATTCACACGTACCTGCATTGTGGTAATGACTGTGTCACTTAACGGCTTATATTTCGACACATGATGGATCATGACGCGTTGCCGATTTACTGATTGTAATCCAAACGTCATAATTCAGACCTAATGCACATTCGATTTCTTTGTATATTTTTTTTTACCACTAGAGGATTTAATGATAATAAAATCCTTCCGAAGAGTCTGTATTAACGCCTTATAAGTTATAATAATAATATTAATAATAATAATAATATTCCGTTCTTGTATAGCGCTTATTATATTATAACGTCCCTATGCGCTTCCAAAGAGCTTTGGAAATTATTACCCTAGCTCATATTGCGGAATCAATTTACTAGGAGGTGTTGATGTCCTAAAGGAAAGCATCATTGGTTATGCAAATGAAGGGACTGTGATGAAGTATCATAAGCTAACACGATACTCGGTCTCCGTTCGACAAGAATTATAAGAGACATTCACTTCAGTCTGTAAGATAACAGGTCGAAGGTACACTAATGTTAATCCCCGAATTGGCATGCCTTCTAATCTTGCGACATGTTGTTTCAAATCCATCATTTAACAATGTTAAATCTGAGATGCATGGTCCTACGTGTTATCAGTGTATGTGATATGGTGTAATATTGAAGCCCTAAAAAAAATTGCGGTTCAAAATGATCAAGAAGTGCCTCAAAAAAGTAAAAATCTTTGAGTGACCGGTTTTACCATACTCATTTTCCCCAATAGAGTGTAGTGTTATGACAACCGTTAGGAAAACGCAAAATTTGATTTCGATTTCCAATCATAAATATCTTGATAATCAGACAGGTGATCGGCTTGTAAAAGTCATGGGGTTCCTGACTGACCTAAAGGTTTGTAATTATCATTGCAGCATGAGCTAAATCCAGGATTTTGTATCAGAATCGGAGACAAAGTTACCCAATCCCTTTGAAACAAATAATAGTATATTTTTATTTTGTACTCAGGTAGCCTCATCAGTATTGATACTAACCATCTTGACAAAGTGGAGATGGGCTGGGCATGTAGCAAGACTTCAGGACAATAGATGGACAAATCGTTTAACAGAATGGCAACCAAGGACCGGAAAGAGAAGAAGAGGAAGGCAAAAGAGAAGATGGAGAGATGACCTAACATCATACATGGGAACGGCCACTTGGACTAGGACAGCTAGAGACAGAAGAGAATGGAAATGTTATGAGGAGGGCTTTGTCCAACGTCTGGATGAACTATAGCCTGATAGATAGATAGATAGATAGATAGATCTTGACTGCTTGCAATAATTATGATCCCGCATTGCCAGGTACCTATTGAATACATTTGGGCTGAGAGGAACATTTGTGGGTAAAGCACCTTGTCCTAAGATTATAGCACTGAGCAAGGATCGAGCCCAGAGTCTCTTGTACGAGAGTCAAGATCATTTAAAGGGGAAGTCCACCCAGATGTTACGTTGGTTTAGATAAAAGCAAGAACATGGTGGAAACAAATTAGTGAAATTTTTGAGCAAAATCCGATTAAAAATAGGTAAGTTATGAATTTTTGAAGGTGCAATCAATCAAACACAAATTGGCAACTCTGTGCCGTATCTTGCGAAATCCGCTCCCATTTTTCCTGTATATACAGAAAATTTCATAAACTTTCATTTTGCTAGTTATTGATGACGAAATAGTTTTGTTTCAAACAAGGGTCGCAACGATTATATTTAGGATGAATGTATGATTGAATTTCTTTCTTAAGGGAGCATATAGAATTTTGATTTTTTTTTATTTTTTTTTTTTATTTTTTTTTTATTTTTTTTTTTAATTTTTTTTTTTAGTATTGACCGGGAAAATAGGAGGGGAGCTCGCAAGACCGAGTTGCCAATTTGTGTTTGATTGATTAGCACCTTCAAAATACCATAACTTTCTTATTTTAATCAGTGTTTGCTCAAACTTTCATTGACTTGTTTCTTTATATACATCGCGGTGCATCTAATCGTTTTTATCTCTTGTTTAAGTTGTTTCCTTTCTTGTTCTTGATTTTCTTATTTCCTTTTCTTATTTCTATCTTTTACAGTGACGTCCTATTTGTTCTGATTGTTGTTTACGATCCATTAACATAATTTAGACGCTTATGCGTCATTACGTCATGTCGTCATTACCTGATTCCTGATTCTCCGAATAAATTACATTGTTACAGTTTCCTCCTTCTCAATCTCACACTTTCCCTTTTGCAGAAAAGAGAAGCGTATCGTCCCTTAGTTTCTTAATTAGAATCATATAATTTAATTTATATTTGGGTATTTGTTTCTAGTTCATCGTGACTGTGCCATGGACCAGTGATGGCCTGGTGGTAGAGTCGCTGCCCGGCAAGCAGTAGATGCAGGTTCAAGTCCCGCTGGTTCCAAGATTTTTTCTGACTTGTTTTTCAATACAGATCGATCAATCGATCTTATTTACTGGGTGTAAGCCACAAATATGTTTGAATAATTGAAATTTCTCCCAGGAAGCATTACATTTATAAAAGTTATTGTCCTATGGCGGACTAATGAATATTAATAAGTCAGAATGAATCAGGAGAGCTTGGGTATTTGTTTCTAGTTCATCGTGACTGTGCCATGGACCAGTGATGGCCTGGTGTTAGAGTCGCTGCCCGGCAAGCAGTAGATGCAGGTTCAAGTCCCGCTGGTTCCAAGATTTTTTATGACTTGTTTTTCAATACAGATCGATCAATCGATCTTATTTACTGGGTGTAAGCCACAAATATGTTTGAATAATTGAAATTTCTCCCAGGAAGCATTACATTTATAAAAAAATAGAATCATATAGTCTTTGGTATGAGGGTATGGACCTATTGAATATTATAGTGGCTTTGATTTTTATTCAGGAGTGATCAAACCATCTTCCGCTATCATTTAGATGTGACCAAGGCTGAGGAGGTCGTTTTGAAACTGGGTCCCATTTTGACACCACTGGAGTCTCGATGGTTAATGGAATATACAGAGACCGTTAAAGAGATGATTGGGTTCTGGTAAAAAATTTTTTTGGTTATCTCTCTCATTTTAGTAAACCAGTTTGAAAGTGTTACGGGGGATACATTTCCCTTTGAAAGGACTGGTCTTTAAAATGACCCCTTAATAGAAATATCACGAAAAATAACCGAATTTGGACCAATCTTTCGTCTCACATGTGTCTACCTGTAGTCCAATATACCAATTTCTGCGTGCAGATCTGTTCTTATGCACTAGATAATCAACCGTTTCCGGTCGCTTCCAGACATTTTCTTCATGGCCATTCCTCAACTTTTTTTGTAAGATATACTTCAGTGCGGGTCATGATGACATTGCTCCTTGAAAGAAACTATTTAGAAATTGGATGGATTGTAGAGGAGAACAGAGGGCGGTGAAGGGATATTCTACGTGCAAAGATTACAACAATCAATTACTCACATCGCTTTTAACATATCAATTGGAGAAATAGAGCAGTCTTACATCGTGTTAGGTTGGGTAGCATCAGCATGATAGGAAAAAACAAACTAACGATTGTCTTGCTGCGAATCTTAAACAATGTAAAGCACCTCCCATAAATGTGGATAAATGGGGTTGCAAAAAATAGCTATATCAATATACTTTGATGCAAGGTTGTTAAATATTGACATTCGTAATTGGAATATATGGAGGTATTTCAAGTGCAACTCTGTCATGAAACATTGCTACCAAGGAACTCTTCTTCGTTCTTCTGGATTGCTGCGAATGTTAAACAATGTAAAGCACTGCACGTAGATGTAGGTACATGGGATCGCAAATAAAAGCTATATGAAGATAATTTGGTCCAATGTTGTTAAATAATGACATACGTAATTGGAATATGAAGGTATTTCAAGTGCAACTCTGTCATGAAACATTTCTACCAGGGAACTCTTCTTCATAGGGAAAACACATAATGATAAAAGCCCTCAAACATTGTCAAAATGTTTTTTAAAACCTTTACCAGAGCTCAAAAATCAGAACTCGACCTTCTCTTTAATCTCCAGTGCGCCCTGAATGCCCGGCCTAATTGCGTCCATCAGGAGGAATCGTAATTAATGGCCATCGCAAATGTCTTCAAGTTAATTGATCCATTACTGCTTCTGAGAAAGGTTTCACACCTTTGAAGCTAAGCATGGCGCTTTGACGAAATACCACAGGGAAAGCATATATCTCACTGTGGTTGTCTAAATGAAAAGCAAGATATATGGTTCGACATGCTTTTTAAATGATTTTAAGTCAAGAGCGAAACCCTGGTCCTTCCAAAATTAAGAGTCTTAAATATATTTCATGGATATGTGTCTTTATTTCATATGTACCGAGCGCGATAATGGTGCATATACATGCATTAATCTATAAGGACAGTCAAAATAATTTCGGTTGCAGAGAAGAATAAAAAAGAGGTAGAGGGAAATTGAAGACATAGCGGATGCGTCAATAGGTCCAGACAAAAAAAAATGCAAATAGAAGAAGATGGAAGGGGGTCAGATCGAGACTAAGTGAGTGCGTGTTAGTGTATGTGTGTGTGAGAAAGTGAGATGAAAGAGAAAAAGACAGAGAGAGAGATGGAGAGAGAAGGGGAGAGGGGATATACTGCATATACACACATATACAAATGGAGAGAGGGGGTAGAGCATCGATTGAGTGACACCTTCCTGGTTCTTTCCCGCTACTCCTTCTTTTCTTTCCCCAGTAAATCATATGATATGAAGAAGAAAACAAAACATATTGTGTGATTCTCATTATCATGACCATAATATGCATGGTAAATAGCAACATATTATTTTTGAAGGGACATTTTATTGCCTTGCTTTAATTTCTTTTCTGGCAGTTTACGGTTGCGTTCTCATGTCTGCGAGTGTCAAACACAAATCCAACAAATTCGATTCAACACCATACAAGCAGAAGCAACACCACATAGTTTCATGCTTAGCCTATTATATATTTTTCTAACCATTCACAAACCGTGCTTCCATGACTCAGGACAAGGCAAAATGACTTGCACAAACAAGTTTTTCAAAGAGCACTGATTCCGCTTCAGCTGCGGAGAGATTAAACGAAAAGGTTGATCTCTGGTCATGCGATTACATTGTAAAAAAGAAGTCTAAACATGCTGAAAGCATGTTCCCCCTCAAAATGTCTAAACTGACCGAACTCCTAACATCAACCCTTGACCAAACAATATTCTTATCCCTAACCCTAAACTTAACTTACAATGCAATTATGACCTTAACTCTAACCGTAAACCTTTGAATAAATAAAGCCCGGAGCCATTGTCGCCTGACAGCTATCGGAGCACCATACTGTGAGGGTTTGAAATTATCAAATGAAAAGAAATTTGCTGAAAATGAAACGCACTGAAGACAGAAATGGATATATATATATATATATATATATATATATATATATATATATGGGACTACACATACATATGACATACATATTTGCAAGGTCCAAAGCTATTTCTCTTCGTATTTCCAATAAGGTGGCATTCAAAGAGCGATCGTCTTTTCAGAGGAGAAAATATGTTTAACCAATTAAATTAACGCCCGTCTGACTCCAAACTTACGCCATCATCTTGTTCCAAAAGGGACATAAACAAAATAATAAAGCTCATGATTATTTTTCATTTTTTACCAGTACTCAATTTTCTCTTTAAAGATTGAAGGTCTAGGAATTAAGAATATCAAAGTGCATGTACTTTGGGTTTAGGCATATGGGAATGACCTGAAATAACTTGCTCTTAAGTGCATTTCTTCATCAGCCTGGGAATAGTGAATGATGATGAGGAGTGTGGTGAGATTGGCTCGATTTCAATCCGATTTAAAAATCTTTGCACGACGAACGCTGCTCATTTTATATTCTCTTTCACAATTATTTGCCTTTCATTCCATCTTACTTCTCTACCTGCCCCTCTCACCTACTCTCTCTCTCCCTTTTTCTGTCTCATCTATATTCTCTCTCTCTCTTTCTCTCTACGCTAATTTTGGAATAACTTGTACTGACGCGTACTTTTCTACATAGATTATTCGTGTTGTTATGCCAGACATTAACAATAAAACCTGAATTACTTTTAATACAGGGACACATTATTTTTTTCTCTTCATGCAAATGAAACCAGAACAAAATATATTTTATTCTAATTTCGGGGAACGCTATAACATGTCATATATATGTATAGTGTAACTCCTTAGTTATGTAATCTACCTTTAAAGGGATTGGGTAACTTTGTCTCAGATTCTGAAACAAAATCCTGAATTTAACTCATGCTGCAATGATAATTTTAAACCTTTAGGTCAGTCAGGAATCCCATGACTTTTACAAGCCGATCGCCTGTCTGATTATCAAGATATTTATGATTGGAAATCGAAATCAAATTTTGCGTTTTCCTAACGGTTTTTATAACACTACAGGCTATTGGGGAAAATGAGTATGGTAAAACCGGTCACTCAAAGATTTTTACTTTTTTGAGGCACTTCATGATCATTTTGAAGCGCAATTTTGTTCAGGGCTTCATTATTACACCATATTACAGACACTGATAACACGTAGGGCCATGCATCTCAGATTTAACCAAAAAAACAACAAACATAGATTAAAAAATAAACATTAAAAGTATATCAACTGTTTACACAAGTATTTCTAAATTATAAGACAGTAGCTTCCATTGTACATCAAACGTTTTGAACAAAATTAGATTAGGAAATTAAGTTATATATGGAAAGTATACTAATAGTCTACCCATCTCAGCATAAAATTGTGTCAGTCTTCAAAACACATATTACTTAAATGCTAATGCTAATGATAATAAATGCCTAAGAGGTGATTCCGTTGTACGTAAATCTACCTTTTTTCTTCTTCTGTGGGTAAAAGCATCGATTCCCACTTTCATGTTCATGCAGGAGAAGAGCACTTATCCTTTAAGCTGATTGATGTTTGATAGTAATGCGATCCTATAGGACTCGAAAAAAAGGCGGTCAAGGGTCACTCAGTCAGATGGGTAACCCTTTTACCTGCCATCCCTGAGGAGTAGTTTCCCCACAAATTGATACCAGTGCTTCCCCAGTCGAACAGTGAAGTGGCCAGATAGTAATATACATATATATATATATACTCGACGCTAGGAAACATAAATAAATGGTTTGTATTGTTGTTGTTGCATAGTTGCAAACGGAGAAAGAAACTATGACAATAATGTCCCTTTTAATATGGGGTCAATGTCTTCAGGGGTACGATTCCAAAGAGGTGTGGCTTACCCACCACGCCCACTTTAGCTCTTGCGGCGCCGTTTTGACAATGTTTGGGAGATGTTGCTTTCTGTTAACATGGTCATCTCCTGGATAATCTTATGCGATTGTGTTGTATTTCAAACTTGTAAAATGGGACGTTTCGTGCATGATTTTCCTTGATGTTTAATTTCGTTAAAGATTTATAAACCTTATAAAGTGATAAGGTATACTAATAATAATAATAATAGTAATAATATTCACACTTTTATATAGCGCTTATTACTAATGTCTCTAAGCGCTTAACAGATATACTATTACCCCGGTCATTGGATTCAGCTTGCCCGCACACACTGTGTGCACAATCTCCACTCCCTGGGGAGCATTCCAGCCAGGCGTTACTTGACGCTCAAAAACTGTTTGACCAACAATGACGGTCGCATCCTACCGGGTACCCATTTAACACCTGGGTGGAGAGTAGCAAGGACAGGTTACATATCTTGCCAAATGATATTAGTGTCGGGATTCGAACCCTCGACCTTCGCATCTCCAGTCAAGCGCCTTAAACCACTCGTCCACGACACTCCCGCTAAGATCTATTCGTTAACGTTTGCTACAAAACAGTCTGGAGTTGCTGTGTAATCATTGTTACGGTTATTCAGTGCCCCACATATATATTTTGTCTTTGTTACCTTTCTTTAGGTAACCAAAGAAAGAACCATTGATCCATTATCTCCACCCCCTCCCATTTGAACAGACCTATGGAACAGACCTATGGAACAGACCTATACATAGCCTCTGTTCCCTAGAGACCCAGAAATCATGGACTTTTACCAGGGTGTTCATGGTTTTCAAACATGACTACCCCCACCCACTCCAATCGTCAGAAAATCATAGATCTGATGTCTTTGACATAAATCGGACCCGACTAATTTCAACTGATCTCTAGGACCACTACTTTTCACACATAGTCTATATAACATGTGTAGGGCACCCGCACGTGTTTATAGTTTGTCTCCAAGAATTTCCGAGCAGTAGACCGTGTACAGCGATGGACTACAGATTTAGCGAACCCAAAGTAGATCACTGCATGTAGCAGACTGTCTAGTAATAGTTCACGTTCAAGCACAAAAGCTTGGGGTCTGGAATCCTCATCGAAAGAGAGTCCAAGAAGATTTTAATGACCCTCGCAGGCGATCACCTCCCAAGAATTTGAGATCCCACTCCCTTCCAAGCAATACCCATCGCGAAGAAGAAGAGGGTGGGATTTTGCACCCTTTCAACTCGAGGTTTTTATGTGAAGTCATATTAAGACGCGGATCCAGCCGGCGGCAAGGGAGGGGGCCGAAAAAGGGGCCCACTTCGTGCGAAAATTTGAAAACCGTGCCAGCCGATTTTCCGCTCATTGGGGGTAGTGAGCACAATTTTTGTTTTGCCTCCGAAAATTGAGCGCCAGGGGAGGGGGCCATCTTCTTCTTTTTTTTTTACAAAAAGGGTGTTTTTACCTGTTTTTTCTAGGGGAGGGGGCCCGGGCCTCCGGGCCTCCGGGCCTCCGGGCCCCCGGGCCCCCTCCTGGATCAGCCACTGTTAAGACGTACAGAGCATTATGCTACTGAGTGGGCATATTATCTGAGGCTGATTGGGGTAACTTTTGAAGGGCAGTTTTGTTTTTCTGTTCTTCCAGGACTCTTATTGTCTGTGTTAATTGGCTTGGGGGCTAGTTGCCATATGGGTACTTGCCCAAAAGGTGTATAGTCGTCCTAGGGTAGTTTCTTGCTTAAATATACGGTAGTTGCTCGGAGGTTAAGTTGTTCTGAAACAGTTTTATTCAATTAATTAGCCAAGCTGTAGTCCCGATACCAAGCTATAAAAAGCACAGAGCATATGTCACTGAATGGACAGATTGTCTGAATCTAAGTGTGATGGGTAACTTTCTAAAGTGGATAGTTGTTCGGGATTAGTTGTCTGAGGTCATTGATCCAGGGATATTTAGCTGAAGGAAGAGTTGTCCTGAGGTAATTGTCCTAGGGAAGTTTTCTGATGATAATTGCCTTGTAGTTGTAATGAAGTTGTCCGGAGTGAGAGTCCGGAGACAGTCGTGCTGCTACAGGCAGGTTAAGCTATCAGGAAATGTCTTTCAAAATAATTGTCGAATCGTTAGAAGTGTCCTGTTGTTACCCATTTCCATGGCGTAATTACGCTGGTTTAAATCGAAAAATCAGCTGACAAAATCAGAAATATTTCCGATGACGGTGAATTCAAGTGAATTCTTTTTAACACTTATTGTTCATATTTTTAAATAAAAACTGGGTCGTATATCAGTTTTCCCCTGAATAACCTTGTTGACTTATCATAACAATAGCCAGTTTACTTATAACTGGATTAC
Source organism: Mesocentrotus franciscanus (assembly GCA_037976565.1). Lineage (NCBI taxonomy): Eukaryota > Metazoa > Echinodermata > Echinoidea > Camarodonta > Strongylocentrotidae > Mesocentrotus > Mesocentrotus franciscanus. The sequence goes on along the minus strand of CP137686.1, from coordinate 2,716,694 downwards.
AGGAAAATGAACTAAATTACTTAGGTTACATGCTTTGTCATTCATTGAACAAACGAAAAATTCCCCTATGAATTTACAACAACAACAACAACAATAACGACTTCCGTTGGCCTAGAATATGAATTTAATTCGATCGTATCACGGAACGAATATGCCCAAAACCATTTACAATCACTTATAAAATAGCCTCATAGCAAGAGGATAAGATTTTGAAAAGTCCAGGGCCCCGTCTTTTAGAGAGTTACGATTGATCCAAATCAATCGTAAGTCCTCCAATCAATCGCAAGTTTGCAGTCTCATATCTCTTATGTACATAGTTGCGATTGATGTCAATCGCAAATAAGTTGCCCAGGAGGCGAGAGTCATTGCCCATATACTAGTATTAATTGCAATAGGGTAATTTTTCAATAACTATTAAAAAAAAATAGGCCTAATCGTATTTTAGTACCAATCTGAAAAACTTTCACGCAACATTATACTTTATTTCAGTTAAATTCGTTATTTTATCAGAATTATGTATATACGAAAAAGCGAGAAAAAAATATAGATCTTTTATTTTATCTTTCCAATTCTCCGAATCATCTTAACTTTCAGTATAATTGTTTCCGGCTTTGCTGTCGCTGTATCCTGTTTGATTTATCGCATGCATTAGGAAAACAGTATAAAAGCACCGCTTATCAAATTAAAGATAATTTTATGCACACATGCATTTGCGATGGATTGCTTTGCTTTGATATATCCCGGGGCCTCGGGTAACATTAATAATCCTCTTGAATGTTAAGGTCTCCCACGTTTTAAATTTTATTTCAAGGAACATCTGAATGATAACCCAAAGAGTAGCCCAAGGCAAAATAATGAAAAACAATTAATCATTCTGTGCAATTTGTATTATAATTTTTGTTTAAAAAAGGAATGTTTTGTGGTTGAATCGAAGCTAAGTTTTTGTCAAAGTTTCAGTGAAATACATTGACATTCCAAAGCCGAGAGAAAGACATGAATCATTTTGCTAATAACAACTGAAAGTAGTTTTTGCTTCTTGCGGCTGAATTTTCATGAATCTACAATTCTACATTACGGTTTTGCACATTCAGAACCGAATGTATCATTCTTGATTACCTTGTTGACAAACTTGCTGAAAAACCACGACCTCAGTATGTTCATACCTCATGTTAATAATTATTTCCCACACGACATTTGTTTTCTTGCTATTAAGAACTTTCTTACCAGACGACAATTAAGTTAAGAAAGTCAGGTTCCTCTACTCACGAATTATGTTACTCTCCAATAAGAAAAATGGGAGTCGTGCTTTCTTGTCCTTAATAAAAAAAAGGCATTTAAAGAGAATGTTGAGTTCTGGGAAGAGGTGAAAAATAATTTGTGATCGTTATCATTGTATTATGCAAGTGTGGAAGAACATCAGAGAAAAATGTTCCCTGAAAAGCATGGCTCTTTAAATGCATTAATATTCTAAATATGGCATGTAACATCATAAAAACGAGACGGATTTTTATGCCACATGATGATGTTTGTGTAGTCCCATATACATCTTTCTGTGTACAGTGCTTGTAACTTTACCAAGACTGGGCCAAATTTCTTATCATTTTGATGATTCCAGAAACTTGCAGTACACACCAATACTTATATGCTAGATGATCAACCTTTTCTGATCGATTCCACAACGGTCTCTTTCACAATGCAATCGCATGACCAGAACTCAACTTTATCTTTAAATGCGAATATTCCCGTTGCGATCTGATTTTGAGAGAATTAGACACACACACACGCGACACACACGCACACATATTCACACAAAAGGCAAAAATAAGAACAAAAGACAAGGTTTGCTCAGAGTTAGAGGGGCGTTTATGCATATCATTTCCAACACTTTACGCCCTTTTTTCTTCTTATATAGCAAACTGAAGCAACCATTGTCTCCACCCCCTATCAATCTTCCTTTCCCACCCCTTTACCAGCGGTTGGCGCCGTCTTTATGTGATTGATGCACATGCGCAACATGTTATGGACTCCATTCACACATGATCCAATAAATTGCCTCGAAAAACCAACGAGGCAAAATATAATTATTTTAAGCGTAAAGCGAAAGAAATTTGGTGTTGAAGAAAAAAAAAGGTAGCTGCGTGCAATAAACACCGCTTCGCGTACCTACCTGAATGTGTATTGTAAGATGAGAAATTTGAAGCTCACCTCGTATCCGGCAAGATTTTGATTCCCTTTTTTTTTCTCCAAAAATGTGAACTAGGCTCTAAGAGCATTCTCTGCCTCCCCACCATCGTACACATGGCTGCTATTAAGATGTATTTCAAAGAACTCCATCTTGCTTTATCTTTGGTGCTGAGAGAACATCGTTTTCATCCAGGGTCGAGGCGATGACCATGAGCAGTGGGGGGTACAGGACGGAGAGGGATGGAGGCCGGAGCCCCCAAATCAAATGCAAACAGAGAGAGAACGAGATAGAGAGAGAGAGAGGGGAGGGAGAGAGAGAGAGGGAGGGAGGGAGGGAGAGAGAGAGAGAGAGAGAGAGAGAGGGGGGGTACGATAGCAAAGGATTCACAAAAATCAACAAGATGCAATTTAAATTAAGAAAAAACACAATTCCCAAAAATTATGTTGAAATGTTGAAATGACATAATCCCAGCATGATTCCTTTGTGTAATACAGTAGGGTATTGAGAAATTAGCCCTAAGTTGATTTCCAGAGAGTTTTTGAGATTGTATTGGGGGATATATAGGGAAGGCAGAAGCAAGATGATATTACCCCTTTCGATCCACTCTCTACCCCTATTCGAATCTTTTGTTGATTCGTATTTATCTACCGAGTGAGACGCCCCTCCTTCCACTGATGCCGGTGGCGCCCGCCCCTCCCCATGATGACTTTAGCTATGCTACGCCATTGACCATGAGTGCACATTGTATGAAGGTTACAGTGGGGCCATACTGAATATAATTATATAGGTTCAGTGACCAGCGCATTTCAGCTTGGCTGGGTTTCAACTTTTCTTTATTCATTCATTTATGCATGCCCCATTGATCGGAAAGATGTTTCACTGAAACTCGTCATCGTCTTGAGTAAATATACGTCTTCTATTTCCCTTTCTCTTTCTTCTTTTCTTTGGTCACATAAAAATATAAAGTTTATCCACGCTGAATTCAAATGCTGAAATACATACTTCCTGGGCCCTGTTTCATAAAACTTGATATCAATAACAAGTTACAAACTACTGTTATAAGCTACTGAAATCATGGCATCTGATTGGCTGAGAGCAAATTTGTCATAGAAATTTAGCAGTTGTTATAGATAACAAGTTTTATGAAACGGGCACCTGATGTACTTTTTAAACTCTTTATATGCCAAACAAGTTCAATAATCTTCTGGTGCCACATTGGATTTATTATGGGATAGGTAAACCAATTTCTTCAAAGTTACAATACTGCATGTAACTGTTTGTTTCAAGTGCTAAATTAAGATTAATCTATATCGGTGTGGGTTTTCATTGAACTCATCAAGACCGAAAAATTATAATTTTGCAAAGCCATTGTATTGCACTAAGCAGTCCTTCCGTCAATGGGTGCCTATTGATTTGTCCAGAATTGCAGGTGTGGCGAACGAGCTACCGTGCAGAGAGGCGAAGAAAATAACCGAAATGTTAAATGTTTAATCTATTATGGTAACTGAAATCATTTTAAAGGAGGGTATTGAAAGAGGCGAAGATTATTCTTTTAAAATTCATACGAACAGATCTTACTCTTAAGTATATTTAATTTGTCTTCTTTCATACGCTTTAACATGTTACCATTGAAATGTATCGATTCAGGTCAATTATGAAAGGTGAATCTAACATGCGGATCCTTGGTAAGGCCAATCACTCATATACCACAAGACCATACGTAAGGCAGGAAAATATATTATCTTTATCCTTGACGTAATACGTAACTACTTATGTAGCTAAGTCTTCGGGGCATGCACCATGTAAGCATCGCTCTTGCTATGCACTTCCGGTTCAATGTATAACGTTTAAGTTAAGGATGCGTTATATAATTTTTTAGTTTGCCAGTATTGATAGTTGTTTTTTAGTGCAAATTTATTATTCTACTCTTTTATTATTATTATCATATTGATTGATATATGCTAATAAATTTAAAATTACTTTGAAACAGAAATAAATGAATCAAAATAAAATCAAATGGCAAAATTGGAAACATACTTTAATCTTGAATCTAAACATGTCCAACTACATGTTAACCTTGAGCAATGATTCAAGTGTCTCTGTTCTATTTGAAACACATGAACGAGGAGCGGATGAAACATGTCTTCCAGTCAAACGAGATCGATCGGAACATGTCATCCAATACTGCTTTGCCTGTCCACCTGTGTCATTTACAGATTAGATTTAAGATATCCGTAATAGCATATGTTATTTGGCTATAACCGCAACTTTAACTTTTAATGAAATCTATCTGATAATAATGCTGAAATAGTAACTGTTAAACGAACAAAAATAGTTGTCGGTAAGTTCTTAAGACGGATATGCACACTCATATGAAAGGACGCAAGGCATGGCAAAAATACCGGTGTGGAAGTTGTAACCGTCATGACCGTTATCTTCACAATATGCTGAAGGCAACCATTTCATTTTCTTTGTATGTCTTTTAGAATGAGAAAATCAATCATTGTCTCAGCACGAGCTCTTAAAACTGCATCGAAAGTGCTAGTTTACACGATTTAACATGTTCAATTACTAGATATCTAGATGTGTATCAATTCTGTACATTTTAATGGATCTGTAGTGGTATATGGGTTCATTCACTTGACCTTCACTCCAAGCGCTTATGGTTCGAGTCCCAGCCCTGCACTAATGTAATTTGGCAAGACATTAATCCACATCTACCACTCACCACCCAGGTGTAAATGGGCAAGTACTAGGGTAATAACAGTTGCAGGGCCTGCAGGAAGAGCTATACCGATGTGGCTACCCAGGATACACTAGACCCAATTGCTATTGTTATTGGCTATAATGATGTAAGAATCGAGTATGATGCATATTTGATTTTCAGGTATGGTTCTCTAAAACTGTAATAATATTTCATATTTTTAAAACAAACATATCCATCACGCAAGGTGCTCAAGACACTCTAATATCACCCCGGCTCTTTCAAAGATACCGACTTGTGTGATAACAGCATTTAAGGGATTCCTTCCTACCGTTACACATTGGACATCTGGGTGGAGTGTGGCAAAAGTAAATAAATGCCTTGGAGAGAATACTCGTGCCACGCCGCGGTTCGAACACATTATCTGTGAAATTTCCAGTCAAGTGTTTCACGACTCGACTACGGCACATGTTCTAATATTTAGTCAGAATTTATGTCATCATTTGCATCTTCTAATTCATTTCGTCCATTTGATTATTATTTTTCTCCGTTTTCATGTTTTCTTTTTTTCATTTTCAGAACGGGGACTTAATGCTGCAACATAAAGCTCAATTGGTCCATGTGCATTGATGCGTGCTCGGATGGTTGAGAGTTGAAGTTTGTGCAGGTAAGTTACATGGTTATCCCATTATGAGCTTTAAACGGACAATGGGCATGATTAATCAAGCCCATCTTGCACAAATAGACCGTGGTCGGCATATTATCTTTGACGATGTCTACACATTAACACTAAACAGTTTCATCTATTTATTACACGGTGATTATTAGAAAGTGTTGAATGTAGACAATTGTCATTAAACCCGAAAGTAAAATTGCCTTACTTGTGTTCTACTGAATCTCTCTCTCTCTCGTATTATGACGCCAAAGACATGACGGGTGGGGGAACAGAAGACAAGTCTAATTTGAATTTGATCATAAGAACATGTGCTTGGCTAGAAGATAAGAGGGAGAAAGAGAGAGAGAGAGAGAGAGAGAGAGAGAGAAAGAGAGAAGGGGGCAAGGAAGAGGGCGGGCCGATGTTTTGAGACAAGGAAAGTAATCTGGACGGGGGGATAAGAAATGATGGGGAATAAAGTCATTGTTACGCAGGTGAAAAAGATCTCAAACGACTCAAAGTCCAATTACGGTGATGTCAATAGAAAGAAGGAAAAAATAATAATTAAAGAAAGACAGAAAACGAAGGTGAGTTTCAAGTCTCAATATACAATTGCATCTCTGCTAAATGCAATCTGTTTTGTCTACCATGTGATCATTTTAGATAACCTTGAATACGGAATCATTCATCAAAAGGGAAACTGAGAGTAGTTGATTTTCCGGATCAAAGAGTAATTGCACTGTAGAGTCAGTAGTCAATAACAATGTGCCAACCGCGTGGTTTAATATAAGTTGTACTTCCATTGTGAATTGTTTAAAGTACGTTTGCGTTATATTTATTTCCCTGATTGCTGATACAAGCAACTCATGATAATACAAAGTTTGTTCTCATTTACCAAGGGTAGCCACATCAGTATTAATACCGCCTCTTCCTGCGGGCCCTGCAATTATTATTTCCCCATCGTTGCTGTATGTCCATGGAATACACCTGGGTCGAGATGGACAATGCGTGGAAAATACCTTGTCCAAGGATGAAAGCACTGAGCAAGGATCGAGCCCCGGGACCTCTCGTATGAGAGTCAGGAGTCGTCACCAATACACCACGGTATTCAAAATGCTCCCACCCATCTACTTCATAACAAGCGATTCCAAAATGAACATGATTCATCTAAACCAATTTCTCTCTGAATGCGATTTCATCACCAGAACTTTAGATTAGCATTAATGACTTTCAACATGCTCAATGACAAAGCATCGGAGCAAGGAGCTTCATCAAGATACCGCTTGTTTCTTTCTTTATTAAAGGTCAATCCGACCTTTCTCACAAGTTTTGAATGATCATGATGATTGGATAACGCATGGGTGAACGGTTGAACAAAATCGGATGAACAATTTGAAAGTTATGAAGTTTTGAATTAGTATTCTCTGCCTATCCTGTATATGTTTATAGGAATCTCTAAGGAGTCATTCTACTGTGAAAATTGGGGACAACTCTCCTTTTCTGTGCTGGAACAAGTGGGAGACTTGTCCGCATTATATTACATTGTCAGTAGCGATTTACCAATTTGGAAGTCCCATCAATGATTATAGGACGTGCAGAAGTTCCATTGTAAGTGCCTGATTTTGTTCAAACTTAAGTAATTCCTTCTCAGTTTGTTTATTTGTTTGTTTTTTGTTTTTGTTTTTTTACTGCTTTCTGTCATTGCATTTTGCTATTAAAGTAAAGAGAAGGTTCAATTATGTATTACATTACAAATAATTGGTTGTGCATTCTCACTCTGTTATGCCAGTTTGGAAGTGTATAACAGTGGCACCATCCCCTGAGGAAAAAAAAGTTTGTTCTCCGAAACATGACCAGGAAAAGCTGAAAAGTTTGGACTAACTTTTAATGTCTTATTCGATTATAGACCCATATACACAATTTTGAGTACGGTGTATGTGACTTTCGGCAAGATTGAGTCCATTTCTTTTTACTTTTTGATGAATTATTTCAAAACGTCTATTCTTTTTTTTCCCCAATTTTTGAGCCCTCCACAGGCTTTTTATTAATAATTTTCACAGAAATAAACAAATCAAATATATGTGCATGTTTAAAGTTTTAATTCACATTCAAAATAATCTTTCTTTACAAACAACTATTGTAGCAACTGCCACTTTAAAGCAAAATGTCTTTCCATTCCAAATAGATGTACAATATATTTCTCATCTTTATAATATTGTCAAACTTTCTTTTTCAACTTATCAAAAAGTGGAACAATACTATTCAGTCTACAAATAAACATCTGTTGTTTAATTAATATAACAATGCAATTTAGGGCATCGTTTCTCTTATCTTCAAAGCCAAAAATTATATTTTGTAAAGTGAACAAAATTCTAATTTGAGTTCTTTCATAAATCCAGTTTGATGCTTCATTCCAAATCTTTCTACTTATCTCACATTCATAAAAGAAATGTACTATACCTTCTATTTCTTTTCTACAAAATGAACATTTTTTATTGTTTACAATTTTTATCCTAAAAAGTTTTTGTATTTAAAAACAAAATTCTATTTAAAATCTTATACTGAAAGTATTTCAGACTAATAACTGGTGTGAAACGAAATGTCATAACGTTATATTTTTGTAATGCTATATCTACTCAACCTCTCCAAATAACTCTAATACAGTTTATGTCACAGTGCCATCATCGCACGACTAGCACTCAACTTTATCCCGTTTTCTCCATTAAATAATATGAATAAGGTTCTGGGAACCGAAATAACCGCCTTTTTAGCGCCCCTGTCATGCACACGGTCTGACGATCACAATCTTCGCTTCATTTTCCTTGAGTTACATCTTCGGTTTCACCATCCGTCATCGCAAGCGTGACTCATTAATGGAATCGAGCAGAACGATGCCGGTCGTGTCAACCCATGAATGAACTCGACAATGACCGAATTCTTTCGAAGAAATAAGCCTCAAATTGTTTCATTTCATAATACCTTGTTTAAATCATTTGTTTCTCAGTATTTGTTCTTGCCTTTTCCCATTTTTATTCATTTATTTATTTCTTCATGTATCAATTCAATTTGTCATGTTATTAATCATATATTTACTATCTATATATTTAAGAATCAATCAATTAATTAATTGATTGATTTATTTATTTTAGACACTAACAAATAGTCACTTGGAGGGGAATATATATATTTTGTTCGTCCATGTTATTAATCACTCAATTATTTATCTTTATATTCATGATTTATATATTTTAGACACTCAAAATTTAGCATTTTGAAATATGTAAATATAACAAATTATCGAAGATCTTCTTTATTATATTTTGTACGAAACCTTTTCTTTACAAGCTTTGCTTTATATTAGGTTACGTCATATTTCATTATCAAATAAATATATTCGTCTTCTTTTAAAAGCTGTTAAATAAATCGATCAATACCTAAATGTGTAACATGTATCTAATTTACTTTTGTGTGATTATAATTTACAAAGAAGTGTTATATATTCTAATATTTTTATCATGGGAAAAAAATAATCTAAAACTAAACTAATCATAAATTATACAGTTATCACTTTTTGGGTGCTCGTTTAGTGACTGCACTTGTGTGTGCAGGTGATGCTTATGTTACACTAAGCAGGGGGATCTCCCTGCATATACCTTATCCGATTCGTATAGGCTCCTAGGGGTGCAAAGTTGATTAAAAAATATATATATACATACTCTCGTTCCACCCCACCCCTCCCCCAAAAAAAAAAAAAAAAAAAAATGACGGCAATATTTGTAATGAATAGACATTCATATATAAATAAATAAATTAAATAAGATAGAAATAAAAGTAATAATAAACCGATAAATAAATCCAATTCAGTTCAATTAAAGAAGGTACTGGTCATTCATGAAAATACATTTCGCATGAAACTATTTCAAAGTGTATATTTCAAACGTTTGTATTTAAAATATTCGATTTTGGTACTCACTCAATTTCCTGTGAAATATTCATTATTTTCACCCCCACTTTGGAAGTCTATTGACCTCTCTTTAAAAGTACAATCGGACCAAGTACCAGCAACATATATATCTTGTGTAGGCCTATATAACATGGCATCATTTATATATAATAAAATATTATTTTATAGGATAGTCCTTCAGTCTTGGAATTTAATACAGTGATGTTCTAATACGCGTAGACACCAAGTTGGTATTATTAGTTTACTAAGCAACGTACTATTTTCATTTTATTATTGTTATTAATTACACTTTTCTACCTAGTGCAAAAGCAGATAAGGAAGAAATGATGATAAAACTTGAACGTTAGAATGCTCTGGCCACTATAGCTCCACCGTCAACTGTGTACATTGGAAGGTAAACAAATACTGTACATAACCTTCAAGATGAAGTTGAGCTCTGGTAAATATAGAAATTAAATTCTCATAGAATCCAACGAAACTTACACTGAATGTTCAAGATTACAAATAAATGACATGTGCCAAACAAGTTTGTAGAAAATGTATAGTGGCTGAGTAATGAGCATATAGAAAGATAAGGAAACCCGGTTAAGTCGGCCCGACACTATGTGCTAAACACAGGTCACTATGTGCAAATGGGAGTTGTGGTTTTTATCGAAGATGATGCCCAGGAAGTTTTTGTGCGTTTGTTTTTATTTCACTGGTTCAAACAACCAATCTACTGCAGGATAAACAATCCAGAATAAATCATAGCAATTTTCTCTCAAAGTACGATTCCCATTCTAGAGCTCAAGATTAGCTTTAACACTTATCCTGAAAGATGAAGTGGAGTCATGCGATTGTAATGTAAAAGAAGCTGTCTGGAAGCGTTTGAAACGAGTTGATCACGTAGCAGATAAATATCAATGCATACTGTGAGGTTTTAGAATCGTCAAAACGATAAGAAATTGGTCCAGTCTTGCTAAAAGTCACATGCGCTATACACCAGAATGTGTAAATGGGACCAGGGAGATGTTCCTGCAGGTTCTAGGACACCCCCCGTGGACAACCACCCCCGGATAACCACCCCTAGGATAACCATCCTCTAGGACAACTACCCCCTAGGGCAACTATCCTAGGGGGTAGTTGCCCGGGTCCGGGGGTGTAGTTGTCAGGGGTATAATTGTCAGGGGGTAGTTGTCCTTGTCCTAGGGGGTAGTTGTCTGGGGGTAGTTTTCCTAGGGGTAGTTGTCTGGGGGTAGTTGTCCGGGGGTAGTTGCCCGGTAGTTGTCTGGGGGTTGGGTCGTCCTAGAGGGTGGTTGCCCTAGGGGGTAGTTGTCCTAGGGGTACTTGTCCTAGAGGGTGGTTATCCTAGGTGTGGTTATCCGGGGGTGGATGTCCAGGAGGTAGGTGTCCGGATACGGTTCCTGCACTAAGGGTGCTGATGAACAGACAGTACGGTACGATTTTTAATATATGGAAAATTATAATTTATCATGATTAAAAATGGTTAGTAAATATTAAGAGGAAGTTTATTAACCCCAATAACACATTCAATGTTGATTTGTTTTTATTGTTTGTGGACCAATATTTGAGACACTGAACGAGACAAGAAAATCATGAAATTAATTTGAAGTTTATTATATGTATACATGTTTTTTCTTCAAGCAATATGCAAATATATGTAAAATCTTCATAGCTCTTCAGGTGTTATTGGCATCGCTGATTTCCAAGGCTCAACATTTATTTGTTTTTAGCACCCATTTCTTCTGCACCACAAAGACTTTAGTCAGAAATGGCATTTTAGGTGCTTAAATTTAGCCCGGCGGGTGGAACTCCTTGCGTAGCACCTAGTATTGAGCACTACTTTATTTTTTGAGTGTATTTATATATTTATTTATTTTGCACTGTAATAGAGTCATAGCATGAATACACAGACATTCTAGTTGCATGTAGATGGCAGACAACACTTGAATGAAATCATATACCACGCGACCCACTGCAAAAAGCTGACACCACCTTTAATAAAACACGTTCTCCTGGCTGCTCTAGGACTCTGCATTTTTTTCAAGCCGATCTTCTCGGGGCTAGCGACCTGTCGACATTTGGGGGAACAGATGAATGAAAATCTCATCTATAATTCATGGCACATATTCGAGATTTCGAATCAGGGTGTAAAAAAACTGTATAATCTACACCATACCGAGACATCCAAGGGGCGAGATTTGTTGCTCGACACGACATGCCTGCCCAGTGGCGTAACATGGGTCTAGCCAGTGAGGGGGGTAGGGGGTACTGGTGTCACGGGGTGTGGGGGCGGGTCGTACCATCTTATTTTTACGTATCTCCTCCCTTTCTGTGTATCCTTATTTCTGTGTCATTCGTTAAAACTATTTTGAAAGAAGGGGAAGAAAGGAAGAGAGCGAGGGAGAGAGAGGGGGATAGAGAGAGAGAGTGTGTGTGTGTGTGTGTGGGCGGGGGAGGATTGTGAAAATATCTACTAAGACAAAGACGAAACATTCACTAATTTCCAGATATTACAAAGAAAAGCCATACAGACGTAAATATTGCCTTCGTGGATCCTGCCTTCAAAATACAGGTAGCAGTTTCGACAACCCTCATATTTTTTCTCCAAAATTCAGTTTACGCAATAGACGCCAATATTTCAATACTATTGTATTACCTTATGTAACAAAACAGGCGTGAGGCCAATTCCAGTCGAGAATAAGACTTTTTCAGCAGCTTAACAATAAATCAATGGGTAAAACAAAACATGAATCACGCCATAACTCTCAACGGTTGCTTCAAAGGAGATTTTTTGTTGTTGGATATTTTAAATCAAAACTATTAAATTTGCCGCACAAAATCCAGATAGACCACGTGACCGTGTGAAGTAGCACCTCACATTTATACTGCGCGAGCTAGCTCAAGCCGAGTTTTGTATACACACAGGATCTGCTCGTTCCTCTCGCCATCGCTACAGCCCCTACATCGTAGGCATTATACGCCCGCTCTCCGCCAGCACTTCGGCGGGTTCGCGCTCCGCCGCCCGTCCGATGTGCTTATTACACAATTTCAAAGGTGGGAGTACGGCAATAATCATGAATAATGGCTCAAAAATCCATTTAAAAAAAATGTTTTGTTTTTTCCAATGATTATGGTTAGGTTTGGATTAGGGGCTCGATTTAGTGTTACAGACCAAACGATGCCTAAATATAAAATCCGGGGCTGTACGAAACTGCATTAGTTTTCCATAGTCTAGAAATATAATTGTTGGAGCTTATTTCACGAGGTAAATCAATAATCACATAAAATTGAATCAAGTTGTACTAATAATATGACCTTGAGGCACCGTACAAACACCGTGTAAAATTTTTTTTTTAAATTGCCTTTCCGATGGGCTAAGTTAAATACTCGACTGGAATTGGCCTTTGATCATTATGCAGGTAGGCCTATGATGCGATATATATGGGTTAAAGTACAAAAGTTACATCAGGGCAATTTTTCTTGAATAATGATGAAGATGATGAAATATTTTGGATTTCCATGGGGCCTGTTACATCAAAGCGGTCATCAAATTCAGCCTTGCCAGCAGACGATATCTGCACATTCTAACACTCCCTGGGGAGCATTCCGTCCACGCGCCATTTCTACAGACCACTCAATTATTGATTATTGTCTTCCATACACGATTTCAAGTTTAATTGTTGCTAGCAGGGGCGGATCCAGCCGGCGGCAAGGGAGGGGGCCTAAAAAGGGGCCCACTTCGTGCGAAAATTTGAAAATCGTGCCGGCCGATTTTTCGCTTAGTGGGGAGGTTTGGGGTAGTGAGCACAATTTTTTTTTTGGTACCCTAAAAATTTTTCCCTACGGGAAGGGTTATTTTTTTCCACCGACACCCCCCCCTTGGGCGCCAGGGGAGGGGGCCCATCTTCTTTTTTTTCAAAAAAGGGTGTTTTTACCTGTTTTTTTTTGCTAGGGAGGGCCTGGGCCCCTGGCCCTTCCTGGATCCGCCACTGGTTGCTAGTGCTAGTTATTCTGAAGTAGAACGCATAAACAGGCCGGACTCATCACAACTATATTTGACTACAAACATTTGGATAAATGCATACTAACAGTCAACAACTGAAATATTCATACTCCTTGTAAATTTAATGTTTTTTGTGTCTTTCGTAACTCATAAATGAAATGTGGACTGGTTGAATTAAGGCCTTTGTCGAATACTTTCAGACGTAAGCTATAATTTGTCATATTCTCAAGCAACATAAATCGGGACAAACCAATTTTTCACATACTTTAAAAGTTACAAAACTTGGTAAGGGTATTAGTAATTTAGTTTTTTACTGTTACTGTCCTCTACAAAGACCTGTTCAATCCATATTTTTCTTACACAAACACTTCATACAGATAAGCCTCTTGACTTTCTCACGAAACGTATTGTAGAGAAAGGTTACAAAGCCCAGTAGTCAAATAATAGTATTTACATTAGGAGGCCAATGTCAAGACCTCTGAAACACTAAATTTAAACTCGAAATGGCAAAAAACCACCGATCCGACCTTCTACCGTCCAATAATTGTCCCAAAATTACAGTTCTTATAGATCGGACTTTGGTCATGTTGGTACTGCAGTATCCAAACTTAGTGTACAGATCCGATACCTCATCGATATACGTGTATAAACATGGACCTAGCTAACGTCCCATTATACGAATACGACTTAACATCAGGGTGTAGCCAAAGGGCGTGGTAGGGGCGTGGGGCTGAGGAACCCCATTTTAAACTTATTTCCTCAAAATACATCTATTTTGTCAGCATTCTTCGGTAAATTCAATGAACTGAAAAAACCTTGTTTTCTGCATGTGACATAATTTTATGCTAAGTTGTTGGCTAGCCTATCTAAGACACCCTCTCAAAGTCGATATAGGTTTTGTTCAGTAACAGGTCTCCCATCCTCCTGGGAGATATCTTTAACTACGCTTGGGTAAATCTGTTATATGTTTATGATCTTATATCTGAGGAAGTTGAAGGTAGTTATGATCCTTTTATGAAATCAAACATTATCTTGAACAATTTCCTCATCATGATCATAGGCCGCCACGCCTAAAAGGTTACATTTTAACCAATCAAAAACAAAAAAAATCAAAGCCATGTCCTGAATGGTTCTAGGACACCTACCCCCTGGACATCGACCCCGGATAACCACCCCTAGTCAACTACCCCCTAGGACAACTACCCCCTAGGAACACTATCCCCTAGGGCAACCACCCTCTAGGACGACTAATCCCGGACAACTACACCCGGACAACTACCCCCGGAAAACTACCCCCAGACAACTACCCCCTACGACAACCATCCTCTATGTGTCCGGTCATGAATTAAGTTGCATTTCAGTTTATGGTTTTTGGTTCAAACTCAACTTCTTCTTCAAAAGGTCCATAGTATCGGTCTTGGCCTCGAGCTCCCTATAGCTCTCGTCAGGAACAACACCGACATAAAGTGAGTGGGCGGGGCGGAGGGAGGGGGTGGGGGGGGGGTGGGGTGTCGAATTGTACGCACTTTAACCTAGTTCAAATCATACTGTTTTGTCTGGAAGAGGTCTTTGTGTCCTTGTACAATGTCAACTTCTATTGTTCGGGAAATTTATTCTAACCTTTGTCTGGGTTCGACGTGAATAGCTTGTGATGTTATGACAAGTTATTTTGCAAATTTTTACTCATGCTGAATTGAACATGGCTGAATGTACATGTGCTATTTTCTATTTTGGGAAGCTAATGGCTACACGTAATGATAGTTTTAAAATCATGCACCCGAATGCTTGGGGATTATGATATTACAAGTTATCAAAAGTAAATTGCACTGACAATGAGTTGAGCGATTAAACTCAAATTACCTTCCTTCTATATAGTTTTATTTTGTCGTTTATTAGTTTAAGAAAAGGGTGACTTTATGACAGGTTTTCCTTACGACATAAATCTTTTCTACACATTTTCCATCCCAAAATTCAAAAATCTAAATGTGACCAGCTACTCATAGTAGACAGGTAACACACAAAATTTAGTCAGTGGACAACATAATCCTTCAAAGAGTTTACATTTTTAGGTTTAACGTTTGGAATGAATTGTTTCTCATTTATATTAAAAGCATTTGAGATTCATACAAGCTCAAGAGTCGGTTGAAGAAAAAAAATTGACTGTTTTAAAAAATAAAAAAAAAATGTTTAAATGAAATGTGTTGAATCAAATAGATTAAGGACTTTTCGTACGGGAGACAGTGCTTGCACGGTATAGCCCATAATCATATTTCGCACCCCACTCGAAATCCACTGTTATCATTTTCATTTCAAAATTTGCCTTGCTAACACCTTGATATTTAAAACATCAGATAGCCAGTCATTTAGAATATTACTTTTATTATAATTAAAGACAAATGGAAAGGCAACAGAACCATTTTAATTAACGTGAATGTTAACGAGTAAAATCTATTGATAAACGCTTCAATAACCATGACAATTATCCTTGAACTAAACAAATCGATGCAATGTATAAATAACTTTTGGAAAACAACAGGAAACATGTGAGTTATTTTTAGCTACATTGTTCAAAACATGGTGTCATTCATCAACGCCTTACTGATTTTGGTCATATAACGAAATTAGCCCAAAATATGTGCGTGGTATTTTGGTTGTTTGCCCACGCATACACATACCTCTATACGGAAATAGCATCTCCACTGGTATTTGTTTCGACTTTGATATATTACCATGTCTTTTAAATACCTTCAAATTGATGACACTGGCGCTTCTCCCTAGCCCGATGTTTGGAGAATTTGACCCAAGTTCAAGCAAAGGTTTGCTCGAAGCCATATGGGCGTTAACTCATCCACCTGAACCCTTTCAGGACAGGTTCTATTTTAAGGTCTAAATTAGTCACGTGTTGTTCTTCGAATTGGCAACAATAATGTTTTTCTTTTATCGCTTCACTGTTCAAATGAAGCTTAACGTCTCTAAGAAAAATATCTGCGTACGGATTTTGTCAGAAAAATAAGAAAATTGCCAAGTTTGATCGAAGATCATGATTCAGAACCTCCAAATGTGTTGCCAATTGAAGGGTTTCAAAGCTTATTTTCCTTTTAAAAATTCCTGGCATTAAACGCAATATAGTCATGCAAGAAAAATTGATGCATTGTATGCAGAAAGTTTTGCAGTTTATACTCATGCATCTGGTATATTTTGTAGGGCTCTGAATCAGTTATTGAACCAAACGACAAAATGTGGAATGTTTGTCCCGAACGGGTGAGTTAACGCCCTTCTGTGCTTAACAGATGCTTGAAAAGTTGAGCCCGGTGCCAGAGGTCAAGTTGTTAACTGATACACCTGGACGGTATCATATCATAAACATGTGATATCTGGAGAGGGAAATTTACATTTTAACGGCCGGGCATGATGCGTTGAAAGCGTTCGGGGACAGGGAGAGAGAGAGAGAGAGAGAGAGAGAGAGGGAGACAGACAGAGACAGATAGAGACAGACAGACAGAGAGACAGACAGAGAGAGACAGATTGACATACAGACAGAGACAGAGAGAGAGAGAGAGAGAGAGAGTGAGAGAGTGAAAGAGAAATGGGTGATGGGCGGAGGGAAGCAGACAACTTACTTCTGTGATAATAGGTAACACAAGTAAAAGAGAGACATAGAGAGAGAGAGAGAGAGCGTGTGTGCGTGTGTGCGTGTGTGTGTGAGAGAGAGAGAGAGAGAGAGAGAGAGGGGGGAGTAGGAAAGAGAGAGAGAGAGATGGGGGGAGAGAGAGAAGGGGGAGAATGATAGAGAGAGAGAGAGAGAGAGAGAGAGAGAGAGAGAGGGGGGCTGTAAAGAAGAGTAGGAGATAGTTATCAATAACATATCGCTATACCTGTATACATTACACGCAGATGATCCAGTTATATGAAGTTTGAAGGGATTGGGTAACTTTGTCTCAGATTCTGAAACAAAATCCTGGATTTAGCTCATGATGCAATGATAATTATAAACCTTTAGGTCAGTCAGGAACCCCATGACTTTTACAAGCCGATCGCCTGTCTGATTATCAAGATATTTATGATTGGAAATCGAAATCAAATTTTGTGTTTTCCTGACGGTTTTCATAATAATACAGTCTATTGGGAAAACGAGTATGGTAAAACCGGTCACTCAAAGATTTTTACTTTTTTGAGGCACTTCTTGATCATTTTGGAGCGCAATTTTTTTAGGGATTCAATATTACACCATATCACAGACACTGATAACAGGTAGGGCCGTGCATCTCAGATCTAACATTGTTAAACGATGCCTTTAATATAAAGATAAGTACATGTGCTGTGTAGTCAGATTGAACAGTTGAGGTAAATGAAGGTAAAATGATGATGATGATGGGTACATTAACGATTTAGCATAGTACACGGCACGGTATTACGGAATTGTATACAAATATGTCTCAGCATATCAGTTTCCTAAAACAATTTTGAAAATTGTTCATTTTAGTTTTCTGAAGATTTATATTGTTAATATAGCCGAATGGACGAATTTTGGCAAGAACTTGCATTCTCATTAAAGGAATAACATTCTCACTTTGGCTCAAGATGTTGTTCATCACTACACAAAATAAAATCAGATACATGACCACACAGATTTTGTATAAATGCTTGAAAATCGATTAGAATGCATACTAGAATGAAAATATTTGTGCAAACCACATACGCCGTAGAGTATATTGTGGTTTCACGACATGTCGTAAACACAGCTATATTGCGTTCAGCTTGAAAATGGTTGATGATTTTATTAGTTTCAGTTAATAGTTACATTTATTAGTTACAGTTATTAGTTACATATTAGCTACAGTTATATTGCGTTCTGCTTAAAAATGGTCTTATTAGTTACGACAACTTTGGTATTAACATTGGAACAGAAATACAAAATTGTTGTTAACATAGCACCCACTACAAAACGGCCATAGTGTTGAACTACTGATATATATTTTGTTGTTGTTGCTGTTGTTGTTGTTGTTGTATGAGTTTTGAAGTGCTAGCTATACATGCATGCACACATGTTATTGTTTCTAATGCCAAATAATTTCGCCTTATCATATAGACTTTAATAAAGTTAGATTATTTGAACTCGCTTTAATAAGGGAAATTTTAGACCAAGTTATTATTGTTTTGAGTGCAGTGTAAACAGTAAGAAACACTATGTTTGAATAATGTTGATACTTTGATATAGTATTTCCTCAGGCTATCGTCGATTGAGTGATGCAGGACATAGAAGTTGAAAGTGAATTCATTTTTTTGTCTTAATTTTGTGTCTTTGTAGTCACATTATATTTGCTTAATCCACGTCTTAGCGAAGTGCGCGCCAGCTCACATACTAGCAATTGTACAACAGAATTACGCACGAATACAGACGACCGTGGTACATTCGTGGGCTGAGCGCGCGGACGCACTCAAAGGTAAAATGTTTTATGACCAGAATCTCTTTTATATTTTTGCCTTGAGGAATTGTGATTGAGAATTAAATAATCATTAGGGAATATCTCTCCTGCTCATTAGACTTTCTAAAACGTAACCATGGTAAGCACATATATGGTGGTATAAAGCAAAGGGAATACAAAAGGCTGAATTCTAAGAAGTCATAATAAACATAATGACAATGTATGACTCATCTACTTTTTAATTTTAATTAGATCAGTAAAGTAGTTATAATCTTATTATTTATCGAGCGCAAATAAATCGATGTGTTGCCATCACAGAAGAAAATCTATAGAGAGAGTGGCTAAGCAGTGTCTTTACTGTGATGTAAATCACAAATAAACAAATCATAATCCCACAATGAGCAACATATCGAAATAAATTGGACAACATTACTTTGCGTGGTTACAAGGAGAATATATATTTATATATTTATATGTGTATCTATCATTCCATCTATCCATCTTTTTATCTATCTATCTCTCTATATATCTACCTATTTATTTACCTACCTACTTATTTATATGTATGTCGGTCTGTCAACCTATACAGAAAGAGAGAGAGAGAGAGAGAGAGAGAGAGAGAGAGAGAGAGAGAGAGGAGAGGAAAGGAGAGAAAGAGAGAACGACAGGGAAATACAGAAGGAGAGGGACAGACCGAAATGCGGAGAGAAAAGAAAGAAAATAAGGAGGAGAGAGAGAGAGAGCAAGAGACAGAGGGAGAACTTGAGAGAAGGGGAAAGGGGAAAAAGAGGTACATGTAGATAGAGGGATATAGAAAGAAAGAAAGAGAGAGAGAGAGAGAGAGAGAGGGGGGAGGGAGAGAGAGAGAGAGAGAGAGAGAGAAAGAGATGAAGCAGAGCAGTAATGGTATATGCTCAGGAAACGGTGTCAAAAATGTGACTTGAATCCGCAAATGCGTGCACCTGTTCTTGGAACCCACTAACTCTCTCACCCCTCTGCTCCTCAAAACCCATGCCTTCACCGTAGATTAAACCCCGCCCTCGCAGGCACAGGGTTAAGACACTGGAAGCATGAATTCATCTTAAGAATTAAATGGATGAAACACAAGTGTGTGTTCGAGGAGAGCGATCATATAATGGAAATTCTTTGTACCCCAGTCACATCGAACAGACCGACAGACCACAAGAACAGTCCGACAAATGACCGAACAAAAATTGGCATTACTTCAAGTGGCAAAGATTTTGTCGATCAACGCTTCGTTGGGAGTTGGCTAAGTGGTGTGATTGCAGTTTTACTTGGTCATCAGCGTATACGGGAGACGTGTTTAGATTGTTTGCGATCAGTTATTTCAAGTGTTAGAGGATAAATGAGGATTCAGTGAAAGGAGAGTGTTTTTTTTCAATTGTCCCTGCAAACCGAGGATTACAACCATGACAACGCACATAATTTGCTTTGTAGACCAGTGGCCTTGGAAAATTACGAGGGCGACAAAACAGCGTAAAATATCATGGCTATCATGAACATCATTTCTTTATTCCTTTGTTGTTGTTGTGCTCTTCAGTTGCGATGACTAATTACTATTTGACTTACTAAAAATAATGATAGTAATTAATGTAAGTCATCGAAGCGCGAATGCAAATGCATTGTATATTAATTACAGTGAACACGGAAATGAAACTTATGAATTAGAGCGAAACGAGTCATCGTACTTTTAGTAAGTGGTAAATTTGTGAATGTTCAACTCGATTTCGCTTTTGTTATTTACAATGGATTCAATTGTAAATATAGCATTCTGAGATTTGATATTTATCATGTTGCTATATCATGATTGAAGGTCGAGCCGAGGATGAACAAATAATAGATATGCGAGAAAGTTAGAAGGAAACGAGGGACAGAACAACATAAATTATAATTATGATAGGCCCGAGTAACAGAAAATTAGAAGAGACAGTGAAAACAAGGGAGAGAAAGAGAGAGAGAGAGAGAGAGAGAGAGAGAGAGCAAGGTATGATAAATATGAAGAGGATGAGCATGGTGGAGAGTGCTGAGAAGGAGGAGAGGAGGAGAAGGAGGAGGAGGATAGAGGGATACATGTATAATTATGTACATAGATAGACAGCGTGTAGAGCCAGATAGAAAGATCGAGAGAGAGAGAGAGACATATAAAGAGAGAGAGAGACAGGGAGAGAAAGAGAGGAATAGAAATAAATAGAGGGAGACATATAGAGGAAGAAAGAGAGAGAGAGAGAGAGAGAGAGAGAGAGAGAGAGAGAGACACACACACACACACAGATAGAGAGGAGGGAGGGAGAGAGAGAGGGGGGTAGATAGTGACAGAATAGAAGAGGTGTTGAGATAGTGAATGCATAGGACGGGCCTCGTGTCCCATTTTACACTCCGCCTGTTTGATGGAACAAACGCGCTGATAAAGTGTCAAATTTAATCGATTTTTTCGCGATCAAATGTGGAATAAAAACTGACTCATCCCTACCTAGGCCAAGGGTAACAATTTGATTTGTAATGAGTCAATGCCTTCATGGAAAAAAGGGCAGAAAAAGAAGGGGAAATGGGGTAGACAAGTCCGTTGCTTTACCAAAGCCTCCACAAATCGGTCTTACAATTTACCACTGAGCTGCTATTGCAAGAGACTGGTGAATATCCCTTCTTGTCAATAAGATCAAGTTGATGCGTATTGATAGTGAAAGATAGACAGTGTCTCAAGTGGTTTTGAGTGAGCATCTTCTTTGACAGTGACTGGCCACCAGTCTAAGAGGCAAAATGGCAACCAGACTGTTGCAACTTTCACGCAGTGCCTGATGGGGGCACTTTCATACAAAAGCAGATAAGCGTCAAGCCATGTATGGCCCGGAAAGCCGGACAACGGAATACGTGGGTTGTGGCTTTTGTGGATTTCATGGGCAATTGCCATTGTTATTTCCCTGTTTATACAGTAATGTTTGTTATTTTTACTCTAATTACATTTATATAAATTTGTTTTTTTCTAAAACTGTGTAGTATTTTCTTCATAAATTTTAAATTGACCTTCAATGTAGAAAAACAACCAAATGAAACACATATATCTAACACTCAAACAATCAAACAAAAACTCCATGTCCCTTCGTGGATCTTTGTAAATCGATTTTGTTTTTCTTCTTTTCTTCTATTTCATCGACCAAATTGATATAGGCTAACAGACATGCCTTTATTTGGAGATGGGAGTTGAGAGGAACACAGACCTATGTGAACTTGTAGTACAAATTGACTTTATAATACCTGCTGCTACCAAAGGGTTTTCTTCTTGGGGCAGCTTTAAAAAAAAATACTTGTCTTCCAAGCTGTTCCCATTCACATGATAAGATCGTAAATTTAATGTTATGTGTTACGTATATCAGTTGCATATAATTATGATATTGTTTTGTTTGTTATATGTTTATGTTTCATTGTACTAAGTTCTTATAATCTGTCTTATTATTATGCGTTTGGAATAAATCGAATTGAACTCAATTGGAAAGGATATTAGATGCACATTGAGCTGTTACATAACTCTTTGGCATTAAGTACGAAATTATAATGCTGTTTTGTTATACCACTACACTACTCTTAAAAAAACTTGGCCTATAAAAAAAAGGGTGTGCCGAAATGTAACCCTTGCCAATGAACGAATTAAATTTGCCTACTTCAGTTACCAACCATTGTTTTCATCGTCATGGCTTTGGGATTGAATCAATGCCAATCAATAGGTAAACAAGGGCTGATTGTATAGCGATGACATCTGTATTTATTCTAGGTTATTGGTGAAAATCATAGTTTGTATTTTGATCTGTAGTGAATTAAAAAAGCATGAACTTCTTTTGTTAGCGAATTCATGTTTGTTTACTAGCCGTTTATCCGACATTTCATAATTCGGAAGGTTGGTTACTCCGAAGGTTTATAATTCCGAAAATGAAAAAGGGTTCACAATTCGGAAAATGAAATAGAAATCCCGGTATCGTTTTCGGAATAATGAACGCTATTTAATTTTTTGGAATTTTGAACCATATATCTTTGTTTGAATCATGAACTATATTTCTTTTTACGGAATTATAGATGCACTGATATCGAAAATGAGTGTTTCGGAAGAAAACGAACCTTCGGAAAAAACTAATAAACCACGTGAAAGTTACTCCCAATAATATTTAGTTTGCGTCCGAATAGGCCTATTTGTAGCCGTTTGTGGTAGAAACAGAAATTCGTCACTGTGCATTATGATCTTCAGGATGCACAGATACAATCCCATCCTCTCCATAATCATATTTTTTTTTTTTTTTTTTTTTGGGGGGTGGTGGGGATCTTCGGGCTTTACATGTAATATCTGATTTTAAAATCAATTTTAGATTGGTGTTAAGATAAAGCAGGGCTGGGGGCTTTGAATCCTGACTGCCGGGTATCCATTTAAACTTGGATGGAGAGTGGCAAATGCGGATTAATGCCTTGCCAAAGGACGTTAGTGTCGGGCCGGGATTCGAAACCGCAGCCATTGGATAGAGTGTCAAATGGATGAACCACTATACCACGACACCCTCTCATCAATGTATAGAAATTGGTGTTGAGGAAGGGACGGGGAAGAATGACCCCATTTTCACATTTTCTTTTTTTCCTTAAAAGCCCCTCTGCACTAGTTTGGCCAGGAGGGATTAGAGGGATTAGCGTGGTCACTGACAGGCGGTTATCTCATCAACTCAGCTCCAATTAAGAAAAAGAGGATCATGATGGACCAACATGCACCGCTTAGGCATTGTTTTCTGAAGGGACCAAGTAGCTACGAGTAGTACAGTGGGGCTTTAAGCCTACCACTTTCGTTGGTTCGAATGCTGATTACAAATTAGAAGAACAAAAATACCGAAAAGAATTTAACAAGTGGAATTATTCAGCTTATATCCAACCATTAGTTTAAAAAAGTAGAATAATGGCGCATCAAATTTCATAATGAAGAAACGCAGATTCTCGTGCTAAAGGTATACAATTCAAATTATCTCCATTTTCTTGTTATACTAGTTCACATGAGCAGATGTTTATCACTAAGTACGTTTTTCATCTTTTACCTACCACTCGTCGAGAGAATTTCTATTATTGAGCTTATCTTGAAGGAAGGGTTTGATCTTGTGCCATGTGTCATGGTGTTTTTTCCCGATATTTTCATCGTCGCTTCCGTGTGAAGATTCACCATGTTTCCTGAAACTGTATCATATCCAGGGACAATTGAGGCGTATAACGACATGTAAATGAACAATAAAACTGATGACTCTCTCAAAAATATTATCCACAATCTCGTTTCCATGATTTCCCAGCTATTTTGGGACTTTTGTTCGCTTCACGGACCATTGATCGCAAGGGCGAAGCCATTTGTCAAAGTCAATAAATCGTCATTTCAGGAATGTTTTCTATACCAATTTTCGATTGTTATGCAGATGTCTGGGTGAAGGGAAAGAAGGAGGTTTTGCAACAAGTCAATTTCAATGGCAGACATGTCATGTTATATTCGGTGTTGATGGATAGATTATAGTTTCTACTCTAACGAGAAGGGTTTAGCGCCTGAAGGTAGCGCCTTTATACAATGGATGCTACCATGGTTTCAGAACCTTGTTTATTTCCTCATGGTTTTGGGTCCGCAACATGAAGACCAAAGATCAACGACTGTACGTTTGCAAGTGAGAGGAATGACATTTTGATGATTCTTCAACATGATGATCATCATCTTCTTCGTCGTCGTCATCTTCTTCTTCGTCTTCTTCTTCTTCTTCTTCTTCTTCTTCTTCTTCTTCTTCTTCTTCTTCTTCTTCTTCTTCTTCTTCTTCGTCTTCTACCCCTTATTCTTTTAATTCTCCCTCTTATTCTAATTCTTTGCCTTTCAGCTTCTTCTTGCCTTTTGTTGATGTGTTGTTTTAGAGAAGAATGATATTTTGTTGATTCTTCATCATTTTGATGATGATGATGATCTTCTTCTTCTTCTTCTTCTTCTTCTTCTTCTTCTTCTTCTTCTTCTTCTACCCCTCATTCTTCTAATTCTCCCTCCTATTCTAATTCTTTGCCTCTAGATTCTTCTTGCCTTTTGCTGATGTGTTGTTTTAGAGAAGTAGGCAGTCTGTTCCCATGATTTGTTTTGCGTTATTATTATTTTCCTAAAAACTGATATGACGCAACTTTCCATTTAATAATTGACGGTCTATTTCTGTGAAGATGATACCCGCATTTTAGATAAAATGAGTAAAGTGTGGAACCATTAAACTGAAACTGAATACTGGAGACCTCAATCGAATGGGCACTATGTTAAAGTTACCCTTATGATTAATACAGAATTCACTTCCTCATACATTCATGATTCGATTTGCCCCAACTCTCATACTACATGCATGTTTAAACTCCTCAATCAACGGGACTATTGAGAGGCCAAATCATTTTTTAAAGTCAAATTGGCAACCATGATTGTTCCTTTTTTATAATATCTACATTTTCGATGACAATCATGTATGTTGAAAGATGCTCCAAAGACAAAAATGTCGAAAAGTTGAATAATTTCCAATTCGTATGGGGGAATATGTTATGTTGCCAATTTATTTATCCTAATGCTTATTTTCCTACAAAACAATCCTGGCTTTAAACAAACATACAGCAATTGACTCAAAATGTAAAGAGCACATCTAGTGCGTCAATATTTGTCCTACTCCTCAATGCATCTGAATTATTCTTTTTAAGGATTTTTCATTAAAAAAAGGGAAAAAGAAGCCAATTCTAAATAAAACATGGAATTTAGTCCACAATGGGTCAAGTATGTCATTCAGGTTGAATGATATGATAAATATGCTAATTGATTGGGGACTTTGGTTGAAGGAATTCTCCGCTGATGCATCCAACGACAGTTTCCAACCATCAATCTTATGAGAGATTATTCACACGCACTAGCGTCTTTGGCGGAGGGGCTAGGGAGGGGGAGGGGGAAGGAGGGGGGTAATTTATCCCTCCTGGCAGAGTTCCAAATATGGAAGAAAGGCAGCCTGCACGATTTAGAAACATCATTTGTGTTAGGATTTAAGGCTTTCAGTCCATCAGTTACAGCTTTAGATTCCACTTTTTTTCCTCCTGAAAATAAGGCTTTTGCATTTTGGAATCATACCCTCCCCCTCTGTACTGCAAGCCAGCCCCCACCAAAAGTTTGTTCACTGTTGAACTATATATGAATAGGTGTTTGTAGAGGTTTCGTGATTTAATGTATACGTCATCGGACTGTGGATCACGTTGTTCGCGGTTCGAGTCCCGCCGCGGCACTATTGTCCTTTGGCAAGATATTAATCTACATTTGCCACTCTCCACCCAGGTGATGTAAATGTTTACCCGGTAGGAAGAAAGTCCTCTAAAGCCAGAGCGCCTTATCAAGGTACAGTGTAGTTCGGCTAATGCCGGGGTAATGATAGTGCAGCGGTTAGAAACATTAACATGAATGATAATATTATTACTAATATTATAATTATAATAAGTACTATTATTACAATTACTGTTATTATCATTATTATTAGTAGTAGGAGTAGTAGGAGTAGTATAGACGTATTATTATCATTATTATTATTGTTATTATTATTGTCATTATTTGTATTATAATTATTATATAGCAATAAGCTCAGATGTTTTTACCCTCCTGGGGCCAAGTTCTGGATACGCCACTGATCGCATGTCCATCATCTGCCAACGTCCCAGCGGAGCCAACATTTCCATATTTCGATATTTCGATTCCCCAGTTTCATCACTTAAAGGATTTAGAGTCGTAGTATCTAGGGGACCATTAATCTAAAATCGGCCCCACTTCCGCCCTTTTCAGAAGATATGCATCTCAATTTTTATTTCCTCCTTCTTTGTATATGACCTTGGTTATCTATCTTATTCCATTCAATCAAATGAATTCTTCTTTGGCAACATTTTGCTTCTAAAGAAACTGTTTTTTGTCTCTCACTCCGCAAACTTTCCCTTTCAGTTGTTCATTTTTTTTTTCTCTCTCTCTCTCTCTCTTTCTCTCCCTCCCTCTTCTACCCACCTCGGTTAGTTCTTTCGTGTTCTCTTACCCCTTTTTGCTCTGTCTCTCTCCGTTCTCCCTCCCCAACTCTCTTCTATCTTATCTCTTTCTTTCACGTTCTTTGCTCTTCTATGCTGCCATTAGAATTCTACCTTTTATTTCTCTCTCTGTCTCTGTCTTTCTCTCTGTCTCTATCTATCTGTCTCTATCTTTCACTCTCTAATGTTTCCCCCTCTCTCATCTTATTCTACCATCTTCTACATAATTTTTTGTTAATAAGTTGTATAATGGCACACACACGTCCTTACATAGATAGAGAGAAAGAGAGAGAGAGAGAGAGAGAGATGTGTTAAGGGGCCAAAAAACTTAACACAGTAGAAATGGAAGAGGGGAGGTATAACAACATGCAAATTGAGAAGAATGACGAGAGAAAGAAACAGCGAAAATGCAAAAGAAAGAGGTAGTAAGGCACGAGAGAGCATGATTAATGTGTAATACGTATCAACGTGCTCATTTTTCCAATGTCCTTTTGCATTTAAACATAAAGGTTGCTCACACACCAAATCAGAACGAGTCACGCAAGTGTGTTTACTTTGTTCCTGGTTGTATACAACTTTAATAGAGTTTATTTATAAATTTTATTGTAAAGATATACAGACAAAATTATTTTCCTTTATATATTTACATTGACATATTACATTATATGCAGACAGTGACACGGAGCAAAAAAATTACACACACAACAAATTCCAGCTTCTCAATAACATGTAATATAGTTCCACATTTCATAGTCCTGTAGCTTCGATGGCCGCCATCTTGGATTTCAAAATGGCGGTTATCTTTATAACATTTTCTGAACATCTTTTAGTGATAAAATAAAAAAAAAACCTTAAAGTCGGCCTGGTACTGTAGAAACCCAAATGTGGATATACCTCATAGTTCATGGATAATTTGATATAATAATAATGTTTGATATAAATATAAAAAAGCCTTAGAAACACGCTTGGTGCAGCAGCAGTATATTTTTTAGATTTTAGTGACAAATTAGGGAGGGGGTTAACAACACTTTATTCTAAATTATAGTTATATCTGTAAGTCTTAAATATGTTCATGATATATAGATTTTCTCTGTAATATCAAATCACTTAACGTATTAAACACCTTAAACAGAGGGACCAAAATATCGTTAGAGACACACACATTTTTTCGATTTCAATTTACGTCACAATTGGCAAAAACTCAGAACGAGACTACCAAAGCGACCTGTTAACATGATAAGTACTTCATTCATTTCTTTCAAGTATATAACAAAGAAATATAATTGAATTGAACTACGTTTTGTTGAATTAACCTTCTCCCTACACATTGAATTAATCTGTTAATTCATGAGGATAAAAATAACGGTAGTTACAAAAAGGAAAAAAATCCTTACAAAACTGAAATACACAATATTAAAATGATCATGCTTTAACAAAATATAATATTCGGTATCCTTGTTTGCTTTCGCACAGATTGATACACAGTAATTGCATTTATTCAACTGCATGTACGACAGAAAACATACACGATATTCCATCTTAAATTATAACCGACATAACAGACACACACGTGATATATGGATTGCCACTTGTAAGCATTGTGATGTCACTTTGCCTTATGGTACGCCATATGGAAGCCTAGCTAGACAGCCTCGCAATTCACCAATACATCGTGGGCTGAATATTGTGGAAAACATATAAATACATGCATATTTATTGACGTGTATGGGCAATGATGTTTCATATTAATCCCATTTACATACATCAGCTAACGATGCTTAAGATATTGAATTGTGCTTTGGATATCATTAGATAGTTTGAAGAATTATTAGTGACTAATTAGTTCGTTGAAAATATCTCCTGAGTAATTGATGGGTATGTGCTTTTAATTTCGGGAGAGGGGACGTGGGAGCATAATAAACGTTCACTTACAATTAAATCGGACGTGCACAAAGTTGCTAGTCCTCGATTGGACGTCTTTACAAGACATTCCGAGAAGAACAAAAAACTTTGAATGCGCTGACAAGACAGAAATTAGGGTCCAGACAGTGATATCGCTTAGAAAGCTTAGTAGTACATCGTGTTAGTAAGACCAGGGAGATTCATCTCCCTGGTAAGACGTTACTCCTGACATTTTGAGCATGTTTGCATGACAAAGATAAATCGGGGTGTTTTAATGGATATGATCTACAATTGTATACAACCAATCATGGTAATGCACATTTATCATGATACGATCCTTACATTAACAAATTACAAGTACAGTGGTAGGTATAATATGCTTCCGTTTACAAGGGGCATGAAGAGGGCAATTCGTAATCAAATTTCATCCCTAATGTAAAGGTTTTTTTTTTTTTTTTTCATTGGAGCACTATTTTGATCTTTTTCCTGAGCTAAATCGTCATCGAATCCACTCTTTTCGCTGCATTAATTTATTTATTCACTGTACATTTCTAATCTAGAAATGATCACTGTTATAAACACACGCTGCTTCAACCATGTCTGTGCCATCTACCACAGCAGTAGGTACATGTATGTCCCTGTGTCTGTCCTATTTATCATTCATCCATCCTTACTGACATTTCAACTCGATGTTTCTCGACCAATATGGCAGCGTACACAATTACGGAGAACGTTCACTTGATCCCACCCAGGTCCCATTTATAATAGGTATACCAGTATCAGATTTATAAACAATTTCATTCATTTGTACCGACCTCCTTTCTCGTTTTACGTTCACAGCACTACACGGTTTGGGTGCTTATCTCATTGCCACCTATACGTAAAGGCATTCGAAATGGATTTTTGTTGCATACCCCACAACTATTAAACATATTACAATCATTTGATATATTAACGGTGATAGCTCAGTAAAAACAGAGTGCCTTTTAGTATAATGTGTGGACTGTGGGAGATATTTTGAGTTAAAAAAACAGACATGTCTTGTTTCTCACTGTGTAGTGTCGGAAAATACTGAATTAAATCCCACATTGTAATTTCAACTCCATATTTTTTTGTTAATATACACATGTATTATAAAGGGTCCTGAATAATGTGAAAAGAGCTCCTTTAAAATTTGTTTGAAGGATTTATTGGCGTAATTTGACTTGGCTTTAGCAATCACTAATTCTAATATTTTCAACAACAAAAAGCCACGCAAAGTTGGTAACAAGCTCCCATTAATGTCACGACACCCCATACGTCATTCATTTTGAACCTTCGGTCACCAAAGAACAGGATTTTTCAATCAGCCTGAGTTCCTTTAACTGTTATGATATATTATATCAAATACTGTGTTGTTTGCACATTACTACTTAAGTGACGATATGTAATGTTTTGAAGAACCTTCTGAAACGGAATTAAGTAAATGAAGCCAACCCAATGTAAATCACATGTTTCCTAAAAAAGCCGATGCATGTTTTCCAAGACATCGAGAATAGAACATTGTGTCGCCGCTGGGTTCCGACTCCAAATAACACACTTCATACAGTCAAGTACATGCCTTACCGTAACCTGATCAATCCTTCATTTTGGTATGTTTGTGGACTTATGGGCCGAGCCTCTCGCTGTACAAAAATCTGCGGTTAATTCCATTCATTTATTTTCAGCATTTTGAGGGTACCCTTCACAACGAGCAAAGCGGATGGCATACTGTCTCTTAATTCAACTTCACAATCAGTCTACAGCCACACATAACATTCAGTACTGGTTTCAATTCAGTCGCAACAGAATTATTTCAGTCCAATTTATCGCTGAAGCGAAGCACTATCATAGGGATATCATTTAACAAATGTATTCAAATTGCATGAATGCTTTCTACATATCAATGGTGGCAACGATAATTTTTTCTATGGACTGGTGTAGAAAATGGACTAAAATTAGAAAAACAAAATCTGTAATGAAGGCTCATTAGCATATAGCGGTGAGAGAGACTAATAGATAATTACTTTTTCTACACAGACCTTATGCAGAGAAGTGAAAATCTTCTTGTTACGAGTCATAAAAAGGGATCACTTTTTTGGAGTTGAATCCACTCCATTTTTTAGTGTGAAATCCAATCTAAACTATTGACTTACAAAGCCTTCCATTATTTTGAGCGTGGATACAGTCATGTATATCCAGTATTAACGAAGTGTTCTTTTATATTAAGAGTAATAATGTTTTATAGTTATCCTTATCTTTACTGACCCGCCCCTTATTATGCTGGAGACTTTCACAACAGAGCGACATTTAACTTTACTATGATTAAGTACATAGCCTGGCGTTTTGTACTTTTGACAATAGTGCTTGATAGTAACTATAGAACCTTAAGAAAATACTTCAAAGATTTGAATACATTTGCGACTACTCTTCACAGCCTCGTATATTACAGTTGAACATTTCAGTCTCACCCAACCCCTACCTCTTCTCGCACCTGCACCTGCCCCTGCCTTTGTCACGTACTAGAATCCATTAATACCATTACATTTTTTCCCTATTAAGCTAATCGATCCGTGACATGAGAGAGCAGTCATCCAGGTAAAATGTACCCGTTATTTTCCCAAAAGGAGAATACATTCATCTCTCTTTTCACCACCATTTGTGCATGCATGCAAAGCAAATATTCCATGTTGAATGTAACCAAACCGATGTCGCAGTTTTTATTGTGGAATAGACAATCGGGAAGTAGTGTTATCCAAAAAGAGGGTTTGCTATAATAAACATCAGGGGAGCAAGCAACTCATTGTATAAGTAATTCGTTTAAACGGCGTTTATGTCAGTGCATAAATATCCAGTTGTTGAGTATAATTATCTCTATACCTAAATCATTACTAGATTATGAAGCAATTGCTGCAATAAAAGCCAGAAGAAAGGCAATTATACTTGTGACCCTGTAATCATCCTCTCTACAACCCCACTCCGGAAAATGAACATTGTAATCCAGCCAATGTCGATGCACATGATTGCACAAGCATGTCATTGCACAAACACGAAATAAATGTGGGCACGTTGGGGGAAAACCGCCAAAACATTATTTTTATTCAGTATTTCCGCTCATGGACTTAAAATGATCACCTTGAAGCCTGTTACTACCTCAAAAACCTTCTCATCCTTACTCCTTTAAAAGAAAGGTCTCGATGCACTGGCATAGCCCTACTAACACGACTAACGTGATCAACCTAATATCATTTATTTTCTCAGTGATTGCCCTTTCTCCCAAAATGTCTGAACCTTTCCCTCTCTGATGCCCATGCCACACCGCCGAGACCAACATCAGACCGACACCAGACCGTGCAAAAGATTACATTGGTCCGCATGGTCAAATTATGGAGTCGACTTACTGGTGTGGCTGGGATATTAATGCCATTCGCCACGCCTAGATACACAATACATGAACATTAGGTGTATGAATGTGAACAATGTACTATATGGAAAGAGGAAGTACACTGAGATATATTATACTGTATCACTTAGGATCGTGCCTGGATAGGCCACGTGATCATGAGAACAGAAAAAACCTGGCAGTCTTGTTTGTCTCCAAAATAATTAGTTGCCAAGAGCGTGATTGTGATCATGGTAGTGTCCAGATCATTAGCTACAATATTCTGTGCTTTTGAAGGTCTTTATCGCCCTACTAGGACCAGACTGAGAGGCTGAAGATTGTACGAGCTTCATGATCTTTTTTGTTGATATACCACAGACGTATTTTCACAAAAAGATTTTTTTTTTTTAATTTTAAATATACAGTCTTAATTCTGTCGACGTTCGGGAGTGATCTTGATTTTCTGAATGGCTATGTAGTGTACGGCTACTAATTGATCAGCTTTTGTGCATTTCCAGATCATATTGTGAAATATATATCTAATATATCGTTGCTTCTTTTGTTAAAATGGAGAGGTAGAGTAGCAAGGGCTTGTGGAGGCGTGGATCTCTTGAAATGAAGTAAAATGGTATTGACATTCATACATACCCCCACATATGACCGCTTAATACAGGAAAACGTACATGGACATAATTATTATAACGAAAAGTTGGGAGAACTTGCAAATGTTACCTTTCGAATGCATTCGACTTTTGTTTAACTACATGAGCTCTGAAAGAAAAATCAATAACCCGCAACCGAATCTCATTATCCTAATAGTATTATGGAGAGAAAAAAAGCATGGGCGACCGTAAACAGGAACGCCGACATGAAACACAAACGGGACGTAAATAGAAACCGAACATGTCAAGTCTAGGATATAGATTTGGACTTATCAAATCTGTCACATTAGTTTGGCCCACACACCAACTTTACAAATCGTGTCCATCTTTGCGAAATGGCGAAATATCCCCCTCCCAAAACACACACACTAACACACACACACACGCACACACACACAGAGACTCAATGTTACCGCTGCCAATTTAGCCAGAAACACGTATTTGTAAAACATTAGATTTTGCTCTCTCTGAACTTTTGTTCAGATGGGACCGAACTTGTCACATTGAAAATCAATCAACGAGATAATGTTGAAAACAGGATTTACGGAGGTTGCAAGTGTCCTTACGGAAAAAGGGCTACTTCGACCTTGACCCCAGTCATGCTTAATAGCGAAGAATCTTCAGAAACGTGATCAAGTTTTCAAAGAAAATATTCGCATCGTCTGAAAGGTTTCCTCCTTGCTTTGTATTATAATAAACACTTTTATAAGTTTACAATGCACTACATATTAGCGATTGGAGTTAGAGGTAGAATTTCAAGTACATAATATGCAAAAAATAGAGGTGAAGATAGATGGGAGAGGAAGGGAGAGATAGAGAGAGAATGATAGAGCCAGAGGCAGAGAGTCCAAAAGAGAGAGAGTACAAAATATGTAGCGATTATGGGGGTTCTAACTTCTAATACAGTGCAATGGGGACGAAAACTTCATCTGGTATTTATATGTATGTATTATGTTGCAACTACGCTAATACATGTAGCTTAATTTTCGTGTTTTGCAGTTAAAATTTTAGAGAACGGTAAACAAAGTTTAAAAATTGCAATTATCAGTTAAGAAATCGCTGTAGTACCAGCTTCCGATTATATTCTTTGATATACAAGATTGTGTTTGTTCCCACAAATACAACTGACTTAAACGACAACGTAAATATC
Organism: Mesocentrotus franciscanus; assembly: GCA_037976565.1. NCBI lineage: Eukaryota > Metazoa > Echinodermata > Echinoidea > Camarodonta > Strongylocentrotidae > Mesocentrotus > Mesocentrotus franciscanus. The sequence continues at coordinate 2,682,561 of CP137686.1, read as the reverse complement.
AATAATAATAATTATAATAACAATAATAATAATAACAATAATAATGAAAATGTCATCTTAACGGTTATTTGCATAATCCTATCATATTGACAATATTTGTTAGAATGTGGTCAACAATATTTCGCATGACGACAATTTATGAATTTAAAGTAATCAGCAAATTAGGAATCACATGAAAATACATTCGTTTCAAGCCTACTTCAACTGTGTAAGGGTTCAATTTAGATCATTATACCTTAATCAAGCAAAGTATATTGTTTTCGAGCGGACAGAACGAAATGATGCGATACGTACTTGTAGAACAGCCTGAGGTACTAAACTCTGAAAACTTTTAAAAGGGGACGTGGTATTAACAGTTTTGTGCAAGTTTACGGAGAGCGTACGCTACACTTCCCTATAAATGGAAGCATACTTCAAACAATACTCTTTTGTGAATTCGAATATACGAGAATTTCTCGACTTCATTTACAAATAATGATATCTTTATATGTTGACAGTAAGTAGTAATAGAACCATAATCTACAGATCATCAACCCATAGACCATCGCTTCCGGAGCTCATATGGCCTTTTCTAAAATAATCAATTTTACTAACACTGGAATACAATTTGCTTTGCAAGCATTTACTGATATACTATAATAGTGACTTAAATACGTCTAGGGAAGCTCGGAAAGGACATCCGCTGTCGGCAACATTGGGCGAATGTCGTCAACATTACTCCATGAAACATATTATGTTGAAATTCAAATAACAATTGCACACAAATATTACGTAGAGCACAATAAATAGTATCTCAAAATTTTCCCCAGTTCATCTAACTTGAAAAGGGTAAATGGAAAGGAATATTTTTTCCTTAATTTCGGAGCCATTTTCTTACTTTCAAGTCGAACAGTTTAAAGTGCATAGAGTATGTGATTTACAATATCAAAAATTGAGAAAAAAATCAGCCCTTTTCCTGGTCCGTTCTAAAATTACATAAAAAGCTTAATTACAGTTTGTATTAAAAACTAAAGTACCTGTTTGCGGATTTGTCATGTTTATTTGAATAGGTCCAATTTGATGTTCTTTTCATCTAATATGAGGTGGCATTGGCTGCCCAAATTTCCTTATTTTTCAGTATGAAAAATAAAAGTATCGAATCTCACATTCTCAAACAAAAAATGTTTACCCCGACGCCATTAGTTTGAAAATATGCGATTCCTGTCTTATTTGTGGACAGTAGACTGCAAATATATGACTTTAAAATCGTACACCGTGCAGCCTTATGAGGACAACGTTTGATCATAACATCGTGCCACGTCGGAATTGACATCACTATATTGTGTTGTGACATATTGCATGGTTACTCTTAGGCATTAAATAATTACTCATCTCATGTTGTTTCTGACACAAAACAACACATATTAAGTTTCATTTTACCATGCTTATTTCTATACTTAGTAAAGCAGTGTCAAGCAGCCGTAGAAGCAAATTTGTGAAACTAATTAATTACCACCTAAACTACACACGAGTCTCCTTATGTCATGTTGGTTGGGGACGTGTGCCACTATCTCGGCTGGAAGACCTGAATAACTTCATGTAGATGCCGTTCTTTTTTATGGGCAGCTGAAGGGTGTAGTTATTAGAACCATTCCCTGTTGGCTGGTGATTCGAGGACTATATCGGACGGCTCCATTTTTGGAGCCGGGGCCCACGTTCCTGCGATCACTACGATTGGAGTGCGTGGTGTAATATCGCGAGTCCATGGTATCGTCCGGCGGGTTCCATCGCATGCAGGAAAGTAGGCGCTTGAAAGCGCGTCGGAATTCCCGATTCATACACGCGTAGACAACAGGGTTTATTAGACTGTTGAGGTATCCCAACCAGAGAAGCACTTCAAATAGAATTGGATGAATAACCCACTCTCCCACGTCTCTGAAGGTAAACTGGGTAAAGTACGGCACCCAGCAGACGACAAAAGCACCCATCACTATCGCGATAATTTTGAGCGCGCGGTGCTCATCGACCGATCGTCTGCGGTTGGCGCGCTCCTCACTGGTCTCATTGTGGCTGCTTATCATGAGTTTTTGAATTGCACGCGCTTGTCCATTTGCGATGAACACCAGGCGGATATACACCAGGGACATCACAATCAGTGGAATAAAAAATAAGACGATGCCGTCGAATAAGGCGTAGTATCTGTTGCTGTGTAATCCGCATATTTTGGGGTTCGCATAGTTTTGGACCTCACCGTCTTCTGTGTTCCAGCCCAGATGCAAAGGTAAAAAAGAAATAAGTAATGAAATGGTCCATACAACAGCCAGCGTGGCATACGCTTTCTTCCTGTTCATATTGCGTTGGTAGGCATATGGGCGCGTGATGGCTACATAACGATCTAAGCTGATCACAAGCAGATGTAGAATGGAAGACGTACTAAACATGACATCACACGACACATAAATGTTACAGTAGATCGGTGTAAAGATCCATTCCATGGGTTTCAAAGTGTTATAAGCACTGAAGGGCAATACGGTTATTCCAAGCAATAAATCCGCTATGGCGAGAGAAACCAGAAAAGTGTAGGTCGCTGTTCGCAGTCTGTGACACACAAGAGGCGATAAACACACTAAAATGTTTCCAACAAGAGTAGTTATGATTAAGATCGCAAAGACAATCCCTAGACCGATGGTTTGGGCGAGATCGAGTGTGTACGGGGGCAGGTCTGCCGCTGATGTGGAGTTGGTGGAGTTAGGATCCAACTCGCTGAAATTATCGTACCCATGAGTGCTGTTCGCCCCGTCGGCCAGGGAGGCATAAGTCAGGCTAACACTCGTGGCTACAGTTCCCGCCGCTGTATCCCCCATTCTGACAATCACGGGCTGTTTGCCGTCGTTACTGTTCATGTAGGACACCGGCTAGCTGGATAGGGAAGAAACAAAATGTAAAACATCGAGTCATTTCAAACATCAACCCATCGTGGTCTAAGAAAAAGAAGTCCTGCGTAAAGATTACAAGTTGAGGAGAAATGCATGAGAGACCGAACTCAGCATGACTTTACGGCACCAGAACAAACACTCAATTGACACAATGGGATATTTCGCTTAGAGGCGCCCTTGAAAACACACTCCCTAAACGCACACGCACACAACTATTAAACTTGTCGTGTGCACACACAGACTACCGTCCGGTACTGTTGCCTGTACTTTCCCTCTCTCTCGTTCTCTCTCTTTCTCTCTCTCTCTCCCCTTCTCTACTTCTCTCTCCCTCTCCCGCTCTTCTTTTCTCTCTCCCTTTTTCTCCCCCTACATATATATTTCCCCCGCCATCTCTCCCCAACCTCTCCCCCTCTCTCTTCTTTTTTCTCTCTCTCTCTCTCTCTCTCCTCTCTATGATCTATCTCTCGCCCTACCTCTCGCTACCCCTTTTCCATTTACCTCTCCCCTCTCACTATCCTTTCACCTCCTCCTCTAACTTCTCCCCCTCTTTCTGTCCTCACCCCTCTTGTTCCTCTGTCACCTGGTCCCTCTCCCACTCATGTACACTTGTGTTTGGTCTCCTTTCCAACCGGAATTCATAATTACAGTGTGTCTCTGCCTAACTCTGAACCCTGTCACCTTATTAGCAGACGATTCGGTTAGATTTAGAGCTACATGTAGAAGGGACTGATATTTTTCAGGTTGACCCCTTTTCTGCTTGGGTCAGACAAGTCATAGAACAAAGCCCTCCAGGGGAAAGGGGTTTGAGAGAAAAAAAAATGGGACGATACATAGAGGGGGAATATTCCATATTTCAGTTTTATGCGGTCACTGATAAAACATGGTTGTCAGAAACAGTGGGGAATTAATGAGGAAAGAAGAAACAGATTGGGAAAATTCATGACCAGTTTGTTTGGGCTTAATATAGATTTGTTTCATGAATTATACTCGGGGGTGTTTCAATATTTACAACTTCCGAATTCTGCTCAAAGCTGAATTCATTTTCGTCATGAGATATTGGATCGTGCGATACTGCTATGGATGCCTGGCACACAATGGATCCACATTTCTGGCTTCATGGTTCTCTGAATTCACGATAAACCAGGGCAAAATTGTGCACAAACACAAAACACAAACTAAATATGCAACTCGGCAACATTTTTTGTGAGTTTACACAACAAAAAGACAGGAATTTGGTTCTGTTTTGATGTTTGCATAGACTCAATAACAACCAGAACATGATCTGTGTGCCGGAATCAGAGTGAATAGATAAAATCAAAGAGTTAGATAAAATTGTAACTGTCACTGTACGCCTACATGTGCGATCTAACGTGTTTGGAATTTCGTTTAAGATGGTGGTGTGTGTTATGAATTCATGAGTTTTCATTAATTATTTAATATTGAACAGTTCCGGGCAAAGGGTTACGGTTGATTGCATTTAAAAGAAAAAATCATACAGTTTTTGTTTGTCAAAAACATGCATTCCTAGTGGATTTCGGATTGACTTGACATTATAGTCCCTAACAATCCTAGTTTCTCTCACGTATTCCACGTACAGTTTCTCTTTGATTTGCAATGATTTACAAATTTAAATCTTTATTTTGGGCATCTGTCTACCTGTCGAATAAAAGCAAGGAAATCCCGTGAAATCATTTTGGGGCTTAGCAAAAATGGACATAAAAGAGAGTTTGTCAATTCAAACGGTTAGAAACGTAGACATTATGCAACGGCAATTTTACCACTGGTAAGAAATTCTGCATTTGGTAGTTTACGCTCGCATTCAATGTGATATTGTCATGGAAATGTCTAGTTTAATGTTTTGAAGTAAAAAGAAATGGGCAAAGAAGAATACCACAAGTGCAGACATAATCCGAATATTTACCCCTGGCTGTACGGAAGAGTGTGTATGAAACTCTTTAATAGTGATACCAATGAAATAACTAGAGCAGAATATCGCTGGACAATAGATATACGGATTCGAACTTTGGATTTGCCCTTCAGGTAAACGAACGAGGATTACTGATTTTATTGGTTTTTGTGTATACATCCCTAGTGATGATACGTAATATTATAATCTACTTCAATGCACAAAGATATATTACTGTGGGTCAACGATATGGGGGCAGAGGAGTGAGTGGATGCGTTTTGAGGTTTTTCATATTTTGTAAAAGAATGCTATTTATATCGTAACTTCAAGTAAATACACAAATATTTATGCACAGTTATTGTTTGATGAATATCAAATACAGTGTAATTACATATGTCTTGGCGTCAAATACTACTAATGTACAACGATAAGAATTTTGTGAACCCAGTATCGCTCCTTGTGGAACACCACATGACATAATACTGATTTCACTGATTTTATATGATTTTCAACATGATACAGTCTGAGAGATATTAAACAAAACCATTTTTCACTTGAGACTGGTAATTACACAGCTTTGTTATAGAGTGCAATGTAGTTTGTTCGTTTTAAATATCACTCGATTGCAAACAACCTAATAGACAAAAAAAAGGAGTGGTAGGCCTAAATGATATTATAGAGGAATTTGATTATTGAACCAACATCTCCTTGGTTGATCGTTGCAACAACAAAAGCAAGAACACGGAAAATCACTTTAATATAACTAATGCCGCTAAATGAATAATATAAAATTCCGCATCCAATTGTTCACAACCGTGTAAGACTTTAAACTTCATATACAAAGGATCAACAATTTCTGGATAATACTCCCGAGAAAACATATACCTAAATGAAGAAAAACCACATCGTTCCGAGGAATCACAAAAGTATGAGTTAAGGCAAAGCAAATTGACCTCTATTATTGGGGTGGATTCCCACACACTTATGGAAGTAACAGGTGAATCGAAAAATAAATAAATATTGTCCTCGTCTGTTGGCTAAAGTACAAAGTCGAATGACCATTCTATTCTTCAGAGATAAACACTGACCTTCAAATAAAAATATCCGTATGGCATATAAACACCTCTGTCCAAAGTACAATTATATCAACACACATATATATATATATATATATATATCAGTCTGAAACGATCAGAATTTGATAAATTAAAGTAATACATAGGTCTTTAACTCTACGAGATTGGTGATGATTATGGCTTTAAACCAAGTAATATCCATATAAACACACAATTGCTACAAGTATAGTTACCGAGAAGATCGGTTCTATGGACGAACAACAACAAAAATTTCCAATAAATTGGATTGCTCTTTTGCCTCTTTAATCGCCTTTATTTTCGACATATGACATGAAATAGCTGAAATGTTTAAAAAATAACTTTCATGTCAGATGTGTGTAATCGCATATCCACACTTCTGTGTGCAGAGCATTCTACTTTCAACTGAACTGAGTCAACTCCTTATCATTTTGATGACTCTAACAAAATCTCGCAGTATACACCAATTCCTATTTAGGTGCCTTTAAGCGCAAGTTCAAAATGTGTAATTCATCCCATGGCTCCATGTTACATATTGCTCTTTTTGTTATTAGTCCTTTTTTTCTTCGACTCTCTCGTTTTTTCTCTCTGTCTTTTTTAAACAACTTTTATTGAAAATAAATCTACATGCTCAATAGACTGCTCTTATTTATACGAGGGAATTTACATGTTACAAGCTTGGCTTTCTACTCGATACCCCATATTTCACTACAAATGACTTTAGTTTAAATACAATGCAGTTGTACTTATATCTGCGTATGTTATTTCGAATGTATTAATACTTTCATGGCTTGATATTATTGTATTTATTTTTACACCTATTGAAAGAATTAAAAAAAAATCTTATCGTTTATTACTTATGATTAATGTAATGAATGTGAATGTGAAGTATGAAGTAAACTAGACTGCAAAAAAATGAAAAAGGTGCCCCAATATAAATCTTTTCAAATTGCTCCGGGGGAGTTTCTTTCAAAAGGAAAATGCATTACCAGAACTCATATTCACCGTTTAAAAAGTTGTTCAACATTCACGATGACTAACCATCTTAATACAAAAATAATCGCCTTCACTGATCTCCTGATTTAGAAAAAGAAAATCAATTATTCACATGTAGAGTCGTTAACTTACACAGCAAGTGGATGAAAGCTTACAGGCTTATATTAAAAACAATTGAACAAACAAATCACTTAAAGCTAAAATCGGGATGTTATATGTGGTAAACGCAGATTTATTGTGATCGTTACCAAATTTAATTTATTATACATTTCTATTTTTAACTGATTTTGATGCAGTATTATTATTTGTTGCATATAATATGGAAATATTATGGAAATATTATGGAAATACATGTATATGGAAATGTGTGATTGTTAGGCGTCAACACAACAATGTCATTTGACCTTCTTTTTTTTGTTGCTTCTAAATTTTACATTATAAAGCCCAAAAAGTGTAGTGTTTAATTTAACATTCGATGCCACAAAAATAAGAATAATGCTCGTGAAGAGATTCCATCAGGATAGGATAAAGAACTTCACTCCTACCCAAGGAAAAATAGTATACACGATTATTGATTTGTGTCCGGGTGGTATTACACCTCTTTTTCTAAGAAGTAGCCTATGTTTTGATCGTTGCATCAAATGACAAAATAACGAAAGATCAATGCCTTTTTTCTTCATTAAAGGCACCTCCAAGAACATCCCTAATCAGGTATGATCAGGATTATCTATTCCTTAATATATATATATATATATATATATATGTTTAATTTCACGCAAATTGAAAATCACCACTAGTATCCTACGCCATTGGATTACGTTCAATACCAATCGGAACGCGTAAGGGGAACGGGTAAAATTAGGCGGGATCACCGCAGATAACCCTATTTCTTTTCAATATATCTATTATTCATATCATGAACCCCATTCAATACTGTAAAACCCCTCTGCAAAACAAGTTTTGTTAGCAGACAAATCAATGGTTTGTCCCTCCTGTACGTGAGGGAATTTTGAAAAATTTCTTCTCCCCCTCGGGCGGTTGCTTTATCTGCGTTATCCGCAAGAACCCAAGCGCATCGGTATCTATTCAGCGAAAAAAATACACTATCAGATTTTTTTTGTCCTTGGTACAAATAAATTATCATCGATCGAATGCCAAGAATCCCAGGGAGTAATTATTACTCATATTTCATCGATAGAAATGAGATCGTATCTGTTTAGAGTCATTTACGGGTTATGTATTCAGTTTTATCGATTTTAGACAATTGCTGCTCATGAAAAAATAAAAATCTATGAGCGCTGCGAGTTTTTATGTCCGTTGTGGCGGATATAGTATCAATATGATTTGTCTCACTTTCTGAAAACAGTGTAACTTAATCATCAATACAAAAAAAAACAATAGACTTAAATTCAGGGACCCCTATGTGGGCATTTATAGATGCTATAAATTTCTGTCACTTTGTATGTGTTTTTAATGTAATGTACATACTATATCGGGACAGGCTTTGGGCCTAACAATTCATATTATTCGTTACGGTCCAAACGAGAAAAAATGGTGATCGTGCCCCGTGCTCATGCGAACCACGGACTTTCAACGCTGTTCAATGTCATTTTCCACTCATTTTGTGAAAAGTACACGTCTAAAGTCACGCGAGCTTTGGTAAAAATAATGATAATGGTTTGGTCAGCGGATCCGTGTGGGAAACCAAAATAGCTTTATGAAACTAAAATATATATAAAAAGACAAGAATGACACGATAATTAACGTTAAATTGCCACTTTAAAACTGCCTCTAAAGCAGTAATGTGTTTACACAATGACAAAACAGATATGTTGATATATCGTGTTATGCTAGCCTAAGTTCGTGTATTTCTGTGTTTTCTTTTCACGTGGTCTCCCAATTAGGGTGACTGGTTACGTCCGGACGCTAGCAATGAAAATTGAGATAAGAGCAATTGAACGGTTCTTGACAGTTTGATATAAAATGTGGCTATTTTGATGGCAAGGTAAAAAAAAGACCTATACACATTCTTCAGGAAATTTGCACTTTGTCACATCCAAATCGGAAATATATTCCTGAACAAATATCTGATTAAACATTGCACGTGGAATCATGGACATGTGACTAAAAAAGTTATTTTCCTTAACAAAAACACCATAATGATAAATTACCCTCTTATCAGCAAATAAAAGTGTTATATAGCAACGTACTTGTTCGCTAACTACGAAACGATTATTATTATTATGATAAAGATGATGATGATGTTTTTTCACGATTATGATGGTGGTGGTGATGATGATAATGATGATTCACAGCATTTATATGGCGCGACATCTCAGTCACAGTCGCATGCCACTTTGTAAAATGTATATGTCTTCCTTCACATTACTCAAAGAATGTCTAGTATCGCCTTGCATACCGTTCAGACTTGAGGAAAATGAGGCAGATGAAAGGCTTCAGGTCATTAGGTATATGAAAGACTTGATGCTGTGTGACGTCGCCTGTGAGGCCTTCATATAGCTTTATATAAGGTAATACTCTAGGCCAGTTGATTTGTCAGTGTTAACAACTGACTAAATAACCTTTCTGTCTCACGATCGTAAGTGAGGGGGAATAGTGATTTCTGACGATAATATGATGGCCTCTGTAAATTTCTTCAGAAAATATCAGAGGTCAAAAGTGTGGGGCGAGAATTTACCAGAATCGAAGTTGTCCGTAAAAATCAATACAACCCCCTTTTTCAGGGATAATCTTCATTCTTGATTTTTAAAATGGTTCGTGACGTGATGGTTGAAAGATACGAAGGTAACCGAATAGGAAAATATATCAGCCCCCCCCCCCGCCCCACACACTTATTGAACATGTTGACAGAAGCAAATGCATTCGCATCCTTTATTAACTACCAATATATCGTTGCATTCAAGGTTTCACTCGTTCTTTGAACATGTTGAGACAAAAATAGATGCGCATTTTTATAAGTACACCTGTAGTTGAATTTAAGTATATTGATTGAAATCGTATTTTTTTCCTTTCCAGACAGAACTGGTTTCAATATCTCAACTACTGTCATGCATGTTTCTTTATTACAGAACATATGACTGAACATTCCTTGACAAAGGGCATGAATGACATAGAAAATGAAAATGAATGGCGTCGTCGAATAATGCTCCCCCCCCCAAAAAAAAAAAAGAAGAAGAAAAAAGTGATTTTAACGATTAGCTTCCGGCCACAATATGCCACAAAGTCCTCCAACAAAACAATACACTTTAGCAGTATAGTAGTTTGGCATCCACAAGTGCATATATATATATATATATATAAATATATACCCTATTAGAAAACAAAAATAGATCAAGATGTGCAATTATAGTTGATCTAAATTGACAGTTATCTGTCCCAGGGCCACCCATGCAGCGATAGTGAACGAGGATAAGTAGGATTAGTAGGATAAGTAGGCAAATGTGTCGTAAGCCTGTTATGGTTCAGTTATCCTTTGGTGACATCAATTTTTCCCAATGTAATATTTGTATTTTTACTGTTATTTAAGAGTGTACATTCAATTGCTATGTTAGATTACATGCATTAATTTTGCATATTATCCAGTAATTTACTTGACCTGTAGTAGTTTTTTGTTTGTAAATATGTTCATAACAATTTTGGTATCCCCAATGTCTTTCTTAACTGAGCCTAAGTAGTTTCTATACTTTGTTTATGAACTCTCAAAAATTATGTTGCCTTTTTTCAAAGTCTAATACATACCCAAATATGCTAATAGTTACTTTTCATCGGATTTAAAAACTAATTACCGTCTATACTATAATGTTATATTAAGATATTATGAATATGCAACGTTTTCTTGAACAAAAAAGCAAAGCAAAACAAAACAAACAAACCATTCATTCATTACGAGGATACCAAATACTTTGTATATATGATTATACATGTCCTTACTTATTCTTTGTTGCTGTTATGAGTTTATGTTTTTCTTGTTATTATTATTATTATCATTTTTTTTAAACTATTGTTTCTTATTATGTTTAACAGGGCCTCATGGAAGAACACCATTATTGGTGATAATGAGTCACCCTGTCTAAATATCAGAACTATATAAATAAATAAATAAACAAATAAATAAAGGTATCGTATTGGCTAAAGGCTGTCCCCCGATGTAAAATATCATGTTTACCTTGTGATAAAAAGATAAAGCAATAAGGGCAAAACCATCACTAATTGTGTTCGTGGAAAATAATACTCATATTAAATTCCCACTTTGCAAAACGGTTTTTCAAATCGAGTATAAGAGGGTGTCTCTTCCAGACTACCACCCCCTAAACAACTATACTCTAGGAATAGGCTTGTTTCCCTAACAACTATCCCTAGGAAAACCGCCCCAAGAATCTTTGACGTTTCATTAAATTATTAGAGAAAGAAGACGATTCGTTGTACCGTTCTCGACTCTTAATCCTTGTCTGAATTTTCAATTTTTTTTTTTTTTTTTTTTTTTTTGGGGGCGACAGCCTCCACCACCACCCCCTCCCTTGGCTATGCGCCTGAAAACTACTACCCCTTAACAGCCCCTTCTAGATGATAGTTGGGGCGAGTGGGTATTGGGGGGGGGTATTTCAGAGCTAATTTCCGGGGCACATTGCCCTAATGGAAATCATCCACGATGTTAGACCGATGGGTAACGTTGTCGTAGGATCACAATTAATTTATGATCAATCTTACCCTGTTTTGTGATTATTTTGTTTTTTTTTGTAGAGAGAGGGGGAGAGGGGAAGGGGTGTGAACAAGAGCGGAGACCGATGGACGCCAACAATATTGAGAGTTATATAGTCAAGGGCAAATCAGATCATGGTGAAAAATGGTAATTAATCATGCAATGAAGGCTGAACAATCAAACAAATCTACTCATTTCTTTTGATCAAATTAGTTTTAACATTGACAATGATCAAACTGTTATTACAATATCTGACAACATGCCTTATAGCGCTGGATAATGGGCATTTTGAAACGACTTTGAACTGTCTTGTCCGTTTCTCTAAACAAGCCATTGCTTCCATTCAAAGAGCTAAATGACCTTCAGGTTGATCCCACGGGTTAATTCCACTAATAAACACAATCATTACAATCCTATAACAAGGTGCGAAGAAGCTTTCATGACTAGACAGGATTTATATTCCCTACAAGAGATAATCCGCTATGGATGGGAAGACGAAGGCCTATATCCAAGGAAAGTGTAATACTGAAAATATGACAAAAGCCTCGGTCTCACAACAAGTACATATCGTACCCAACATTGTAAGAGACTCTGGTGCCGCTGGGCGATGACAAATTATCTGCCCAAGGTGTTATAAACCGTAAATAACAACTTCAGATAACCATTTTAAAAAAGAGGTCATATCTCCCTTTTTCCTACAAATGCATTTGTTAAATTAATTAATCTGCTCTTTCCTTACCAATTGTACCAAGCGAGTTTATGCACACCGAAAAGAAAGAAATATATGGCCGTACATGAAGGTATATTCACATCAACGCAAAAAACATTGTTTTGCTGGAACCTTTCAAATATTTTCTCCTTTTTTTCTTCTTGCAACTGCCTTCATGTCTTCCACAATTTAATGAATAATAAACAACTATTAGGGTGAAATATAGGATTGTTATGAGAAAGGTGTGACCGAGGCTTCATTCTTTATAGAGAGGATTAGGTAAGATCGGATTACAGGCGACAATAAGATTGTATTTTTGCATTTTTTACAAAGCTCATGTATATTGCTATCATTACAAGCGAGCGGGGAATCCTTACAAGTTGCCTCACGTTCCATTGAGCATCAAGGTCTTTTTAAAGCTCTGTTTGGTGTCACTTTGGTATAAGGAAACGTTTTGTTCGCATTTAAGTTGTCAACATAATGATGATGTTTTGGACCGGAATGATGTGACTGTGCGAACTCCTTTTTAGAGCGAGAAATGTATCGCACAAAAAATACAGGTAGGTTCATTAATGGCATACAAGGTTTCTTTGTATAAAGCCATGTTCGGTATAGCTGTCAAGGTGACCGTTTTGTTCCCTTGTATTAAGGCCCGGTCACACAGCCCTCCACGGGCGTATCGCGGCCGAATCACGGCCAAAAATTTCTGCCCGTGAAGCAGACGCTGTTGGACGCTTTGAGGTCGCGATAAAGACGCGATACAGCCGTACTTTACCCGTCGTTACACGCGGTAAGAAATTCACACGCGGTTGGCCGCGCGAAAAGTTTTGGGCTGCCCAAAACTTTAGACCGCGGGTAATCGCGGGCGGTACACGTGGTACACACGCGGTAAAGACGCGGTACAGACGCGGAACGAACGTGCTAGGACGTGCTACGGCCGCGGTTAAGACGTGGTTACACGCGGTAGGACGCGAAATTTTAAGGCCCGGTCACACAGCCTTTCGCGTCTGTATCGCGGGTAAAATTTCGCGATTTTTTTTGCCCGCGGTTGCCCGTGGTGGAAAATGTGCAAAATTGGCTTACCCGCGGTTCGGCTGCTTTATTATACCCGTGGTAGGCCGCGGTACCGCCGCGCTTCACCCGCGATAAGGACGCGGAACAGTCGCCGGCGTCTGTTCCGCGGGCATACCACGGGTAAACCGCGGGTAAGCCAATTTTGCACATTTTCCACCACGGGCAACCGCGGGCAAAAAAAAAATCGCGAAATTTTACCCGCGATACAGACGCGAAAGGCTGTGTGACCGGGCCTTAAGCAGTCAATGTAATGTTTTGGACTGGAATAATGTGACTGCGCGAGCTCCTTTTCAGTCCGAAAATGAATCAAACAAAATGAATACAAGTAAGTTCGTTTGTTTCATAAGGATTTCAGAGGACTCAAGGTTGTTGTTTCTGTTTGCTGCAGGTCCGAAGGGTAATTGTTTGTTCGCGTTTAAGTGGTAAACATAATGATTTAGACTGGAATGATGCGAATTTTCGAGCTCCTTTCTGTAAGAAACCCTATTTCCCAAATAACAGTAGATTCATTAATTGGAGGAGGTTTTCTTTACGAATGACCAAGGTTTTGTAAAGCCCTTTTGGTAAACTTTCAAGGGAAATGTTTTATTTCCATTTAATTAAGTTGTCAACATGGTTGTTGATTTGGTATGGAAGGATGCGAATATTCCAGCTTCTATTTGTAGGAAACCATCAATCACAAAAATGCAAGAGGAACAATCTATTTGACGAGGGTTAAGGAAAGCCCACTATGATGTATGTGTACGAAGGGTCGACTTTACGATCCTTTGAAACTGCCGAAGGAAATTGTCTTTCTCGAGTTACGAATGCTTTTTCATGGAATCCGATGTTCCTTCTCTTTTTCTCAAATCATATCGTGTTGTCCTTTTCCGGTGTCATCACAATTAAGTCAATTTCGCTCTGAAAATGAAGCAACTGTCATTGACGATTCAATAAAACATTCCAATAAACGTAAAGAAAACTCATTACTTGGATAAGGCCATTGAAATCTCCGTGACGGATTGCTCTGAGTTGGAAAGATAGTCCTAAGCCTTCTCCTATCCTTCTCGTCATAATTGGATTGGGATTCCATTCACCAGTACCTTATTTTATTCCCAATATTGTTGTGAATATTGACGTTTGTTATTAGCGTACTGATTCATTTAATAGGATGATATCGAAATCAACTAGACAACATTCTACCATTCTACACCTGAACAGAGAGAATTTGTCATTGGCGTTTCTCAGAAATGTCAAATCGGTCAAAACAAACCGTAGAAAACAAACACATTTGGTGGAAAATTCAAAGACGTTGCTGACGTAGATTTCTCATCTACATTATCGCATTATGTCTTAGTCGTCAATATGTCAATATGTGTATGTCGTTATATTGATAGCTTTGTAAAAGGGATCGCATTCTCTGATAAGGACTTGGGAATAGGCAAAACCTTCGGCGGTGAAACGGAAGCATTTCTAATTTCTGTTTAAAAGAAGGAGAAAAAAAAATCATTCATTTATTTATTTGTTTCGTCATGCCATATTTGGGATTTAATACTGTTGTGCTCAGAGGTAATGATGTAATTACAGGGGCAGAACAAACAAGATTTTCCTTGGGAAGGATATGAACGCTTAAGAAATGTTGATATCATTATTATTATTATTATTAGTAGTAGTAGTAGTAGTAGTAGTAGAAGTAGTAGTAGTAGTAGTAGTAGTAGTAGTAGTTATAGTAGTAGTAGTAGTTATGGTAGTAGTAGTAGTTATAGTAGTAGTAGTAGTAGTAGTAGTAGTAGTAGTAGTAGTGGTAGTAGTAATGATGAAAGGGCGAGGGGATAAGGACGAGAAAACGAGAAAGGACTAGACAAAATTAGGAGATCAACCCCCTCCAACATGTCAGTGACCCCTCAAGATTTGGATACTGGCTACGCCTTTGCTCTGAGTCCCTGCGTGTAATACATTACAAAGAGCACGGTTTTGAATAGCCCCTGACCAATGGGTAAATTTACTTGTTACTTTCTGCTCAGACGCGACGCATATAAACCAATACAAATTTTAATGTTTACATTGAGTATTGTATTGATTTCTGCGTAGGACCGGTATCACTCCATTGATAAGACTATAATCAATTTACTTTGGTCGTTTCACCCTCTCACCTCTTAACAAAAGCAGGGATTCTCAAATAACTGTTAATATTTCTTATAATGATTTGGTAATATATATGCATTCTTTAGACTAGCGCCCGTCTTATAAGTAGCAGTAAAATAATCGATTTGAATCATTCATAACGCTTACAATTAAAATAAATCGCAACTCTGAGCATAAAAGACATTGTAAGTTTGCGACTAAGTGGATAATTTGCGATCGCTTACCGTAAGGTATTAAGCTATTAATATATATATATATATACATCGCATGTAGGGTTTGGTTTTGATGCATGTACGTCTAAAATATGTGGTCACAGTCCTATCTTGAAGAAGAAAAAATATTGTAATATTTCGCGTTTGGTATTAATTTCTGTACGAGAATTTAATGTATAACAAGTCGTGCACGTTTTGAAATTTAAATCATTGATTATTGTGTAATGCTTTAAAGAAAAAAAGGCGTGTGGGTTAGATGAATAAAAATTACGTGACATTTTGATAATAAAAGTACACAAAATTAAAAGAAATATAACATCAGGTTACCTCTATTTCATCAACTGAAATGTGGCGTATAGAAACACAGAAATCGAAACCTCTTGATTTTTTTTTTATAGCAGCTCTTATCAAACATCCCCCAAACGAAATAGGTTAAAGTCATTTGGTCAGCTGTTTTCCTAGCGCAACATTGCAGTACATGAGCAATGAAAATTTATACAGGCTAAACACATTGTTCGACAGTTATCGTAATCATCAATTATAAATGACACTTTTTATTGTTTGCGAGTCCAAAATCAAAATGCTTTATCACACTAATGGCCTCGAAGCTCGGCTCTTGAAGTAAATAGAAGCACGTAGCGATTTCACACTTGCGCTGGTATCTGGGTGCAAATAGTCATTCGTTTAAACAAAGTTATGTGTTTCTTGCCCCATATCTTGAACTCTCAAATACACCTGGGCACAACATCTGTACAAGGAAAGTCGGTATGACATCTATTGGGGCCAGGGGTGTCGATCACGGGGGTAGGGGGATACCCCCCAATATTTCAGGTGGGGGGTGGCCTGTACAATCATCCCCCAATAATTCACCATCAAAACAAAAAAAAGAAGAGAAAAATTAACGATGAGAGCCCGATGAGAGTAGTTAATGGTTATTACTCGCAAGATGACCATCAATATACACATTTTGCTATCTCATTTTCATAATACATACATAAATAGAAAACGAAGTAAATGAGACAACCGTATATGAGACAAGAATAAATTGAATTCTCGCTCATACGGCTTCATCAGGAATTGATGAATTTATTCAATTTATTCAATCAACAGCATCATAGAAATGCAGTGCGCCAAATGCAAAGCCGCAGCGTTAAAAAGCAACGAGCTAAATGTTAAGCGCGAAGCGCAAAAGTGCAAAAAGAAGTAGAGAGTGGAGAGAGAGATAATGAGAGACAGAGAGGATAATAACCCAGGTAGCAAGCCCATGTGGGACCCACATGGATCCCATATTCTCTGAAACATGGGCCCCATATGGAAAACCATCTGGGGCCCTAAGGCATCTGCACCCAAGAAGCATATGGGACCCATATAAGACAGATGGGACCCAGATGGGACCCATACCAAACTGGGCCCAAATGGGTATGCCCAGCTTAATCCCATCTGGTACCCATATTGGTTAACCCAGATATATCCCATGTGAGTTAACCTAGATCATCCCCATATGGGCCCCATATGGGCTTGCTACCTGGGAAAAAGGGAAAAGGGGAAGAAACGGGCAGAAGAAAAAAGGAAGGGGGAAGAGAAAAGGAAGAAAGACAAGAGAAAGAGGGACATATATATTCCAGCATTTCTTTCAGGGAACTGATGTGAATGGGCGATGAAAAAAGAGGTTGACTTTAAAGTAACCTACAATGAAATATTGCTCATGTTTATTTCTTACAATGTCAAAATTACTTTATGGGATCCCTCTCCCTAAAAGCTTAGGCATGGGTGATGGTAGGTATGAGGTTAATGCATGATCAGGAATTAGTTGAGTGGATGGAAAAGAAGTGAGAAATAAGCTGAAAGAAACATGGAAAATTGCCATGGAATGATGGAAGGCAATGTGAGACAGGCCCAACATGTTCTAAAACAAGTAATAATATTCAAGAATAGTTATGATTTCTTTCACCTAGGAGTTCTTCAAAAACTAATTAAAAACGAGTAAATAATCAATGTCACATTATTGACAGGGCTTAAAAGGAAAGTGAAAAGAAAAACAAGAAACAAAAAGATTGAATGAAATTTGGGACTTTTGTTTATAACACCCTTCCAATAATAATGCACCTTCTAAGAAAACCTTTTTTTGAAAAAAAATAGTGCTCTGGTCAGGGCCTTAGGGGAATATTATGCTTATATTTTAGAGCGTATCTGGTATGATAAGTATATCTGGGTGAAGAAGGAGATAATGGAAGTTTGTTGTTTGGTAGTTGGAACGTAAGTTTTATATTATGTTTTTAAGAAACAGACAGTTTGTATGAGATCAGGAGTGGAAATTTTCTGTCATTTTGAGAACCAAATTTTGCATCAGTGATATTCTGTTTCATTGAATTGAGTTTCCCGCAGAGAGGATTCAGTTGGTTTAATTAAAGAAGGAAGAGAGTCAAATGAAGAACCAAAAGCAATATGTTTTTCATTTACTAATGAGAACTATGTTTTTTGAGATCTCCTTACACAGAATATTGGAATGGGTTTTCACGATGAATGTTGTTTGGAGACATCAATATTCATAAAATGTATGTTTCTATCACCAGGAAATAAAGAATTTTCTGTCTACATGAACCTTTCCTGGTTGCTTATTAATGCATTTGCCCACTGGTAACATAATACTTTCACAAGTTGATATCCCTCACCATTGGATTTTTTTGGTAATGTCTAAATTTCGTTTAAAAATAGATGATATCAGTCTGGTAGGCCTACACTGCAGGCAAGAGTCAGGACTAACATTTAGCATGTTATTAATTTTATTACCACTCTTATATTCTCTGAAATGTTATCTTTATTGAGGGTGACTTGAAAAAGTTAATAACTTGGAAGGGAGGGTGCAACCTGCCACACGCTTCTACCTCTTGGTTGCTTTGATCCATTGCCGAAAATATTTTGGCACCTATCATCCCCCCCAACCACGGATACAAATCGACACCCCTGATTGGGGCAATCTAAAATATATTTATCCTTCTTTCCCGCGTGTGTCTATAAAAGCTTACTTTGGGAATGTTATAAGACCTATTTCACATTGAAGGCCAAGCACGTGTGATTGTATCTTCTTCTCTATCCAATTTCGTCTTCGATCAGGTGTCTCTGGGTCTTAGCAGGGTCCATACACCTTTCATTCCCGTGCAATTCTCCTTTCCTATCCACCCTCTCTCCCTGTATATCTTTCCCTCCTAAACAAGCTGTCATTACTTAATACATAAATATTTATATACCTGTATCCCTTTCATAATGACACATTTTACATTGTTTAAATTATGTTCTTTAGACTTCTTTGACAAAAGTTAAGGAGAAAATTAGATTAGTGTACGCAAATCATATCTCCCCCCTTTTTGCTCGCTTGTTATTATTTTGTTACGATAACTGTGGTATGATTATACAAGGAGATTTTAAAGGTCGAATTATATTTAATAGTATTTAACAAATCACCCAATTTCCTGCATTATACTTGTTTGTTTTGTTTTCCGATGTTCCGATAGAGTTAATGATATATAATCCTGAACGAAATACATAAATTTTTTTGCAGAAAACAAATTAGTCGACTCAGACAATAGACAACAAAGAACTATGCGAACAACCGCTGATGATTGCACACCTACACCATGAAGTAAGATAGGCGAGGAAGCAAATTAGAATAAACAGGTGTCGTGTAAGTTACACGGCTGACATAGAATGTTTCCAATACAACTCAGGGATTTCCTCGAACCAGTGACCCGATGACCCGGTTAATTTCGAGCGCAAACTAATGATCGCATTATTTGTATAAAGAGAAGGCCAAGTTGTGTTGAAAGTGACAAGGAATTTAGCAGCTTTCTCGTTATTTGTTATGCCACTCTGGGAGAATATCATAAAAGTGTCCCCCGAAAAGTGATTGCTCTTTTAATAATGCCCATAATTATATTAGAACTAAAAACGAGAAATCGCTGAAAAGTTTTGACCACACGTTAATGCCACATTATGAGTATAGTTATGTAATCCTATACATCCATTTCTGTTTGCAGTGCATGTGATTTTCAGCAAGACCTGGTCAAAGTTTTTTTCTCATTCTGATCACTCGGAAACCTCACGGCATACATCAATTATTGTGTCTTGTATATACTACATAATCAACCTCTATCAATTGATCCGATACACTTAAATCCTTCGCTCTATAATTGCATAACCACAGCTGAACTATATCATATATGAAGCGATAGCTTTACACGTTGTGCAGACTACGGACACCTAATCTGGCTCACGCAAGGCCGTTGCCAATTCAGTAGTAATTATATGTATCTGTTAAATGTTACCGGTACATAATTACAGTTTATCATCATGTGTACAGTCAGGGTATTTACCCCACCAAGGCTGAAGTAAGACAGATCAATGAGCACATACGATTTTCACGCCATCTGCAGGAGAGAAATTTCCTTCGCTATTCGCGCTCAAAATCAATATGATCTTGCGCGCGCTTGTGTGACGAGTCGATCGATATTAAAATCATAAAATACACAAAATCAATGTCCGATGTTGTCTGCTTAAGAGTCAATGTACTCTCTTATGACTTATGACATTTTGATTTTCTTCACGTTTATGTCTCATTAATACTCAACACCAGTCACGTATCTGTTTATCATTGTAAAGAAACGGATGACAGCACGCTGCGACGCGCGATTATGTTTCCTTAAGGGAAAACACTTCTTCTTTTAAAGGTACTATGTCCCATTTGCAGGCCCAAAAAATGAAAAGGTTAAATTCCAACGGCATTTGAAAGACAATACTAATTTAGAACTTCCCTAAAAAAAGGGGGGCTTGAAAATGTCTTTAAGTGGGAAAATAACGACTATTAGTTGTCGAATCGACTTAGGAGCTATAGAGCCAGTAAGTAATAGTCTGATTTTTCAGACCATTGTACCGAATGGTCGTACGTTTTATGCTGCGCAAAGATTCAATCAGTTTAATTTTGGCCATTACAAGAAGTGGGTTATTGATGTAGACAAATGCTCATGTACCCTTTACAGCTCATTTTATGTATGTTATTACCAAAGATGAAAAAGCCAGTCAGTCACTCAATAGTGTCTGACAGTGAAGTCTAGCAAGTAAACGGGTTTCCTTGCATAATTTGAATATTAGGACACTGCTAACGTTTAAATTTCACAGATAGGTCATACATGACATATTCATAATTCCTGCGAAGTTCTACAGAATTTGATGTTGGCTGCAAAAGGGACATAGTATCTTTAAAGGTCGGGTAACATCCAAATATAAGTTGATTCCTGTTGATGTGGAGGGCTGCAAACAACTCATATTTTGTTATTCAAACATATAAATATATTTCACAGATTTTTAAATATTTTTAAAAACAATTTTCTCAGACCTGCTAAGCTCCACCCTAAAAAAAATGCTTCAGATCTCACTCATCTTGTGACATCATCTGTCAATCATCAGTGCGCTAACAAGAGACAGTGGTATGTAGCTTCACCAGAGCTGTTCACCTGTTTACAATAGACCATACAATACCAACATAGGAGTTGCTATGTCAGACGTGCTGTAGCATCACCAGGAAAAGAAAGGTAATGTGGAGGTATTGTATGGAAGAATGCAATTCTTTTGTAAGCATGTGCTGAGCTGGGAGAAGTTACATACCACTGTCTCTTGTTAGCTCACTAATGATTGACATATGATGTCACAAGATGAATGAGATCTGGAGATTTTAGGTGGAGCTTAGCAGGTCTGAAAAATATTTTTAAAAATATTTAAAAATCTATGAAATATATTTAAATGTTTGAATAACAAAATATGAGTTGTATGCAGCCTTGCACATCAACATGATTCAACTTATATTTGGATGACACCCGACCTTTAAGTGAAACAAAATATGTTGAAAGCTTAAGCCGCACTTTATGATCGATGTTGCATTTTAGTCAATGTGGATCGGGAAATGATATCAAGGATAAACATTACGTAATCGTCGTCATTTCTTTAGTGCACATTATTGCTGTTATCAATTCATGTGTATCATGTGCATGTACGCGCTTTCCTGTCAATCTTAACTAGAGATATTGAGTAAATAATTAATTTAGTCGATACTGATGGTCGGGTTCTATAATCCCTCCTAACCCTTACATAATTAACATTAAACGGGGTATGCCCTCTGGCTCTCCTTGGTGCTAGAAGAGCATTATTTCGTATATACTTTTTTCACACAGTTAAGGCCTTCTTGACTTTAAGCAGAAGATTGGATCTCCAAATTTGATAAACATAAGCGATCGTGACTCAGTATCCACTATCAAGATTTCAAGGCAGATACATTTAGCTATGAATATCTGATATATAGAAACAAGTTAGATATAAGGTTGCTAATGGCAACAGCAACACCAGCGTGGTAACTAATCTGCGCGCAAGTAATTGTCAGGTAGCGTTTGGGAGAGCAGGTATTAAGTACTCGCAAGGGGGCTGCATCATTTGCAAATTGATATTATAGAGATATCGACTGCTACGAGAGGACTGGCTGTTTTTATACGCTCAAGGGAAAGTTGAATCCCCTGCCATCACCCCGAGGCGCGCCTGAGTGCGAGCCAGTATAGAAACAGCCAGTCCTCGAGTATTAAAGCAGTCGATATGACTTTTACATGCCGATCGTACGAATTTAAACAAAAATCTACCAAGAATTCTTACCTTAGCCTTTTATTGAGTAAAGATTGGTTAAAACATCACAGAAAAGCTGAGACACTGTCTGTTAATCTTTGCTAGCAAAATGACTGAAAGTTTCAATCATTTGGGAATCGCAGAAAAACCACTGTATGGTGTCCGCACTCGCACAAAGACAATTTTAACACGTAAACCAATGGGGATCGCAGGAGGATGAGAGCACAAATTAATGGATATTAAGTTGTGGGCGGGTACGAGGGCACTTTTTAAAGATTTTTGAGTGGTAGGTGGGGCATGGCTTAAAATCACGACTCCAATTTCGACCAATCAGATGACTAGATTTCTAAAGTGAGGTATATAATGATCTATATTCATTGATATTACAACATTTTTAATAAAATACAAGATCCCTGACAACCCATTGATAGTCGTGTATTACAATTAACACGCGTTTTAGTAGGATGCGATGAACTTGTACCTATGACAGTTTTGTAAAACGATGCCCAGTTTTCCGGAGGTATTTGTTGGTATAGGGAGTTTCACCCAGACAATTATCTCATAATCCTAGACATCTTGAACCTAAAGGTCTTAGGACAACCCAGGACAACCACCCTCTTCATCATTGCCCCCCAAGGTGAGGCTACACCGGCTTCGTGCTATTCCTGGATTCTCTACAATGACAACGTTTGATACCAATATAGAGGGAAGGTAATTATAGATGGTTGCCAATAGAGGCGTCGTTCATCGTGTAGGATGATTATTTATACTCGGGCTGCTTTAGACAGGTAGCTATTAAACAAAACTCAGAAACGTTCATGAAAACTCCTAAGCACTGGAATATCCACAGAGACAAACAAAAACAAAGCATGCAGCTACTCCCTAGAAAAAATGTTATGCAAATTAAGTTCTGTTATAACTTACAAAAGAGAGGCTCTTGCTCCTCTATACACAGTTGTGCTAAGGACTCCAAACACTTGAATATGTTGCCTAATTCTTAAAACTAAACCTCTCTCTGTAATCAAGTTTTTATGTCAAAAACTAGAAGAGCATGATCTCATTTTCTTGAGATGAGGCCAGGAAATTGTTTGGCCTGGTAAAGGGGAATAACCTTTGAACGTGTAGCGGTAGGGACCTGGGACGGAAAAACAAGGGCAGTTTGTCCTGGGCACGACCTCCGTGATACAAGTGATAAGGGTAATATGTTTGAATAAGGCAAACACATGAGAAACATAAAAATTCAATTTGACCTGTTTACTGTATTCCACTATATGCATGCATCCCTTCAGAACCCCTTTTAAACGACTTATTGCACCTGCTATGCATAATGACATCTCTAGATTGAAGGCACTGCGTATACATTAGCTGTTGATGTGTCTGGCAGGCATTTGACAAACCTTTGAGTTGTCCAGCAATCAATACTCTGTTCATTGTTTTAACATAATTACATGATTAATCGAACTTGAAGAAGTGTCCCAAATGCTATACTCCGCTATTTGTTACACCCCTCAACTTACAACGGCAAACTTGTTGATAAGAGGCTGATGGAGTTGAAGCTATCCTCCCCTGTCCCCCCTCTCCAACAGAAAATAAATAAAGAAAATTCTTCAAGCGCCCCCAGCTCTCTCAAGAAAAAAAATATTGATTACGAATGAATTTAAGCAAGGCACATATATTTGTTTATAGAAAACCCAACACAAGAACGCCCCCCACACACACACAGATTATTATATACACTTATACATTTTGGCCAGAAAGTTCAAATACATCTAGTAGAAAGTCAATACATTATCACAACTTCACCCATTCCTGCCTACTACTCACTTCAGGAAGACGGATGAGTTTCATAGTATTTACATCACTAATCACCCTGAAACATTTATACATGTGACTTCTGATAGGAATCAGTGCAGTTCTGAAAATGTGAATAAAATGTTTTTTCTTCAGGAGGTATGTAAACTTTCAGGCCCAACTGTATATACATAAATATATATATATATATATATATTCTTCTAGAACCGCAATTGTTTTTGAGTTATGTTCAATCCAAATGCCATTGCTACCAGAACGCATTCACTACCTATAACCTTTAGCCAATAAGTAGGTTAAATCTATTTATATTCAACAAAATGAATTCAGGTAGAGGTAGATTTAATTGACCGTTGTGGGAGGCTTAATTCACGTAATTATTGCTTTCAAAATCAATCATAATTGGTTATGGCATTGTGTTGGGAATAGAGTGATCTACCAGACCTTTCGCTCTTTAACCTCGTTACTTTGTGCATGACCGAACTGTACAACTTCCCGTCCTACTTTCCGAATGACTGGACCCAACTTATATCGGACTCTTGGTAACCTCATGCAGTCATAACCTGTATGGACTTGACCGGGGGAAACAACTCTCACCACGAAATCAATATACAATGCACCATTAAATATTTATGTGAATTGACTATTGTTCATCAATTTACTTAAGGATGTCAGACTTACAAATATATATATATATATATATATATATATATATATATATATATATATATATACATACATATATATATATATATATATATATATATATATATATATATATATATATATTATATATATACAATTAAAAGAAAATTACACAACAAAAACAAAGTAAGGCAGTATAAAACAAAACAACCAAAAGTAAAGTTTAAAGGAAAATCGAGCAATGATCAGTAGTGGAGAAATTTTGAGAGGGGGCTATCATTTATTTTAGAAATTAAAAATGAAATTGGCAAGAATAGTAATATCAATACTTATTATTATCATTACCATTACTATTATTATTATAAGAAGAAGAAGAAGAAGAAGATACGGAAGAAAGAAAGAAAGAAAGAAAAGGGGGAAAAGCTCTTTTCTCAACGTAGCTATTCCATGGTATGAATAGCGGTAAAATAGCCCGTATCATTGTAACTACAGAGGAATAAATTAGAAGGGGAAAGAATCATTGCAATGCCACCACATATATAATTATATGAGGTTAATTACTTGAGATGATAACGATCGTATTGCCCATAACCTTTTATTTGCCAGTCACTGCTTAACAAAATATTGAGCACACAAACAAACGAAAATGTGACACAAAACAAATATTTTCTCTAAAGAGAGACATTAGTTTAGTTATAGCACAGCCTGGGGGTGTTTCACTAAACCCTAAAATCGATCTTAAAATCCGATCGTTTATTTTTAAGGGCTAAACATTGATTCCGAGTTTAGGACCCGTTTCATGTAATAAATAAAAATCGATTTTAGCTTTAAAATCGATTTGATGAAACAGTTCACAAGTATCAGTTTTAAGTTTGAAATTGATTTTTAAAATCGAAATCAATTTTAGTTGATGAACCCCCAGCTTAATTTTTCAATTGCTCAAAATATTCCTTTTGTGCTACATGCGCGCCATGTAAATAGACCTTGTTATTCGTGGAAAATCCGTCGTCGGGCCCAAGTTTGCTTAACGACTTACCTGTTTTGAGATACATGTACGGTTGTGATGTCCCAGATGTCGTAATGCAAAGTAATGCTAGCCATTCATATTAGATGATCACCATTCACCGGTACTACGAAACAAAATCCATAAGAAAATGGTAAGAAGCTATGATTTCCTATTTAACCAGAACAACGTTTTACTGCAGCGGCAGCAAGCAACGTACGCACGATCGTCCCGTCTGCGAGTCACAAACAAAGTGGAACTAGTCAATGAAATATTTCGAGACCGTGTGTGTGTCTGGTTAAAAATATGCACAGGTATACACTGTACGGTATGTGCGTGCGGAGCGTTAAGTATGTTCGCATGAATGTGTTTCACTGGAACATAATAGCCCCCAGATGTGTGTATTACGCAATGCTATGTCTTGTCGGTTGCAAAAAGGGAAAGTCCTTTTCAGCCCCAGACTGCCTTGTACATTTCAAACGATTTCCACAAAATAATGCGCCTTTTCCCCTTTTGCCCATGTTTTGATACGGTACTGGTAATCTAAATGTAGGCCCTATTTCATTTGAATATTTCAATCTAATATTCGAAAATAATATAACTCCATCAACTAAACTATTTTAAATCGCATATAAGATAGATAATGCCCGATATAGTTTTTTTTCTTTGCAGACATGTTGTGATATAGGGAGCGAGATGTTACTGGAGATACGGATGAACAAAATCGCTCACCACAAATAAATATATGAATGATTATTTGCCTAATTTAACCAATTCGAAGACAAATTATTATTTAAAAAAATGTAAAATCAGTCACACCGGCAAACCGATTCCACTCCGACACCAAACGGATGGATTCTTGGCCATTCGCGGTATTCTTAAACTGTTAGCTCGTTCTGTTATTTGTTTATTATTATCTTCTTCTTTGTATGTGTCGGCCTCGATAGAGTGACTGGGGCATGAACTAGTTTAATCAGCGTCCATATTTTTCGACCTTTGTAACAGGTCTGTTCGCTTCAGATAAAGGCCAAACGTTTCGACGTCTCGGGTCAAGGCTGGACCCGCTCTGTGACGTCACGCATATTGTCCTACAATATTCAGGAATTATCTAGCCGAAAAACTCCTTTCAGTCAATATTGTGGATGTAAAGAGGGCCTCACATGGATGGGTTATTATCACTTTCCGGTTAATGTATATAGTGAAACAAGACCGGCAAAGTAATTTCATCTTCTTAAGATGTTTCTTGCTTATTTTTTTGCTTTACTAGTGGACACTTGCGTATTAAACGGTAATGCTCCAGAAAATATTTGTGTTCAAATAACTAAAGCAAAAGTTACTACTACTAGTACTAGTACTACTGGTATACAACAACTACTACTACTACTACTACTACTACTACTACTACTACTACTACTACTACTACTACTACTACTTCTTCTACTACTACTACTACTACTACTACTACTACTACTTCTACTACTACTACTACTATTTCTACTACTACTTCTGTTCCTATTACTCTTCCTCTCCTCCTCCTCCTCCTCCTTCCTCGCCCCCCTCTTCTCCTCCTCATGCTCCTACTCCTCCCCCCCACTTCCTCCTCCTCCTCTCCTCCATTACTTCCCCTTCTCCCCTCCCTTCCTACCCATTCCCCTTCTTCTTCACCCTACTCTTCCTACTCATACCCCACTAAGCATTAATCCTTTGGCGTTCTCTGTTATTGTCTTCCGTTCCATGCCGTCTAATCCTTTTGTCTTTCCTTCTACATCACGGACAAGTTCCATTTAATCATCTGTCTGTCAAACGAATTCCCCATTTTCTCATTCTCCACAAAATAATCAAAATGCTATCACGGGAGAATGCCCTGTGACGATTACTTCGGCTGATCGCTTCGAAATCATTCCTCCGTTCCGATCGTTCCCCGAATGTTTCCATTAATCATTTCCATCGATCATGGTACGTAAATCCATCAGCAGTCAGAAGGAACGACAAGCGCTATCAAGTGTCTGCCCCGGTGTCTGCCCATCTCGCCTTCGGTCCCGTGAACTAATTTCCATGTCGTGTTTCTCCGATACCTCTGGGATATTAGATGTCTGCCGAGGAGCTACCATCCATGAAACGAATTATGAGAATCACATTCATTTGTCTTTCCGCTTCTTAAAGACAGGATTGAGCTCTGTTACAGCTTTTGCCTATTCCATTCTTTTGGGCCATTCTCACCATCTTATTGTTGTTTTGTGTTGAATTTATTACCTTCTGCAAAACTTACATTCATTCCTGTCAAAGTAGGAATATCCCATGAAATTCATTACTCATGAGGTAAACTCATATTCAAAATCTGTCTAGAACGACATGAATAAGAAAAGGTTTACAACTTAAGACAACATTCTGATAGGGTGCCTCACGTACGGTCCGAGTTTTTTTTTTGTCTGGGAAATTGTCATCATCTTCATTAGTAAGATTTCAGTTCTTTTATTGAATTTTGATGATTCCAAAGACCCTATAACGCACATTCTTTCCAATTTACAGCTTCCACAAATATCTACCTCACTGTTTTTAATGCTGTTATTGTTGTTGTTCACATCACCATTACATGAGCAGTTAGGCTATCAAGTTTATCTATGCAGAAAAGGTTGAGTAAAGGCCCGGTCACACCGCCCTCCACGGGCGTATCGCGGCCGAATCACGGCCAAAAATTTCTGCCCGTGAAGCAGACGCTGTTGGACGCTTTGAGGTCGCGATAAAGACGCGATACAGCCGTACTTTACCCGTCGTTACACGCGGTAAGAAATTCACACGCGGTTGGCCGCGCGAAAAAGTTTTGGGCTGCCCAAAAATTTAGACCGCGGGTAATCGCGGGCGGTACACGTGGTACACACGCGGTAAAGACGCGGTACAGACGCGGAACGAACGTGCTAGGACGTGCTACGGCCGCGGTTAAGACGTGGTTACACGCGGTAGGACGCGAAATTTTAAGGCCCGGTCACACAGCCTTTCGCGTCTGTATCGCGGGTAAAATTTCGCGATTTTTTTGCCCGCGGTTGCCCGTGGTGGAAAATGTGCAAAATTGGCTTACCCGCGGTTCGGCTGCTTTATTATACCCGTGGTAGGCCGCGGTACCGCCGCGCTTCACCCGCGATAAGGACGCGGAACAGTCGCCGGCGTCTGTTCCGCGGGCATACCTCGGGTAAACCGCGGGTAAGCCAATTTTGCACATTTTCCACCACGGGCAACCGCGGGCAAAAAAAAATCGCGAAATTTTACCCGCGATACAGACGCGAAAGTCTGTGTGACCGGGCCTTTATATAGAAATGGCATTGTGAAAGGCTGTCTATAATTGGGAAAGGTTGATTGAGTAGTAAATGAGAAATCGGTGTTTTGGACTTTTGGAAGCATCCCAACGATTAGAGATTAACCAAGTCATGATGGAAGTCACACGAACAGCACACAGAATTGGGTATAATGGGACCAGAGACAAAACATGTATGTATGTAATGATATTATACAGGTTTGCGGCATGAAAGTCTGGTCCAAACTTGTCCGCTATTTCTCGTCAATTTTTGTATCACTTGAAAAGCAGTCGTTCCTAAGTGACGTTACCGCTGAGATGTTCTTCCAAACTGACGCAGAATTAATGCAACAGATTACAATCTTTGTTTCACCATTTACCAGAAATCAACTTTTCTCTTTAACTTTGATTACGACTATTCATAACGTGTTTAGTCAACCGCATGCTAATTCAAGTGCACGTGGGGGAGATGTATACAGCATAATATCTGCACTGTCGATATTCCGTATCTAACTCAATTAAAGGCAATAGTCGGGGATGCCCGAAGGTAAAAGAAAAAGGAATTAGGTTAATTTTGGATAACTCGATCGCAAGGAACTGGTAGGGAAGGACGGCACCTGCTCTTGTCATCCATACTTTGTATGATATCAATTATTGTTAAAATGATTAACCAGTTTATTATTTTACATGTACAAAGCCATTTATATACATGCATTCATGTGTTTGTACTGGGGCAAACTTTATTACATGAGAAAATATGCTTTGCGCATCTGGTACTTATGACCCCCTTTTTTTTAAACATTGTAAATGAACACAAAAATGAATGAGGATAATACAATTCAATTCAATTCGCAGAACACTTGGAATGTTAATTCTTTGCTAATCAACGTTACAGTAATACAGTCAAACTAACAAATTAACAAGATATATAAATTTAGTAATGGGGGCGCCCTAGAACTTACAGACGTCGTTTTAATCAATGATCCAATAAGAGTAATGTGTAATCACGCATAATAATTTTATTCAAAAAGGATTTTATTTTCTTGATTTTAGTAAATACTTCTCAATGAAAATTCACAAGCGAAATTCGGAAACACATTGATTCATATTAGATCAATTATCGCATATCATAAAGTTTCACCTCTTTCTCATTATAAAGGAAATCAATTAATGCTCTCCCTGTCAAATATAGCAAAATATCTAGTTGTTTGATGCGAGGAGGGCGGTGTCTAGAAATAATAGCTCTTTGAAACTAGGACGCAGATCATCTAGTTTCATCAAGTTGGTTACCCACATCGGTGTTTAGACATTTTGTGTTTGCCTGACGAAACAACACACAATATAATGTTACTCTCTGAAATTCAGAGGGTCGAAACTCAAATCTGTTCATATTTACTTGCATTTACCAAATTTTGCTCACGAGGAACATTTTCACTTTTCTTACAGTCACTTTCATCATATATATGATCAAACGTTTAACCACTACACGATTACAAAACGGATATATTTTATGTCGATGTTATAGCGTAATCCACAGGGCAAACAGGGAAGGAAAGAAGTAAATACATTAATGTTATTATTGGGGGTCTTGTCTCACTAGGTGAATGGAATGTGAAATGACCAGTTGGGGTGGGTTGAGGGTTGAGGCCTTGAGGGTGAGGAAGGGAACGGGGGGGGGGTCATCTTAGTTTACGTTGCTTCCTTCAATTATCTTTTTCTAATATTTTTGGTCATTCCATGAGGTAGAGGAGGGGGCCAGTGCCCCGTGCCCCTTCTAGCTACGCCAATGCTTATCAACCTCTCCACACGATGAACGAGCAGACACGAACCTCTATCCAGACAATAGAATGCCAAAGGCGCATTTTTGAAACTTGAAAGGGTTTTCAAGGCACCGTAGAAAATCTGAGACTCAAATTGGATTTTAAAGAAGTATTGGATTATGTACCATGGTCAACAGAAATTGAGAGGAACAGCAAAGACGCTGGGAGAGGTTTAAATTTACATTCCTTGTAGAGAGACATTCTTCATTATGTATATGTATGTGCTTTACGATAATAGTGATTTCTGGTTTAGCAGTCGCTGTGTTGTCTCGACTGTCATTATGTGGCGTAGGGTGGGTCCAAAAACGGGGGGGGGGGCGTTTCAGAAGGATTTGTTTGTGGGGGGGGGGCTGAGTGATAGGACGCCAAGAAACTCCCTTTTTTCCACACCCCCTCCCCACTCACGTTTCCCTCTTGTTCTTTTTTCTTTCTTAGTCAGTTCTTTTTATGTTATTTTTGTTCAAATTCGGTTGGGGGCGTATCTCTGTGCCCCCGAAGCTAGGCCACTGCTCGTACTAATATACGACTACGTATTTGTATTTGTATTCATTCAGACATTCAGTAAAAACGAAACATGTCCGGGGATCCAGTAAGAGGTTTGAACAACCCGTACAGGGCTGCATCCCCGATAAAAAAAGTGATGACAGTAAACAAATATAACAAGATACATGATTATCAAAATGAGACTCGAAAAATCGATAAAATAATTAAGGAGGTAAAATATAAAATATTAATAACATTTTATAGTATGCAAACATTAAACTAGTGACAATGTATAAAAAATAAATCATTACAGAGTTGAGTATTAAATTATACGCAAATTATATTTACGAAGGTGTCATCATCAAGTAGTATTATTTCGGACATATTATGCGTAGGTGAACGGATAACTGAATATATGAATACTATATGAGAGAAAAATATAATAGCATTTTGTAAACAAGAGGAACTATGTAATTATTTATACGTGTATCAATATATCCTTATATATGAAGATGGATCCTTATTGAGGTTTTGAAAGCTGAGAAAGTTGGGCTTTTCATTACATTACATGGGTGTTTAAGATCTACTTCTATATATTATATACACACATAAGTATACAAGTTGAACGTGTTGTTGTAGTTTAGACACGCTCTGGACTGCGTTATTTCTTAAACGTTATAATAATCGGATAATTGCTCATAAGGCCTACGCAACTATAATGTATTTTCTCAAACCAAATTCCTTCTTGACATCGCATACAGTATGCATTTATAGTATCAAACAGTATGTGTACGTTCAGTGGGATGACGCGAAACTTTTTGTTTCCTAAGAGGGTGCCGTGGTTTTTTTTTTAAAGTTGTAAAACACTGAGCTAAAGTTTACCGTTCGGTCTAAATTTCAAAGCAAGTGTCTACTTTCCATGTCTATTCGTGTCATGTTGATGTTGTCTGTCACGAGAAAATCATGAATGATTACATGTCTAGTGTGTCTGTACACAGCTGTCAGGTGATGGACGTCTCCTAGTTCATCTCCACCCCCATTATTCGGCTGACAACTATTCGCCCCCATAATTAAGAGCATAATCTCTAGATTCGTTCAGATTGCCGAAGGTCTGGTTCATCAGTGACGAAAAAGGTTTTCAAAAATTTGAATAGTACAATAGATATGCGCATGCCGCTCCATTGGCTTCGTGAATGTATGGGATTTGTAAGTTTTATTGATTTTTTAAAGGAATACAAAAAGGAATATGGTCGTTCAAATAACATGTGCAATTAATAATTTACAAACTTTATTACGGGCCCAAAATCCGAATGTGTACACGAAACAATGTTTTTGGGGCGATCTGTATTGACTTCACTTAAACAAAAATGGAATTGTCATATAAATAAATCTAAATATGAATATGACTACATTTTATTACACTTATTCTTTAAAGATAAAGTTGAGTTCTGGTCATGCGATTGCATTGTGAAAGAAACGGTGTGGAATCGATCAGAAAAGGTTGATCATCTATAGCATATAAGTATTGGTGTATACTGCAAGGTTCTGGAATCATCAAAATGATAAGAAATTTGGCCCAGTCTTGGTAAAGTTACAAGCACTTTACACAAAAAATGTATATGGGACTACACGAACTTGTGGCATAATAATCCGTCCCGATTTGTATGCTGTTAAATGCCATATTAAGAATATGAAGGCATTTGAAGAGTCATGCTTTTCAGGGAACATGTTTTATATGACATGACTATCATAATAACAATGATAACGCTCACAAATTATTTGTCACCTCTTCCCAGAACTCAACTTTCCCTTTAACGTTTTACTCGTTCTAATAAAGGCTTCTACGTTTATTTACTAGTCATAGCTGGTTTTCCTTCTAAAGTTTGCTTTCATTAAGCAATAGTTATGAGCGCTGAGACTTGTGATTACCCCCGAAAGAAAACAAATCATACTATGGACTTATCTTGACCACCGCTATCTGTTCTTAACTTATTCAAAAGATATCCTTGATAACACATTTATCAATGTATGATACGTTTGCCGCCTCTGACATGTCGGTGTGTGTGAAAACCATGGCCGTCGGTATTGGCTTCGTGTATCATCAATCGAACTCTCAATCTCACTCACACCCCGAAGCGTCATCAACTTCATGAATATTTTGTCTGGCGTTGCTTGAGATCTAGTACTTGAATCCTAGTCCGAGCCTCTCACTGCCTCTCCTACTCGATCCCCACTCATCATTCTTCCCATCATCAAAATGACCATCGAAGGAGAAGGAGAGGAAGAGGAGGGGAAGACGAAGAAAAAGGAGGAGGAGGAGGAAAAGAAGAAAAGGAAGAAGAAGTTGTGAGAAGAGAGGATAAGAAAACGAAAAAGTAGGAGAAGATGTTGGAGACTAAGATTTTGGAGTGAAAGTGGATGAACATTATGGTAACGCTGTTTCATTTGAGTATTTGGATTTATTATTTCACGTTTTACTAAAAATAAACTGAATTTTGTGAATATTTTCACCCGTTGAATAATCTCCCCTAAACTCCCCCTCTCTCTCTCTTCTTTCTCTCCCTCGCTCTTCCTTGCTCTCTCTCTCTCTTTCGCTTTCTCTCCTATCAAATACCATTATGTCACTATCATGTCTTTTCCCACTCTCTCACATATTCAGAGAAAAGATGCTGATATCTTAACTGTCCTAATATATTTTTGAGCAGAATATATCTTATAGAACATGCTACAATACTTTTTTTATCGATTCCGCTGGATCACAATCTTATTAACCTATCATTTAATAGAACACACTTATTCCGGAATCCACCACCGTATCATCTGTTCCCTTAACATGGTTAGGTTGATCCAAAAATTGTGCACATAGCAAACATTATAGATACAACAATTATTATATGTGTTGATACATTCTGTGATGTGTACAGGATGTATTAAACCTTCCCATAAACTTACGACCTGGTATTTAAACTGCGTTGCTGAAAATTCACGTTAATCACAAATATATCCTATGTGTATTGAACGCCATCTACTAGTACTCGACATAATGTTTGGACTGCATGATTTCCTCAGTATGTCGTCCTTTCCTCTGTATTTTAATTTTTCCCTTCTCAGCTATTGTACATGTTCTACCTTATGTCTCCTCTCATAGAATATAAAGTGAAGCTGTCGAAAAAACGTCATACATTGTCATTTTGGGAGTTATGAACCTCCGAATCCCCGCTCCTGTCCTCTATACTCGTTATTTATTTTGCAGTCTTTACCATTAATGACGCTTATATATAAGTTGGTCTTATTTTTCCAGGGAAGCCACATCAGTGTTGATAATACTTTTCCTGAGAGCCATGCAACTATAATGTAAGGTATAATGTGGGTATAACACCTCGACCAATGTAAGGCTCGAACCCGGGGCCTCTCTTAGGAGAGTCAAAAGCCTTTACCAATGTACACCAGTGCATTCAATTTCCCTCCCTTCCCAACTCCCTCCCTACCTTGGAAACGTTTTTTTTTTTAACCTTGTCAACGTCTCTTCTGAATCCCACAATTCCGCACACTAGTCCAAGATCATTGACTCCTATCTCACCCTTTGTTCATTAAATCTACTTCTCATCGGTCCCATTTGCTCCTGTAAAGGCACTAATTGATAAAGTAGGAGTTATTTATCTCAAATGGAGGGGATTTAGAAGAGGATAAACATACTTGACGAGAATATTTAATAAACAAATCCTCTTTAAATTCAAGAATTATCATGATTACAGTGATTTATACCGCGGTGTTTGATCCAGATAAATCAGAGAATTTGCTTCTAAAGGGCCGTTCTCATTTAGTGAAAAGAGGACGTGGCAACAGAGAGAGACAGAGACACACAGAGAGACAGAGATACAGAGAGGGACAAAGAGAGAGAGAGAAAGAGAGAATGAAAAAGACAGACAGACAGACAGAGGCAGAGGGGTGAGATAGAAGATAGATAGATAGAGAGAGGGAGAGAAGGGTGGGGGTGGAAGGGGAAGGGTACATTGTACCTAACATTTTATCATGGGTTTTAAGTTTTCTTGCAAAAGGGCATTGGCTGAGACTCGAACCCCAAACCATTAATAAATGAAATGACATATCCAGTGCGCCATTACTTCGGATTCGAAAATGGAAGACAGAAAATGATTTTTTTTTCCGTCACGATTTATTCGTTCTGAACGTGTTCTTATCTGTGGAAGGTATTACAAGTTAACTTGTAACACACGATGACATGTAGCACGTACATGAATGATTGCATGGATTATCGAACATGATCTGAAAACCATTTTTCATTTTCGCAGGGAATTTCCACGGTAGAAAATTCTTCAAGAGGAAATAGAAATAAGAAATATTAGGCCCCTAGGATTTTGAACGCATATCGCCAAGTAATCTCTAAGGTTAACTAAAAAAATCTCGTATAACAAACCCTGAGGAGACCGTCAGTTTCATCGAAATAGACAAGATGCAAAACTGTTTTTCTCATGATGTCTACTAATACATCATGTATAAAGGTCGTGTTTCCTTTATGCAATGCTTTGAAGAGATCATGAAATTTGGCATCAATCATGCAGCCTTATGCCATAACAATATCGCATTTGATTTAATATAGTCATGTTTATATAGAAAAGAAACAACAGCAACAATAACGACAACAAACGTAAAAGAAAAGAAAACCAAACCAAACAACCCCCCCCCCACCCCCCCCATTAACAAAAACTGCCGATTGTTGGGCGACAAGTATAACAGGTGAGATTCTATAGTCCACAAAAAACGATTTCCCTTTCCTACTATAGTTAAGATGAGAAAGGTATTTTCGTTCACGTACCATTGCATTCATAACATTCTATAATGTGGCGCTGCAAAGTGTGCTTTCGTTATAATGGATTTTCATACCATAACCGATACCAATTTTAGGAAGATGACCTTTGCGATTTCCTTTTGATGTTGTTGCTTTCTTAAGAAATATCCTTTTAAGGCATCAGAATGTGCAATGAATGAGGCTTCCTTTGTAGTTATGTTAAAATGAGCTTAGGCGCACTGGACACGTCATTTCATTTTTTAATGGTTAGGGGTTCGAGTCCCAGCCAATGCCCTTTAGCAAGAGAACAATCTGCATTCACATAGTACACTCAAAACCAATGATAAGATGATGGGTACCCCCCCCCCCTCTCACCCCCTCTCTTTCTCTCTCTCTCTCTCTCTCTCTCTCTCTATCTCTCTCTCTTCCATCTCACACCTCCTTTCTCTCCTTCTCTTTCCTTCTATCTGAATTAACAAGGTAGTTTCATAAATGCAAAATGGTCAGTATTGCCTGTAATGTAAATTAGAGGCCTATACATAATGCACCTACATGACATGGGCGTACAATTGACAGAAACGACATTATCTGTATCATTATGGAAGCCGATAAAGATGACGAAAAATTGCAAAACAAGTCATTATTGAACAGAACAAAGTTCTTTAATCATGTTTGTATGTCTTCTCATATTCTTCGTCTATTTCGCTATTCCGCCCTTATGTTTACTGGCAAGTACAAATCCTTCACTCTACTTACCATGTTCTTGAAATAGTTACGTTACTCTGACTACATTATTTGAATATTTTGTAAAAAAAGGAAAGTTGATAACTCGACTGGTTAAAAGAAAACCCAAAACACTTTACTTTACTGGATTGAATGTTAAGTCTGTCTGCACTTGTTTGGCCAGGAGGGATTAGACCTCCCTGCGTGGTCACTGACAGGTGGTTATCTCGTCAAATCAGCTCTCAATTAACGTAAGAAAAAGGGAATCATGGGGGACTAACGGGTATCGCTTAGGCATTGTTTGCCATATAGAGGCCGCAAGTAGCTACATGTAGTGCAGACGGACTTTAAGTCCACGAAAATCATGACTAACATGATTCTAGTAAATACCCTCAAGACACTTTAACACCATTTTCGCCGCCCTCCCCTCCCATTTTTTCTCTCGTTTGAATCCATTCACCTCCCACGGAATAACACAAGATCCAGGGCTGAGATTTATTTCACCCATTCCATTTTTCTCGATATCTGAATGCATAATGGCGTACATGATGCCGCGTCGTAATTTTCCATCACTGTTAGCCCGTCTCTTGTTTAATTCATGAACTCGCAATCTCCCGAGGGGGCCTCCCCGCACCTCTCAAAGCTCTCGGTGCACGCATACTTGGTAGTAACAAGCATCCCAATACATGTACACGTCTCCAAAAAAGTGTCGCCCTACAAACCCAAGAACTTCGAGCCAAGCTCGAGCGTGGCTCCCGTGCGAGCCATCGCCGAGTCTACCCGAGGAGAAATTAACACCGTGATACCCAATCTCAAGGAGCCCCTCTTGTCCTCCTCGCATAGACAATCTAATGACGTAGTTTTAGAGGCTCCTTTTATTTTTACCCGATCGAAATGTCACAAGAAAATCAAGTAGATTTTACACTTCCCTGCATCTCCCAAGAAGTATCCCCTACATCTCACTCATTTTTTCCCTTTCGTTTAATCTGTCTGTGTCCTCTACATCCAATCACCCTGACTGTTTTGTCCTGTTTTCTCTTAATCCTCAGGCAATTTCTGGTCAACGCTCTTGAATTTCTGGTTAGAGAAAGGATGTTTGCCCCCTCCACGTCCTCCGTCCCTTCCCTATCCCCTTCCTCTTGCCTCCCTCCGTCCCGTATTATCTATCTCTCTCCCTTCTCTCCCACTTTGTATCCCTCCGCCCTCCCTTCTAAGTACCTCCTCCTTCCTTCCGCCCACTATCTATCTTACCTCTGCGCATATTCTCTCGCCCTAGTGTTCTTCTCTTCAACTCTACATTCAATCATCCGCTCGTCTCTGAAGTGCACTACCCCCTTCCTTCACTCTTCCTTCTCACTCACCCTTTCTCTCCCCCTTTTTCATCCTTATCCCACACATCCCCTTTCTGATCCTACCACTATTCTCTCGCCCTATACTTCTTCTCATCCCGCTCCACTCTCAGGCATTCACGTGTATCCGGAATGCCCGCCCCTCCCTTCGCCCTTCACCATTCTTCTTCCCTTCTCATCCATTTGTCTTCCTTCTTCTTTTCCCGTTCCTTCAGGTCCAGCCCCATCCTACAAACTCCCCCACCCTAATTTCCCCCACCCTCTCTTTCCCTGCGCCTTTACCTCTTACCCAATACTCCTTATCCTCATCTATACATTCAATCATCCACTCGTATCTGGAGTGCCCTACTCATCCATTCTTCTTCCCTTCTGTTTCCCCTTCCCCTTCTCCCTCCCTCACTCCTCCCTACCCCTTTATTTCATTCTCCCATCTTTCTCCCTTCTCTCTAAACTTCGTCTGTCCCTTTCTCCTTTTGCTATTCTCCTTTCCAACCTGTTTCCAATTTGCCACTCTCTCTTCTCTCTCTCTCTCTCTCTCTCTCTCACTCTCTTACCCCTACCTCCTATCCTCTTACCCCATACCCCTTTCTCCTCGCCTCAACTCTCAATCATCCACTCGTATCACTCCGCCCCATATCTTTCCTTTCTCCCCATCTCCCTCCTTATACCTTCATTTTCTGTCTTTCATTTTCTCTCTCTCCTGGGGACTCTCTCCATTTCTCATCATTTACCCCTTCACATCTATCTCTCTTATATCCTTGCCCCCCTATCCTCTTACCCCATTCCCCTTCTCCTCCCCTCAACTCTCATTCATCCACTCGTCATCTCCCTTTAATGTATTTCTCCTTTCTCTCCATCTCCGTCCTTATACCTTAATTTTCTCTATTCCAACTTATCTCTCCCTCTCTCCAAAGTTTCCTCTCCATGTATCATCATTTACCCCTTCACATCTCTCTTTTATATCCTTGCCCCTATCCTCTTATCCCATTCCCCTGCTCCTCCCCTCAACTTTCATTCATCCACTCGTCATCTCCCTTTAATGTATCTCTCCTTTCTCTCCATCTCCATCCGTATACCTTAGTTTTCTCTCCTCCAACTTATCTCTCTCTCTCTCCAAAGTTTCCTCTCCATGTATCATCATTCCCCCCTTTACATCTCTCTCTCTCTCTCTCGTTCACCTCTGCGCCCTATCCTCGTACCCCCACTCCCTCCCTACCCCTTCCTCCTCCTCCTCTCCACTCTCAATCATGCACTCGTAACTGGAGTGCACTGGGAGAGTTCATCGCTTCCTCCAGGGATCGTCTATGGATTCCCTCCATGTTTTTGTTTGAAATGGATTTCGTTTGCACTGAAAATAATTCTCTCCCCTCCAGCCTTATGCTTATGACGAGAAAATTACGACCCTTGTTTTATTTTCGGATAAGTGACACACGAGAACTGTCAATGAAATAATGAATGAACTCGAATACTTAATACCCCATTTTTAAAAAGCATTTTGCAGCATAATTATATATGTTTCATGAGCAATAACATGCGAGATTGAAACTCCCTTTCAATGTATTGTCAATATCATTGATGATTTATTTTTTTCATCGCAACATTAATGTTTTATATATTTTCGAATAATTCATATCTATGACGTGTTTCGAACACCACCCGCTATGTTATGTTATAACATGGCAATCTATAAGACATAATGATTTACTGAATTAATGTATTATCATCAGACTAAGAGTCATCAACTTATACAGACGACGCTGGTTCATATGGCAATAAATAAAATCAAGATTATGTGCCAACAAAATGTAGGTAGAAAATGTATAGTAGCTGAGTAATGAGCATAGAAAGATAAGAAAATCGGGGAAAGTAGACCCGACACCATGTGCTTAACACAGGTCATTATGTGCAAATGGGAGTTGTGGTGTTTATCGAATTTTTTTTTCACTGGTTCAAACAACCAATATACTGTAGGATAACAAATCCAGAATAAATCATAGCAATGTTCTCTCAAAATACGATTCCCATACCAGAGCTCAAGATTAGCTTTAAAAGGAATCCCTTTTGCAGAAACGTTTAATCCGCATTGCAGACTGATTCAATATCTGTCCAGTTATTACTGTACGCTATAACCAAATGATTATACTGACACTATTTCGTTCATATACACATGCATAATTGCATATACCAATGCATGTTTGATTAGGTAAGGCAAGTCATTCCATCGCAAACAAACCTAGTAATTTGATCACAGTAATATATAGGTCTACATAATTAATCAGTAGAGTGCCCACTATATTATCCCATGCTTTGAGAGTACAATATCTAGGGTAAACAACTGAAACGACTTATCAAATTAATTTGCTGTTAAAGCTTTGCATAATTTACGCCGCAGTGAAGCGAATATTTTCAATAATGTGGTTCTGTTTAATACACACAAACCGAAATATGAAAGCCAAACTCTGATCACATGTCGTGATATACAGTGAAACGTTCATCATCTCTATTGATAATAATGATTCTTCTTCTGACATTATTATATTCCCCCATAGTATTATCTGTCTTGTAGAAAGGTTACAACATCTACCGGTAATTTTCCTTAAAATGACCTTTTGTGCATTTTGTTATCGTTGGCGCCATAACACGTTGGACACGTGGTAAAATATATCTGTAACTATGTACATACTAGTGGGTCTTCTATTAAGCTTGTTCTATATAGGGTCTTACAAGTTCCAATCCTCTCTTCCTGTCATCTTGACCTATATCCCCTTTCATTCCCTTCTCTATATCCACTTGACCTGCAATTTTTCCAATAATCTCCTAAAGATCTTTAATCTTGACCTCCACTCATTCCTATTTCTCGTTTTCTCACCAAATTGTTGGTTACACTCTGTTGTTGTTTTTTCTTCATATATTTCATGTATACTTACTATGTGAAATTATGCACTTTGTTTGTATTGTATTTCATATTGATGAGTTAAATAAATGAATCTTGGATCTCGAATCTTGAATCTTGCATATGCGCCCCCTATCGGTAGGACTTCGACAATAGCGACAAAACGCTACTTTTGGCGATAGTGGAAAATCAATAATGGTCGATGTTTATCACGACAATCTTGCTACAAATATGAATGTCCATATTTCGGTAGTCTGAAATATAATCCTACTTAGAAGGTAACTCATCCACAGATATATACTAAAATAATGCTAAATGTTTCTTGGAAGCCCCTTTCACTAGCTGTAGATAACAAATATGAAGTGAATGTATCTCAGGCTAGCGTATATTGATAGAGAAGAGTTGTCACACCACTATCAATATCAGGATCCCGTTACACCCAAACACATTCACATACTTTGTATATATATATCAGGGGGTAATGGATTCAAGTTCAGGCGGAGGGTAGGCTACTGTTTTAATAGGGGTGGCATTACAGGGATGAAATGAGAGAGAGAGAGAGAGAGAGGGGAGAAAGAGAGAGGGGGGCATATAGTGGGCAATTGAAAAAGAACATGTTTTTATCTGGATAGGATGAGTTTGGTTGGGTCATTCTGATGACGTAGTAGACAGTCGAATATACATTTTGAAAAGAAGGAGGGAAACGTTGAAGAGATGAAGGACAGTGAAATATAATTTAAAAGGTTTGGACAAGTGGTGGTAATCTTGAAAAGATAATATCGTATACATTTGAAGCTTTAAGGGAAAGGGAGAAATAACATTGAAGTAATGGGTCAATAGAGACATTAATAGATACCGAAAGGTGTTATTATGAGTTAATAATAAAAAAATTTAAAAAGAATAGTTGGCTCTTGTATAGCGCTCATGTCTGCCAGACTTGACACTCCTGGATCT
The DNA here is from genome assembly GCA_037976565.1 of Mesocentrotus franciscanus. NCBI lineage: Eukaryota > Metazoa > Echinodermata > Echinoidea > Camarodonta > Strongylocentrotidae > Mesocentrotus > Mesocentrotus franciscanus. Next base: position 2,640,376 of record CP137686.1, on the reverse strand, counting down.
CCACAATATTATTATTACCCCGTCTTTAGCATGGCTGCCATTATGGTGCTCTAGCATCTCAAGAAATTCATTCCCGCCGGGTACCAATTTACATCACCTGGGTCGAGGGTGGCAACTGTAGATAAATGTCTTGCCAAAGGACATAAGTGCCGCGGCGAGACTCGAACCGCGGACCATGCGATCCACAGTCCGGTGACGTACCCACTCGACCACGACACCTCTACAGTTACGGGTATTAGGGTAACTATCCCGTAATCAGGTCATTACGCAACCGAATTCGAGTTTGACCTTTTAGCTAACGGAGTTATTGGGGGCGTCGATGCTAGGACTACATGGCGTATCAAGCACAGAATGAAGTCGACGTACCCCCACCATTCTTAATTTGAAGGCCAAACATGAACAAGCCAGTCACCCAGTGCCTAGGCTAAGTATGTTCCTCCTTGCTCTCGGGAGGGGAGGGGAGGGGAAGGGTTTTTGATATGCATCTGGTGAATGTCTACTACATTGGTTGCGCAGTGCTCACTGATGTTAGTCGGCGTACCTACGATGCGTTTTTTGTTGGTTCTCATAAAACTGCTAAAATGGTGAAGAAGTACAAAAGTATACAATCAATACAATGACATAATACAATAGTCACTAATTTATATCTGTATATAAAATCTTCCTTTTGGCAACCCTGCGCTTGGTTTGTTTGACCTTTTAAAAATGTTTTTAGACGGTTGTATGATAGTAAGAATACTGTATAAGAGGTCAACTTTGAACATGCCGTATTCAATTAATCTACACCTAAACGCATGTTTAGTATGCCTTTAAGCTACGTATCTGGGTTTACCTCAAGACTAAAAGCTGTAGGTGTAATCTCTACATAAACGCAGGTTTAGTATGCCTTTAAGATACGTTTCTTGGTTTACCTCAAGACTACTAGCTGTCACCACACATTATCAAGACATGAAAGATGTGCACTATACCGCATGCGCAACACGCGTGCCACTTAACGTGGGGGGTAATGGGAGCTGTGCACAGCATGGAATACAGATCAGCCAAAATATTGAATATCTGATGACCTATATATTGGATGTAATTGAAGACCTAATGGCATCGCAGACAGTTCGTCTTTAGCTTGAACAAGTTACTTCATCACGGCTTCTTCTGTTACTAGCGGTATATACCGTGACGTCTGCTTTAGATCATGTTTGGTTTTTAACGTCATGCCTGCATGAGCTTCTAAAACAAACGATTTAGAAAGTTAATCTACCATTGCATCCATCTCATTTAGTTCGACGTGTTTGTTGTCAGATACCTAACCCTATGAACTAATGAATGATATATGTTTTGTGTCTAGTGATTACGCTTCAGTTGTTAGTGATTTATTTCCCCGCATTTCATCCAAAGCGGAAACGGATGTCTTTTATCTAATTTGTCTTACTTATTAAAGTGAACCGGTAACATTGATGAAGGTTGATGAAAAAACTGCATAATTTTTGGATGAAATGTTACGTAATATATTCCTTCTACTGTATTAACCCTCTAACATGCAAAAAAACCTGAAAAAATTCTCAAACCACAAAGATATTTATGGTTTTCTTTGAAGGCGCGCTGTGCAACATCCTCTAACAGTAAATTCTCCCAACCAATTTTTGAATTTTCTCAACCGTTTTTCCATGAAAATAAGACATGAAACAGGCTTTTAAAAATCTGTCAACACTTAAATGTTTGGAATAGTTCATAGACCAATTCATTGCTTTGTGACGATATACATTCACCTAGAATTTAATTAAATTATAATAATATAGTTGGGAGAATTCAGGAATCGATCAGATCCGTTTTCCCCAATTTTTACCATTCATAATGGTCTGTTTTCACTCAAACTTTCAGATTATCTTTAATTGTACATTTAGCATTAGAGTCACTAACTTAGCACCATTTTCTCTCTCATCTGAACAATGTTAGCAAGTCCGTTTAAGCGGAATAATTCCTTTGTAAAAACTGTAGCAAATCCTGATTATTACATGCAGCATAATAAATCTAAAATGTGTAACATCTGAGTATAATTCATAATTCCGAACATTTTCATTTCACTAGCTAAGTAGGGTATATAACTTCAATCTGTCATGTATGTGTGAAAAGTTTATCATAAATGTAAACTACTGCAAAAAATTGAGGCTGTAACAGCTTTGAAGAAGACGAAGAAGAAACAGTAAATAAACAGATAGATAAATGTATCATATACTTCCTACATAAATCAATCGATGAGAAGACGCATGAATGACAAACATTTATTGAAGAAAACATGCCCCCAAAAAAAACAAAAAAGGGAGAGAGAGAAAAAGGACATCCAAATAAACAAACGCAAAAAAGGGTCATAAACTATACGGCACGCATAAGTGGAAGACTAAATTGCATTAAAATATTTAGCTAATTTTGAAAAGTGAAGGATGAAACTGAAATGGAACATATAAAAATAATGACCTGATTATCTACATATCAAGGTATTCAACATGTTCAAAGAACCCTGGCTGATTTCCCTTCGTTCCGGAACATTGAAGAATCTTATTCAAATTTAACTAATCAAAACCTCACTTTGAAATTTGAGAGCGACCTTGATACCCCGTGTGCAATGTGCTAACTTTATCTCATTAAAGTTGTACTCTTTTTCTTCTTCTCCTTCTTCCCCAATTCATCTTGAATTACCGTCCGCGCTGTAGGGCTAGGACAAGAAAGAGAAATTCGTTGGGAGATATTCAGCTGTACTGTGTTTCGCCCTCCCGATTCCATCATGTCCATAGCACATGACCTGTAAATGTGGCCATGTCGTGGGTTCATTCACATCAAAATGTTGGCTGCCGTAGTATAGCCCTCTGGACTTTTACGCAATCAGGGATCGTCACCCGTAATATAAAAGTGGCATCAAAAGCTACGGGGCTATCGCATTTTTCAATAAATACAGCGCCTAAGATGAAGAAGAGAGAATGGTTAAAAGATCAAATAAGTTTGTTTGCCTTCCGTAGAGATTTGATTTCTGGCTGGGATGTCGAAAGAAGATCCAACCTTTTGGTTCGTTTTTTTTTTATTGTCACAGTGGCAATAATGCAGGGATTGCTGCACAGCGTTCGTCTTGGCTTGATCTATGGGTTTTTTATCATTGCTCTCATCCTCATTTTGTTCTTACCTCATTTATTCTCTCCGTCTCTCTCTCTCTCTCTCTGTCTCTCCATCTATCACCCCCCCCCCTCTCTCTCTCTCTCTCTCACTCTCTACTTCATCTTGCACCTCACATTTATCCTCTTTGTTTCTCTTTCTTTATCTTTCGTTTTCTCGACTCTCCATTTCTTTATCGCTATCTTTTTCAATGTTCTCACTTTCTTTTTATTTGCTCCTCTTACTCTTCTCCTCGTGTCTCAATATCGTATGTCTCCTCTTTTTGTATTCCTCATTTCCATATCTCACAATTTTACTCTCATTATCCTCTTTTCTGTACCGCATTTGTCTAATTTCCTGTGCCTCACGTTGTATTTCTTTACCTATCACTCTCTGTCTCATTCGCTCTCTGTTTTCTTCATTTGATCTTATCCTCTTATTTATTCCCTCTCCCTTTCTCATTCAGAGGAGGTCAGGAAGATGTTTCTAAATTCACTCATAGCACAAATTAGCATTGACTTTTTAAATATTTTGCATTACTTTCTTCCTCGTCTTTCTCTCTCTCTCTCTCTCTCTCTCTCCATCTCTCTCTCTCTCTACCTCTCTCTCTATCTTATCTATCTATCTCTTTTTCTCTTTCTTCTCTATCTCCTTCTTCCTGTCTTTATTCGTTTCCCCGCGTCCTCTCCCTCTCTGCGACGCGGTCAGTCTTTGGAATATTTCATAGTACGAATGCTCATGATAAATATTTTTGCTTCAGGCAATGTCCGTATGAGACTTCCAAGTGATCCCTCAAAATAGACCATGTTATTGTTTACAAAACAAATTTTAATGTAACATAATGCAGTGAGGTGATGCAAAATAATATTAACAATCCTTTTTATTTCTTATATCTTTCCCTTTCTCATTCAGATTAAAAAGAGATGAATAGACATCGCATATGTTCCTGAATATTCGTTCATATCACAAATTATTATTGAGATTCATTTTGCATCTCTCTCTTTTCCCAGTTTTCCTCTCCCTCTCTCTCTCTCTCTCTCTCTCTAATCGCTTTCCTCCTCTCTCCCTCACTTTGTGACAAGGTCAGTAACCAGGTAACAGTCATTGAAATCTTTCGTAGCACGAATGGTTATGCGAAATCTTCCTGCTTCAGGCAAAATCCGTATGAGATTCCTACGTGACCCCACAAAGTTAAACCATTTTATTTACAAAACAAATATGCATGCAACATTCATAATGCATTGAATGGGTGCAACATAATTGGATGAGACATCTAACATAAATTGTAATTTCAGTGAGTTCCAGTGAGCAACCTTTTCCTTCAGTGATATTATTACACCATCCTTACTTATTGATACTTACTTTCTTTTTTATATCCCGATGAATATATTTCTTTCTTAGAGAAGGCTATTTTGTATGAAAGAAAATCAAATTGTTTTAGAAAACGTCTTGTTCAAAATCAGACGCTCATACTTTTCTTTCTGCAGATCTGCTAAACGATGTCCCCGCATGAATTTAATGTTTGTTCTTGTATTTTGCGTAACACTCAATCTCTAACTCAACATCTCACTTAGATTTAAGTAAGATATTTGAAATATGCAATGAGAAATGGACTAAGAAATTGCTATATCTGGTCTGGTCTATCGTATGGAAGAGAAATATGGATAATAATCAAGACAATCAATATCCCATTGTATTTGTCTAGACATCCATTGTCATGTTCGCACATATCAACCAAATATGGACGGCACATTTCTATACGGAAATTGCCCTTTGCTTGATTTCTTGAAAGACGTTGCGATCGTGTTAGATGTAGCTTTTCAAATGAATTCGAAGGCCGCTTATGTCTAACTATAGATCGACAGTTACACCTTACACTCCACTCTCTTGGCAGAGAATCCATTTAATATAATAAAGAGGCTGTGGTCTACCTCTGCCCTCGTCAACGCTGCAACGCCCTGTGGTTTCAACACAACACCCCGGTCACATCAACAAGACGGAGGCCGAGACCGAGAGGAAAATTACATTTACCACTAATGACATCGGTTTGGGATCGGTGTGGCGGTGTGACTGAGGTTTTAAAATTAAAGTGGTGACTGATCATCGGATTACATCGTGAAAGAAACTGCCAGGAAACAATTGGGGATGATTTACTTTGAAGTACATAAGAATCGATGTATACTATCACCATGGCCACGACTGTGAAGTCTCGCAGTAATCAAAATAAAAAGAAAGTGACCCCATGTTGCTGAAGATCACATACGCTGCTCACAGAACCAAGTAAATAAAAATTATACAAATACGTGATATGAATTTCTGGTCCAAACGTTTTCAGCAAGTTTTCGCATATTCCCATCATAAGGAAATGTCAAAAGCAATACTTCTCGGAGGGCAACTCTTCTTTGATAATCTCCCAAAACTCGGACATCCAGAGGATGAAAAAGCTCGCAGATTATTTCTAATCTTCACCAGAACTCGACCTTCTCTTTAAGCAGATGAAACTCGATTGCGGAGAAGCAGGTGATGTAGTTGAAAACGAGATACTCCAAGTCTGGATATGCAAGCACTCAATGCCATTGATTTTATTTCAGATTAGCTTTATATGGTTCAGCTGATGTACGTCACTATACTTCACTGACGAAAAAAACCCCTACAATATCCTTCTAATATACTCCCCAGATCTACAGGAGAAGAATTACAGAGGGAGGAGGGGTCACTTCGTCTGGAGTGGAATCTACGCTCAAAATCGTGGAATCCACTCTCAAAAAGAGTTATTAGACAACTATATTGGGGTTAATTTCGTTATGAAAAGTATCGAATTCACTCCAGGTCTAATGATCTCTAATATGACTATTTAAACAAAATATGATTAAAAAACAAATACAAAAGCAAACAAATAAACAAAATAAAACATGAACACATATTTGCATTGCAAGAGCTCATGAACGAACCGCAGATTAGGTAGCATTTGAATAGAGACACATGGATATTATAAGTCACACAAATGGGGGTAAAACTTAAATTCCATTCAAAGATGATAAATGATTTTTAAAAACCATAAAATTAGATAAATAGCATTTGAATAGACATATTTCTTGAGCCTCACAAACGGGAGTGAAAGAATTGTTGCTCCATTTCTAAGTTGATAATTGATCTCTGTAAAACAAAAATGTTATCAAATTGACACTTCTAGTACTCAGTAAAGAGGTAAAGTGATATTTCTGCATCTGTACGAAAATTCCAGCACAAAACAATTACATCTGTAATTGAAACCTTAGTTCATTTTAAGTAAAGTAAACACAATCATCATGGTAATTAACTGGTGTTGCTCTTTTTGATAGACTAGTTGATTTATTGAGGGTTCTCTTACACTACCCTACTTCTCTCTCTCTCTCTCTCTCTCTCTCTCGCTCAATGTCTATCGATATGTCTGGCTGTGTCTCCCCTCTCTCTCACTCTCTCTCTCTCTCTCTCTCTCTCTCCCTCTCTCACTTGCTCAATGTCTATCCATCTGTCTGTCTGTGTCTCCAAATCTCTCTCTCTCTCTCTCTCTCTGTACATTTCACTCTCCACCCCGGACCGCTTCTTTCACTATTTTTTCTAAAAGAGAAAGAAGAGAAGGAAATAGAGAAAGAAAGAAAGAAAGAAAGAAGAGAAGGACGAGTTTCTAGTTAGCCCACACTAGAATGCATCTATTTCTTGAAAGTGCAGCCTGAGTTTATACAAGTGATTTTAAATTAAACCTCTTTAGAAAATCGTTGTTAAAAAAAGCATACCATCTTGTATCAGCACTCTAAAAGGATGGCCCCGCGTAAAAATATGAGCGTGTTTTTTTGCATCCTGCATATAAAATCTGTAACTTATCATCTAATGTAGATATGGAGGTGGTAAAGCTTAACTCATTGATCACTGTACCTGTGGTTTTCATATCAAATCTGAGTATGAAACTGGAGAAGTCAGTACCCACTGGGTTAATATAGACAGGTCAAATCTAGTTAACATCTAACGTAGATAAGGAGTGGGTCAAGCTTAAAGGTAAAGACCAGTTTTGGAAACGCCTCTCTCTCAAAAAATTGAAATGGAAGCTCTCATTACCAATCATGTGAAAGAATGTGTTTTGAATAATACGTGATGATACAAATTTTGCCGGGAAAGTCGGGAAACCGCCTACTTATTGATATATTTGATAAATTATTATATCTATTGGGACTAAATAGATATCGCGCACGTGGTCGCGTAGTCCCATATACATCTTTCTGTGTACAGTGCTTGTAACTTTACCAAGACTGGGCCAAATTTCTTATCATTTTGATGATTCCAGAACCTTGCAGTACACACCAATACTTATATGCTAGATGATCAACCTTTTCTGATCGATTCCACAACGGTTCTTTCACAATGCAATCGCATGACCATAACTGGTCTTTTTCTTTAACTCATTAATTACTGGACCTGTAGTTTTCCACATTCATTCTGCATAGGAATATGATAATTCATTAGTCAGTGGGTTGATATGGACAGGTCAAATCTAGAACTTAACATCTAACATAGATAAGGAGTTGGTCAAGCTTAACTCATTGATTACTGGACCTGTGGTTTTCCACATTCATTCTGCATAGGAATATGATAATTCATTAGTCAGTGGGTTAATATGGACAGGTCAAATCTAGAACTTAACATCTAACATAGATAAGGAGTTGGTCAAGCTTAACTTATTGATTACTGGACATGTGGTTATCCGCAATAATTCTGGATTGAATTAGGGGAATTTAGTAGCCACTGGGTTAATATGGACGGGTCAAATCTGTAACTTGACATCTAACGTAGATATTGAGTGGGCCAAGCCTAACTCATTGATTACTGGATCTGTTGTTTTCCCCATTAATTCGGGATTGGAATAAAATAATTCAGTACCCACTGGGTTAATATATATGGACAGGTCTAATCTGTAACATGACATCTAAAGTAGATATGGAGAGGGTCAAACTAAACTCATTGATTACTGGACCTGTGGTTTTCCACATTCATTCTGGATAGGAATAAAATAATTCAGTAGTCACTGCGTTTATATGGACAGGTCTAATCCGTAGCATGACATCTAAAGTAGATTTGGAGAGGGTCAAACTAAACTCATTGATTACTGGACCTGTGGTTTTCCACATTCATTCTGGATAGGAATAAAATAATTCAGTAGTCACTGGTTTAATATGGACAGGTCAAATCTTTAACTTGACATCTAACGTAGATATGGAGTGGGTCAAGCTTAACTCATTGGTTACTGGACATGTAGTTTTCCGCATTCATTCTGGATAGGAAATGTGGAATTCAGTAGCCACTGCATGGGTTAATATGGACAGGTCAAATTTGTAACATGACATCTAACGTAGATATGGAGTTGGTCAGGCTTAACTCATTGGTTACTGGACCTGTGGTTTTCCCCATTCATTGTAGATAGGATTATGATAATTCAGTAGCCACTGGGTTTAATAATATGGATAGGTCAAGCTTTCAACACTTTCCTTGATTACACGACATTCATTCCATAATCTTCCCTGTAAATATTCACGACTTTCCAAGGCCCAGTGCCCCTCCATTTCCACCTGTCTATTTTCGTTGACGCTTCCCACAAGATAGATACAATCCAAGCTCATCCTGTGTCATCTTTCTTCCCTTGTTTCTTGTTTAACATCCATTCTTAGTATTGGCAGACCTCGTAAAAGATTTTCGGTACAGTCAAGTGACTCTAGCAAACTCCCAACAATTGCAGGCTGCTGTGAAAGTTACCATTTATCCTGAAGTGGAATATTAAGCAAACGAGTGTTAACATAATTTAATCCCTGCATGAGCAGGATTGGAATGTTAACGTTTTTTTTATTTTTATTTCTGCATTTTTCAACATAATACAAAGTAATATACAAACTAGGTCTATATTTATATATATATATATATATATATATATATATATATATATATATCTAAAATCATAAATAAATCATTAATTATAACAGCCACATAATGCAGGTAATCATTTTTTGTCAAGGCATACAATCAAATGCGTTGAGTTTAAATGTGTCGAGTATGTAAAGTGTATGTCTTCTGTGAAACATGTTTTTTATGGTCGTATTTATGTATGTGCAAAGTAAACGTGTTGTAGCTATATACATGTGAAAGCAGCGGACAGCTGTGTGTGCACATATGGCACATTCATTTATCGATTTAATCTAACAATATAAGACCACATTCAGCTTTTTAAAATCAAATTTCCTGTTCGTTTTAAGATAACATTTTTTCTAACCCGTAAATCTAGATTAAACATATTTCTGCTGCCGCCGGCGTTAGTCAGGTCAGCAGATTGTCAGTAAAATGTGACGATGTGGGTGTGCGCGCGTCAACTTGTGTGCGTAGGAGGCATAGGTTGCGGGAAAACCCCATACAAATTGTGTTGTATGTGTGAACGCGGTCAATTGTGATTCATTTTCAATCGATCACCTACACCTGAGGCAGGTGTTTCCCGCCGAGATCGATACGAGAAAAAGAAACGGACAATAGACTGAAAATATTCATGAATATTAGTTATTATATGTCACCCTGTGCTAAAACAGTGCAGAACAGATGAATTGGACTTTGATCAGGGTTTTTTTAAGGCGGGACTGTCTAATCAACGATCGAAACACTGCCAAAACAACTATTTAGATTTCATGATATTCTGGGTTTTACACAAAAATGTATGCCTATTACTCTAATCAAGTTCGTTACTTCAATAGTTTCTATGCATGTATTATATTTTGTTGTAGCTATTATGTAGTTCTGCTGTACATAATAATTTGTAAATGTGTATTTTGCAAATTAGTTTTGTTTAATAATGTTTGTATCTGATTTTATCCAGGGCTCTCAGCTCTCAGGGTGAGCGCTCAGTATCATGTTTGAATAAAACTTAAGTAACGAATAATTCATAACTAGGTAAATAATAAACAAATACATATATAAATAAATATGTGTGTATATATATATATATATATATGTATATATATATATATATATATATATATATATATATATATATATATATACAGGTATATGTATAAAACACTAAACATACAAGTAAATAAATGAATAGATAAATAAATGAAGACATAAATAAATAAATAAACACAAAATAAATAAACAAATCAATAAACAAACAAGATAGATAAATCAATTAATATTTAGTGGGCTTTAAGTTGGATTGATCACACGCTATAGTCAGTATGGATTTTGATTAATCACCAACCAAGAAAGCTTTATATTCGTATCCAAGTTGCTAATGATAATAATACGCAGGTCATAAACAAAACTGCCTGTCATCTAGCTATAAACTTAACAGACTACCCTCACATATTGCATGAGAAAATACGAGGCCACATAGAAAGTACATTGACCCACATTGAGCTATTATATTTCCCTTTGCACTTTTTTATCAGTGCAACTCATCTTTTTCTTATTATAATAACATGACAATCATGAATAATCGGGAAATTCCCAATACATTAATGTCATTTGCTCACCACATGCATGCCTTGACCATGCCAATATCATTAACTCTTTCTACATGTGCCATATTGTATGTATTATGGGATGGAATTGTACCAACGGCCTCAACATTATTTACTGTTTCCAGTGCAATATTAATCTGTACCGGTGTTAAAAGGGTGTCAATAGGAGCTATTGAAGACATCATTATTGCTAATTTTGCAAAGCCAATGTCTTGCACCTAGCAATCCCTCCATCATTTGGTTTCTGTTGTTTTGAGCGGAATTGCACGTGTGGCAAACAAGCGACCGCGCATTGAGACGAAGAAAGCAACTGAAGTGTTAAGAACAACAATTTTGCCGAGTTGTGTACAATGTTAGACCCTGATAAACTCGCAGCTCGGGAAAAAAAACTACAACGCTACTTAACATTCGGTACAATACAGTTTCACGAGAACATTGAAAAAAGCTAAACCTCCCCATAACATTCATTATAAAACATTTTTTCCTAAGAGCATTGATGCACTTTAAATATTTATTGAAAGCTTGGGGAAAACTCTGCTTTCAGAGATTTTTTAAAATATCGTGATGCAACATTACAAACTTTGAAAACAACCTTGTATACATAATAGCATGGCATCATCGTAGTAATAAAATCGGGAAACAACTTGGGGAACGTTCCGTATAAATCAGCATTAATTGTAGTAACTCGTAGTACCTATTGCCATTACTGCCAAGCTGCAACATCGCTAAAAGAGGCCGTTAGTATTACGAGGTCGGCATATTAAACATGGGATAAATGTAGCTAGAAATAAGTGTAGTAAGTCGTATCAGCTATTACCTTACGAAATGGGGGGATCTGGATCCAAGTAGCTCGGCGTAACTGTTTTTAACCGGCAACACCTTTCGCGGAGCTGCAGCATTCCCAGAGTGGGCTAGTGGTATTATGAAATCGGGAAACCTCTTGGGGTTCATAGTTCGTAGTTCCTATTGCCAAGTTGCAACATCCTAAAATGAGGCGAGTAGCTTTATGAAATCGGGGGGGGGGGGTGGGGTATTTGGGTTAGAAGTAGCTAGGCTTATATCGTAGTTACTCGGAATGCCTATTGCCTCGGTCCATAATCATCATTTTTGGTAGTGGCATTTCGAAATCTGGAGAGGGTGAAGGCTCGGGATACATACAGCTCCCTGGCCAGACAACTACCCCCTAGGATAGTTATCCGGGGGTAGTTGTCCTAGGGGGAAGTTGTCCGGGGTAGTTGTCCTAGGGGTAGTTGTCCTAGAGGGTGGTTACCCTAGGGTCAGTTATCCGGGGTGGTTGTCCAGGGGGTAAGAGTCCTAGAACCCCATATAACATATGCAATAAGGAACGGTGCTCAAGGTAATAATTTATCATTACCGATTTGCTATTGCAATACTCTAGAAAAAATTTCAGTGCAATGTATTGTAATTGCTCTTAATAGGTCAACGGCCTACGAGACCGATTACCCACGAGACCGACAGCCAGCCCACAAGACCCACCACACACAATATCGACATTGCTGGTTTAGCGAACCTTCCGAAGAGATATCAGAAGGCCCACGAGACAGACAGCCCACGAGACCGACATATTAGCCTAATAAACCTTCTGATAACTATTCAGAAAGTTCGCTAGACCGGACATTTTGGTTTGACCTGCTCATCGGCCTTTGTATAACTTCACCAAGTAAACCTGCTTTATAATGCTAGATCAAATTAACTATAACAAACTAATATCATTAGTTTTATTATCCATTTGCTTCTCATTACAATGTGAGGTACTCAAGATTCAACGTCTAGCAGACATCATATTCAAGTTATATTTTGGAATGATGATTTTAATGTAAATTATGGGATTTTTTTTTCTTGTAGGTTAATTTTGTATAGGTTTCTTCAAAGACCCGCTCTTCTCAGATCCGCCGCTTGTTGCCGCCAGTATGTAATAATATTTTAATTAAATGTCATTCAAAATAAACGGGTATACACACCCAATTACTCGAGAGCAGCAAAATTAAAAACTGTGCCTTGGAGGGTTTTTTTTCTTTCTTTTTTACCAAGTTTACTTACCCTGTAAAATCAGTTTATGATTTCGCTGTATAGACCCGAAATATTAGGTTACGGAGTTAGCTGATTGCACTTTGATTTTCAGTGCATTTATATACATGTATTTACAAAAAGAAGTTCTGTAGGTAACTAAACGGACGCCTTTAAAGGTAAAGACCAGTTTTGGAAACACCCCTCTCTCAAAAAAATGAAATGGAAGCTCTCATTAGCACTCATGTGAAAGAATATGTTTTGACTAATACGTGATGATACAAATTTTGCCGGGAAAGTCGGGAAACCGCCTACTAATTGATATATTTGGTAAATTATTATATCTATTGGGACCAAATAGATATCGCGCACGTGGTCGCGTAGTCCCATATACATCTTTCTGTGTACAGTGCTTGTAACTTTACCAAGACTGGGCCAAATTTCTTATCATTTTGATGATTCCAGAACCTTGCAGTACACACCAATACTTATATGCTAGATGATCAACCTTTTCTGATCGATTCCACAACGTTTCTTTCACAATGCAATCACATGACCAGAACTGGACTTTATCTTTAACTTTGACTGACTGACTGGGTGAATAAGTGATTAGTTAGTTAACTTAACCGAGTGCTTAGAAAGCAAGTACCCGACTGGTTTAACTCCTGTTTACTCTAAGGAAAAGTTACGTCAACAGTTTAAGAGGTTAAATGAGCGAAATGATAGTGAAATAATTAAACGTTTTTCGCATGCAGGATACAATACCATGGTTGAATCGAGCAGGTTGTAAGTGTTTATGTACCATTTAAAAAATGATGTCCTTCCTCGAACCTTTCAAATGTTTATTAACCACTTCTGCTTTTAGATCGTTCTTTTTAAAATTCAAGATGCTGCATTTAATTAAAATCTAATTTATTACAATATTATTTAGACGACACACAATGTCAATACATAATGTCGTTATACACTCGTGACGTTCTCATCCATTACACTATAAAACAATGCGCTTATTTGGATGCAGTTGAGTGAACTATTTGACATTGATGGGTTGCTTGGCTCGGATTATGTCATTCATCACATTCTGTCGAAAAGAAAACATGATCACGGTTCGTAAAGCTTTGCGAGCCCACGGCTACCTGGTACGCAGAACCGTGCGATCCCCGAGAGATACCTCGAGATGCCAGCACGTTCTTCTTGGGTCATTCCCTATACCTGATGGGATAAAGTGCTTACCTTTAAAAGGTGTTTAATTGCCATTTGATATGCGGGGACTCGCGCTCTCCCCACTCTCTATCTCCTTTTAACTGGGCTAAAGACTACTTTGCTGTAGCATAACGTGTGTACACCAAGCGAAACGCAGCTCTATCCGAGCATCTAAGCAAGTTTGCTTTGCTGAAACCTGAGACTCGGTAAGAAAAGAAGAGCACGAGAGAATGGATGTGTGGGATTAAGAGGTGAAACTGAGGTCCACTTTTAACCCTGATGTCGGCTTAGGATGTGGAGATGCCAGGAAACGAACTTGACGATGATGTATGTATACGGAGAAAACTCTCGATAAAAGGGCAAAGCTTAGAGGCAAGGAGTAAGGAATTATCGATGAGGAGGATTAAACAAAACTTAAATATTCATTAAGATTTTCTTGCCTCTGGCTGTTTTTGACATGCATTTAGATTTTGCATTTTTACCCATACATTTGATCATTTGCGACCTTTTCTGTTCATTCGGAATGTCGTTTTGTTCATCTGCATTCCCATTTCAAAGCTTGCTTTAAACACCTTCTTATATCTTTGATTTAACACTCCTATTGAAATGTATTTAAAAGAAAAACTGATTTATTAAGATAGCCAAACGTGTTTTTTTTTTACAACAATGACAGCAACAACACCATCTATGATATTAAATAAAAATGATAATAATAATAGTAATGATGAAAATGATGATGATGATGATGATGATGAAGATGATGATGATGATAATAATAATAATAAGAAGGAGAATTATACTGAGCGTTATGGTACTTTTTTGTTATAACACAAAATGTACCACAGCGCTTTCCCGGAATTCGAGAACCATTAATAAGGACTCATAATTAAGTACATCAAATTATAAAAGTGAGAGAAAAAGTGTGATGGCGTCTTTTGAAAAGGTCTTTTGTGTAACTGGCCCATGTTTCTTTCTTCCTGACTCTTTTTCCAGACGTTTCAAACGCGATTTTATTTTGTGCTTCCATTCGATTAGACCTTTCATCATATCAGCTTATCACGCCGTGATTTGTGTATTCATTTTTTTTTTAAATATAGAAATGTGGGATAATGCGTGGATTTTCATTTACGTATTTCAACTGATCCGGTCCAATGAATTCCATTATTATCGTCTAGTCGCCCGCACTAAGCGGAGCCTACCAATTAGAATGGTATCAATGCTGACATTTAAGTATAAATCTCCAATCCAATTATCTGCCTTGGGTGATCCATGTTTTTTGTTTTTCATTACGCTATGCACAATTAATAGAGGGCTCCCTTTTAAACTCAAAGTATGTTCCCTAACATGCACCAACAGCGTTTTTTAGAAGTGCAATATTAAATATTGCAGGATGCATCTTAAACATCTTTTCATCCTCGAAAGCTAGTGCTGTATTGAATCCTATGATCCTATCTTGCATATTCCCTTTTACACAACACCTGCGTAGATCCTTGTCATTTGATTGGAGGATTGTTGGTCACATGATATTCAATAAATAATACTATTGCACGACCGTGCATTTTTGGTTATATTCGCCGTGCATTTTTTGTTATATGCAGACTGCGACGCGTACGTACCTCTCTGCCCTGCTCGTATCCCATTGTTATTAGCTGCGCGCATCTGACGCGGAGGCAATCTGAATGTAATCGAGAAGGCCTGACTCCAAACTTTAATTTATCTTTAATATAAGGAGCAAAGCATAATTTGTTGAAAGATGTTGTATAAAACAAATAATGAATGTTTTTCATTCGTTCAATAGTGCGAATATTTTCATTCGTTGAAAGATTAACGTTAATTCTATTCAACTCATGAAAATATTCGCACTATTGAACTCATAAGCATTCATTATTTGAATAATATTCGTTGCAATCTGTTTACAAATATGTTATGCGAATGATTTTACAAAGATCCTTATCTTAACAAACGAAACACACAAAATAGATACTGCATCGTTTCGGTTGATGTAGTGCTCGAGATATTCACAGAAATCAGATTCCAAGCACTAATCCTACATTTTTGACGAAATGAAATATCGGATCATTCCATATCGGGTTTAAAATTGCACCACGATAAACATGCGTATAGTTGTGCCAACTTTTGGACAACGTTTAGATTTCTAGTGAACTGTAGTGTGACTGCTCGAACCAAACAAAACATTAATACTATTTCTTTCTTCATAAATATGATCCTTGAGAGTCCAAAGTTTCAAAGCAGTTCACAAATCAAATACACGCAAACGGAGAAAACCTACACCACACACCCACCCACACACACCTTCACTTGCACACACACCTTTATACACCGACTGGATTATCTAGAGGTCTGGAGCATATCACACAACAAGGGGTAAAGAAAAAAATTAACAATACTCTAGAAAGAAAAAACAGAGTAATCTTATTACGACACACTGTAAGTCTTGAGAAATAACCCAATCGTATATTACCCTTAATTCTATATTTTAGTTAAGTTGAAAGATGTCTAACAGAACTGTCAAAGGACGATAAACCAGTGAATATGTATAGTAAAAAGGACAAATAAGTAAGACCAAAGTTTCTTATATTCCATCAGGTCGTTGCATCCAGTTTAAGTATTTTCGATTTTGTTTTTCTTCTTCCTGAACCAGTATCAGATTATCTGTCCAAAATGAAATATTCATAAAGCACCAACAGCCCCGTCTATAAACGTTTTCCTTTAAGCTAATGACTTGAACTCAAGATTAAACCATGTTCTCGTTAAATCAATAATCAATAACATGCAAGCAAAACAGAGTCATTTAAGACTCTGTTGAAGACCTATCTTTTCGTACATTGATAATTGCGTACAAGCTGGTTAGTGACTTCTTTGGTTATAGTATCATGTACCATATTTAATATTTAATTTTCATTTAATACCTGAATGTACAATCTATTACATGTTAGCTATATAGAAATTGCGTATCATTATTGTTGTTTTAATTAATTATTGTTCATGTATCAAACATGAATGTTCATTTCTTATTCTTCCCTATCTCTACTTCCTATTATAATAATCTCGGCCATTTATAAGCAGAGGGGTATTAGAATAACATACCCTTCAATCAAAACTCGACAAAGTACGTTTAGTATTTCTGCCGCTTGTATACGTAGCCTGTATTTGAAATTTACTAACTTAAAACAAAGCATTCATGACATTAAAGACAGTTGTGTCAGGACGTCATAGTTCGTACACACCGGACTTTGTGGAATTACCATTTGATATGCGTACACATCTCGCACGCAGCGAAACTCGAGCCACACCTGAAACTCGTAGCCATAGACTCTGAAATCCTTCACTCACCTTTCAGATGTGGAATTTATGATCACGACTTTTTTGTCAGACGAGAAGGTTCTCTTGAAGTTGGTGGAGGGTACGCGCATTACGTAAGACACATCGGTCGTAAGAGTGAAGTCCATTCTGTGTGACAGACGGATTGCACCTGATTTCGATTTCGTGTCAAATTTTCCATGAGAACCAGTGGTCCCCCTTTTTATTATTATTTTATGTAATCTTCTCGTCATAAACCTCTTTCAAAATTGATTTATCATCTGTAACATTGTTTTCTCAAGAATTGATAGGAAGTTTGGACCCGTTCATATATGGGGAGTTGTATTTATATTCCCACTGGATCCCCTGAATACTGATTAACCTTAAGCGCGTATTCTGCCTCGGGATATAATATGCCACTCCGTCAGGAAACCTAAACATCGAACATTCATGTTGGAGGAACAAAAGGGGAAGGAAAAGAAAAGAGGAAGAAGATGGAATGCTTTGAAGGAAAACATGAAGTGAAAGAAGTGGCTGGTATTAGGCGAGACGCAATACGAGCCCCGGCAAGTAATGGGGAGCGAAATCTGGGAACATGCATCATGTCTTAATGTGAAGCAGCGACGACGTACCACCCCTATTCATCCTGTTAAATCCTAGAAAATAGATCCACTACATCAAAACAGCTCGTTGCCAGCCCAGGGCATTTACTCCGCCCATCCCCTTTCTGAGCAGACTTAACGGCGCCCGCCCTCCCCAACATATAAATTCCCGGATACGCCACCGACAATGTTGCTGTTCATCAAGGGGAATGCATCGCAGAGCTCAAGCGAAGGAACTCGATGTGACACGTTTCATTATTGAGACATTGAAGATGGATTGTTCGATTGCAGCTTACATTCATCCAAACTTCACATGGCTTTCGGGGTGTAACACCATCATCCCTCATGCTTCACCCTCCTCTCCCACTCTCTCTCTCTCCCTCTGTCTCTCCCTCTGTCTCTCTCTCTCTCTCTCTCACACACGCGCGCACAGACACACCTCTATCTTTCTCTATCTCTCTGTATACCTTTCATCTCTCTCTCTTCTACATTCTCACACACACTCACACACACACACACTCTCTCTCTTTTTCTCTCTCATTCTCTCTCTCTGTTATTCTCTCTCATTCTCTCTCTCATTTTTCCTCGATCCCTCTGTATATCTCTCATCTCTCTCTCTCCCACACGCACACGCACACGCACCGACGCACGCGCGCGCGCGCACACACACACAGCACACCCCTCCCTCTCTCTTCCACACACACAAACAATCATACACACACACACACCACGCTCTCTCTCTTTCTTCCACACACACACACACACACACACACTCTCTCTCTCTCTGTTGTTCTCTCTCATTCTCTCTTCCTCTCTCATTCTCTCTCTCTCTCTCTCTCTCTTTCATCCCGACGTCACTGAATCTGGCGAGTAAAATTTACAAAGTAGGATCTTAATTTTCTCTTTTCTTTTTCCCTTTAACTTCTCTGTGAGAGAATATCATAGCAAACTTTGACAGGACTATCCTACGAATGGCATTGCTCTTGAAATGTTGTCATTACTTAAAACATGACTACAAATATTTTCGTTTTTTTAAATAATTTAGAACAAATTATGGTGCCACGTCAAATGTATCTATACATCTGTGTGTCCAGTGTTTCTCATTGTTTGTGATTTTCTGCAAGATACCCAGTTTGTAATAAGCATGATGATTTCAATTCTTCAAGACCCACATTTTTCCCCATTTAAGTAAATAACCCTACAAAATACATGTCAAACAGTTTCTTTTACCAAAAAAAAATGTATGATCAATGCTCAACTTTGTCTTTAACAAACCTTGGCATGCGGTTAACAGGCCACCTGCCGTGTTAAGGATAGTTTGACGTTGTGTTTACGTAGGTAGTGTATAGGGAACAATCAAACATCACTTAATTATTCATAATTGTCAAGGGCAATCAAAGATCAGAAAGAAAGCGTTGTGAAAACATCATTTTTGCGATCATCAGACAAGAATTAAAGAGAGAGATTTGTTTTCTTCCATATTATTACTTTACATGGCATCAAGAATTTGTTCCTGCAAGGGATAAACATGTAATTTGTACAATTATGTATGTATTGTTTATGAACATATAAATGAATTTTTGTGACTACTAAAGAAGTGTAAGGTGACTCATACTATCAGGGAAACGGTGACCACTTTAGCCTACTGTACGCTACTATATTAACTTAATTCCGCACCCTGAAACTAGTACAAAAGCCGTAACTTTCATTGGGGGGTAAATTGCACCTTTTTTGGATTCAACTGAAACGCAATTCACCCTTCAGGGAGAAAATTCGGACCATCATGGAATAAAGTCGCCCCCGCCGCCTAATACAATTCGTGTTATAACTTTTAATTAACGGTTGCTTTTCACAGTCGTTTGTTTGCCACTGGTGCAATTTTGCACAAAACAATCGGCACCGATCGACGGAAGGGTTGTTTTTTGCAACACAAATGGCTTTGCAATATTACCCATGTCTGGTCTTCATTAGTTCTATGACAATCCTTTTAAAACCGGTATAGATAAATCTTACACTGGAAACAGTTATACAATTTTAAAGCCTTTAAAGCCACACTGTACTGCTGGCAGCTACTTGCTCCCTCTATATAGACAACAATGCCTAAGCGATGTGAGAGCTGAGTTGATGAGATAACCACCTGTCAGTGACCACGCTAATCCCTCTAATCCCTCCTAGCCAAATTAGTGCAGAGGGGCTTTAAGCAAATCTATCCCATGATTAATACATTGTGACAGAGGAAGATTATTCGTGTGGTATATAAAGAGTTAGATTGTTTATGTTACATGGCATTCATGCTTCTTGTATGTTACAAATTCCATAAGTTTGTTGATGAAATTAACTATTACATTTGCTGAGATCCTTTCAAACAATCACCAGTTAGAGTGCTTTTACGTGACACTTAATAAATATACTGTTTCCATGGCGCCGAAGAGTTCCATAGCCAGATAACATAGATTTGAAATACAGTTGTCGTCATTCTATCAAAAACATTTTCAGTTTCACTTTCAGTTTCAGTTTTATTTTCATTTCCATCAAAACAATTACAATAAGAAGTAAATAACAGAAATCGATGAACATTAAAGATACTATGTCCCTTTTGCAGCCAACATCAAATTCTGTAGAACTTTGCAGGAATTATGAATATGTCATGTCTGTCCTATCTGTGAAATTTAAACGTTAGCAGTGTCCTAATATTCAAATTATGCAAGGAAACCCGTTTACTTGCTAGACTTCACTGTCAGACACTATTGAGTGACTGACTGGCTTTTTCATCTTTGGTAATAACATACATAAAATGAGCTGTAAAGGGTACATGAGCATTTGTCTACATCAATAACCCACTTCTTGTAATGGCCAAAATTAAACTGATTGAATCTTTGCGCAGCATAAAACGTACGACCATTCGGTACAATGGTCTGAAAAATCAGACTATTACTTACTGGCTCTATAGCTCCTAAGTCGATTCGACAACTAATAGTCGTTATTTTCCCACTTAAAGACATTTTCAAGCCCCTCTTTTTTTAGGGAAGTTCTAAATTAGTATTGTCTTTCAAATGCTGTTGGAATTTCATTTTTTTTGGCCTGCAAATGGGACATAGTACCTTTAATATAATGAATTTTGCAAATCATTAATTGAATTACAAAAAAGAATTCATACATTTGCTGTAAGTCATGCTTCTTTTTGAAAAGTATAAACCGGAAATGGAGGGATCCACTGAGAAGCAGGGTTTGGAGAATATGGATCCCCAAATAATTTGGAGAAGAAAAGAAAAGAAGGAAAAAATTGATTTAATCTGAAAGTCCGGAATGATAATATAATTATCAATCCATTCATAAACACGTTCAGAAGAGTGAAAGAATGAACATCATGTAATGCTATTGAGGTCATGTTAATTCTCCATTCTTTAAACACATAGGGTGGTATTCTCGAAAGCGAACTAACTTTAGTCCATGGTTTAACCCTCCGACTTAGTATGGAATGCCAAGTGTCCATATGAATATGTTTTTGAATAATTTAATCTGTCACTAAATTAAAATAAAATGTAATTAATAAACAACAATATAACTATGAAATAATTATGTTATCATGGTAATTTAGGGACTAATTATTCAAAAATATATTCATATGGACACTTGGCATTCCATACTTAGTCGGAGGATTAAACCATGGACTAAAGTTAGTCCGCCTTCGAGAATACCATCCATTTAGAAGAGTGAAACAAATAAACATCGTGCAATGCTATTGAGGTCATGTTAATTATCCATTCCTAGTCCACATTCTTGTCAGAATGGTGCCCCTCTATTTACTATGCAAGCCTCAGGTCTAACATTCTTCCTTTTGGTGCTGCGTTCCAAATGTTCTAGATTCAAAGAAAACTCGGCTATGGAAACACTATCTGTGCACTTCATGTCACTTTAGAGATTAAAAAGCGAGCCGACTCGCGCGTTCTAGCAAAAGTCACATCGCAATGTAAATGAAGACTGGTTATCATTTCTCTCAGCTTTCCTTTCACGTGGGGCTACTAGTCTTCATCAGAGCAATCATTCTATGTTGTATAAATATTGATACAGTGAGCTCACCTTCACGTTTCTTTATGCAGGGGACTTGGCCAGGAGACACTGAACTCGCATATATATATATTGTTGTGTGTGCATAGACCATAACATCCCCCCCCAAAAAAAAAATAATAATAATAATAAATAAATAAATAAACAAAATAAATAAAAATTGCGTGAATATTCTGTGAATCAATCTTCATTAATATAATTACATCAATTATTATGTGTTGTTTAATGAACTTTAAGACACCGATGTCACATTCACGCTTCCTTTAATATGCTAGTAGCTACATGTATGGTGTTTATATTCTTCAAATCAGTCCCATTCATTATAATCGCTGTAGGCCTATAAATACTCATTGAGAGGCTGTACTCGCATACAGGATTCTTTATGCTCGAACCGTAGCAATGAATGCTATAAAATATTCATTAAAGCATTCATGAGCCCGAGAAGTTTCACGTAGATTTCTTTCCAACACAGTTCGACCTATAAAGCAAACATAATGGACTGCCGAAATATTTATGATGACACCGTGTCATCTCCTCTATAATGACCACAAACTGCATTTTAATTACCGTGTAATTATCCTGCCATAATGAATACAGCCAAGTGCCACAGGGCTAATCCCCAGTGTGCCAAGCCACAAATCCCCCCTGTGCCAAGTTTATTTTGAGATAATCTGTTGCACGCAATGGTCCGGACAATAGCGCTTGCGAAGCACTCAGCACAGTACAATGAGCGTGAACAATAACTGTTATTACGAATGCGTGCATGCATGCATAAAGCATCCAAGCGTTGGCTCGCTCGCGTGAATTAAGCAGCCTATCGATAGCGCGCTCGCGTGTACAAAGCACTATAACGGTAGCGTGCATGCGGCCTTATGGCAGGATATGAGTTAGGGGACATTGGACTGGTGTTACATCTTGGCTCTAACGCCCAAGTTGTAATAACTATCATGATGCGGTAATGATGACATTTCTTTTCTTAATGAGTGCTGTTTTATTTAAGAGACAAAGCAGATAATCATCCATCATTCCTTCCATTCAGGGAAATTCACTTGCTATAGGATCTATTTCAACGGTGTTGAATGGAGAGGGGACGGGAGACAAGTGACAACTGTAGATAAATTCCCAACATTATCTAACAAGCAAATAGTGGGGTCCAGATATTTTCATATTTGCCGACAGCGTATATACTTGTCCGACTATAATTATTGCCGGCATGGATTTCAGTGTAAACAAGCAAAAACAAAAAAACAAAATTAAAATATAATGCATTATTTCGTTGAGAGTAGCAAAATATATTCATCAAGTTTGCCCATCATGGATTTATTGACAAAGTAGTGTCGCCCCCCCCCCATCACACACGCACCTTCTTAGCGATGCCACTGATCATGCTGATGATAATTATATGATATCCCTTCATCATACTCTGGAATCTGGTAAACATTCTAGAAGTTTGATAAAACATTGCTACGCCATCTTATTCAACTACAATTTGAGTGGCATACCAAACTACGGTCCTAGCCCGGTGGCTGGCATGATGGCGGTTATTTCAAACTAGCTCTTTAATTAAGCACGTCTTAATTAAGTTTGTAGTGTACACACGTCATTCTAGTCGGTGACAAAGAATACGTGTTTACGGTAGGTAATTGAAACTGGGAGAATACATCCCCAAGGCACACCCGCCAAACCATCTCTGCAAACGGACCAATAATCGGAGAAAATCTTGGTCATTCGAGGTAATGTGATTCTGTGGTTCGGTTAATGTCGGAGTTGTTTGTGTGACTGAGGTATTGGGTACTCCGCATGTGATAATATCATTTGGCAGAAGAGAGCGGCGTATCAGGACACTTGTCTCGGGGAGTTGGGGGTGAGGATACATTTATTTTTAGCTTTCTGTAGGTCCGTGCTTTCAGTCATGAAACCACTTTTTTCCGGTTTACCACGCCATAAATTATCTCGACGAGCCTTAATGGTCAACCTGCCTGAGTGTTTAAGCAGCTTTCGTCTCTACTAACTTTGTACTTTCACTTTATTCCATATCATTGCTATATCAAAACGAAATTGCACAATATCTCTGTTTTGCAAGTGTCCGCCATTCTGTTGTTCGGGTTTCATGAAGCAACGTTATCTACAGGAAGTAACAGTAATTAATACCACTATTACCAAGCAGCTTTTAGGCCTAATGATAACCACTTGGCATAACCTGCAACAGTTGCATGTATCGATTCTGAAATCATTGTGTTTTCGTATGTAATATTTATGGCGGTTATTATTCATAGCAAGTTTTAGGAAACCTGGCCCACATCAATGTGTTGCTCTAGGCAGATGCAACTCCTCTGTAATTCAATTAGCTTTGATTATTAACAGAAAACAAACAAACAAAATGTCTGGTTTCTAGTCTGAATCAATATGGGTTCGGTAAGTGCATTATTATAATTCATTCACTTACTAATATATCTATGTGATTATGAATATCGCAGTCTATACCTCACTCCTCAGAAAAAGAAGAAAATCACAATGCTATACCTTTCGCACGGACGGCAGTAGACAGTGAAAGTAAGAAGTGAGTGAATGTTATTCAGATATGTCAGATGTGTGTGCAACTGGCAAGGTGGAGTGCCGCCTGTTTTAACGTCATAACATCAAAAGAGCATGTTTACCTTTATTAGAGGTCGTTGCTAATAGTAATAAGGAAACGGAAATGAGGATAATGTACTATCCTTCTCTTTCTGCCTCTCTCCATCATTCTCTCTCCATTCCTCTTATTCCCTGTCTCTTAACTCTCAGCCTCTTTTTCTTGTACATATCATATGAAGCAATGATGCGTCATATAGGCTTACTGTGCACTCTCTCCTCTCTTTCTCTCTCTCTATCTCTCTCCTTCTCTCGTTCTTTCTGTGTTTCTAATTCTCTGTATTTCTCTCTTTTTTCCTCTGAGCTATTGTTCGTCGTAACTATAGTATTCACAAGACGAAATGATGCGCCTTATTCTTAGTACAATTTACTTTCTCTCTTCCTCTTCCCTCTCTCTCTCTTTTTCTCTTATTGTTTGTCTCTCTCAAATTGTTTCTCTTTTCCCCTAAATCTCTCCATATCCTGTATCCCATCCCCTCCCCCTCTCTCTCTCTCCTCTCTATTCTCTCAACTATTTTTGATGCGTTTTCTTAATAATACAAAATTACAAATTGTACTCTTTCCTCTCTTAGTTTCTCTCTCTCTCTCTTTCTCTCTCTCTCTCTCTCTCTCTCTCTCTCAGTCTCTCTCTCTCTCTCTCTCTCTCTCCCCTCAGCTTCTGCTTCCCATGAGTATCTTTATCACGTCAATTCATTAATTCGATAAGCTGGTATAAAATGGAATTATCCCCATCACCCCTCCCCCTTCGACTTTTTAGCCAAACATTTTGTTTTTGTCTTCAGAAAATAATGACTTGACGTCACATAACGTTTTTTTTTTGGTTCGTTGTTGTAATTAACTCTGCAGCCATGACTTGACTCTCACTAAGATGGAGAGAGAAAATTGAAGATCTTTACTCACAAGCTTTTGACTTCGTCTTGTATAAAGTTCACGATGATTCGATTACGAAGGCAGGGTTAAAATGTAAAGTAATGTTGCGGATGTGAGCGAGGAGGAAGAAACCATGTTAGTTTTGCTTGAATGCAGAAGATTCGTAAAGGGCGATGCTCGTTCATTTATCAGTGGCAAACACTGCACATGCAGAAAATGTGCGCCCCAGCCAAAAAAGCTACTTTAGCTATTTGCAATTAGGAAGACCACCCTTTCGCTATACTGATTGAATAAAGAAGATTGTAAATGCTATCAGTCGGGCATTTTGGAATTCTTCCTAGTTTATACGGTTAATAAATTTACCAAGTGTCCCTTAATTGCTGTTGCTTGTTTTAAGGTTAGAAGTGGATTTAAAGGAGGGAAATAAACGCAAAAAAGAGGATAATTGGAACACAGCTGAGTTGAACAGAAGGAGGAGGAGGAGGAGGAGGAGGAGAAGGAGGAGGGAGTGATGATAACGACCAATAAATAATTTAAAAGTGTTAAAAAGATATTTTGAAGAGGGAAAGGCTTGGTAAAGCTCAAATGAGTATTACTTCTTCTTCATCTTCTTCTTCTTTGTCTTCTTCTTCTCCTTATTCTTCTCCTTTTTCTTTACGTTCTTTCATTTTGTCGGCAGGAGTGAAATACGATTCTGAAACTCGCAAATATGCCCACAGAATAGCAACATGAATGATGATCGTGAGGAAATCATTTTTGAGAGACGGCGGAAATCGTTTGATTCCAAGGACTTTCATCGCCTGGGAGAGACCGGGAGACCCATGAAGAGGCATTGAATGATTGAGTAGCATTACATCAGGTTATCAATGGTTCATAAATGTCAAAATGCATCCTTGAACAACACCTTATACTCTTCGTCGGTCAAAGCGATCGACGTTGAAACATAAATGCCTCGTCCTAATTTTCTCAAAGCGAAAACTACAACAATTCATCCATCAGTCAGACAGTCACACCTCCGAGACCAACACCAGACCGACAACGGACGGAGAAAAAGTACTTTACCCCCAATGGCTAGGAATTGTTCGGTTTATAGAGTCGCTGTGAGGTCGCTTTGGCGGAATGACTGAGGAATAAGGAGGTCACTACTATATACTTCTCCGAGCCAAACTGGAAGGTTTTATTCTTTTAAATGGCAATCATTTCTTGTAAACGATAATCATTTACACCGCATCATTTGCGATGTCTTTAAAGATAAAGTTGAGTTCTGGTCATGCGATTACATTGTGAAAGAAACGTTGTGGAATCGATAAAAAAAAAAGTTGATCATCTAGCATATAAGTCTTGGTGTGTACTGCAAGGTTCTGGAATCATCAAAATGATAAGAAATTTGGCACAGTCTTGGTAAAGTTACAAGCACTGATGTATTACAAGCAATGATGTATAGCACTCCTGACACTTAAAGATAAAGACCAGTTCTGGTCATGCGATTGCATTGTGAAAGAAATGTTGTGGAATCGATCAGAAAAGGTTGATCATCTAGCATATAAGTCTTGGTGTGTACTGCAAGGTTCTGGAATCATCAAAATGATAAGAAATTTGGCCCAGTCTTGGTAAAGTTACAAGCACTGTACACAAAAAGATGTATATGGGACTACACGAACATGTGACATAAAAATCCGTCCTGATTTGTATGATGTTACATGCCATATTTAGAATATTAAGGCACTTGAAGAGCCATGCTTTTCAGGGAACATTTTTTCTCTGATGTTCTTTCACACTTGTATAATACAATGATAACGCTCACAAATTATTTTTCACCTCTTCCCAGAACTCAACCTTCTCTTTAAAGCCGTTTGAAATACAAGTATCCACCATTGTGCAACCACGGAAAGTCAAAAACCTCTTTCACGGTATACAAAATCATATAGCGGGTGTGTACCTTTACCCAGAACTAATGATGGGAAAGGTGAGACAAGTTATCAATGGTTCATAAATTTTAAAAGGGATCCTTGAGCACCACTTTACATTATCCCCATTCCGAAACAATCGTCAACGGAGCATAGGCGTTAACCTATCATAAACTGATTCGTGTCATCATGTAAACCGTACTTGCTGCCCCCCCCCCCCTTCTCCTGCCCCCGGGGAGGCATGTGCTATGTTACTTATAGATGATCAAAAACTATGCATAATGAAGCTAACTCCATTGAGACACAGGAACGCTTAACAACCTAACCTCCCTTTCCAAATCACTTTTTCAAGAGAGCGGGGTTAACGCGCCAAAAGCGAGCGCAAATATATTTTTAATACAATGTCATATAAAGGGAAATCGAATATTAAAACGTCCCTGGATTATCACATAACGTGATATTTCAATGCTAGCGAGTGGCGTAGCGGAAGTTCACCATTGAGGGGCAATGGAACAAAAGGACGGGGGTACGGGTCTAACTTCGAAAATGAAATGTGAGTTTACAAGGCTACTTAATATTCGAAGGATGTAGGACGTGGGCCCGGCGTCTTCTTTTCTCATCCTTTTCCCCCTTTCGTCATTATCATTATTATAACTATTAGCCTGTTTATTATTAGTAGTATCACCACATCATCATTATAGGCACCAGTATCTATAAAGACATATGAACTGGTCATTCACCCTTTTCTGAATACAAAACGATCCATCGCTCCAATATTTCATAATGTTACTAAGCATTATGTTCACTGGAAAGAAAGTAATTAAATAAATAATCCTATAAAACAAAAACGAATGATATGCGTTAACATACATGTAACTACGTTTACCGTCGAAAAGAGTCTTCCTCACGATTCTCATATCCCTATATAACAGTTAGGAAATAATTAGAACGAGGGTATCTGACAAAAGAATCAATACCGACGTGAACGCTTGAAAATTACCTCGTTATGCTGCTCGCGTTCTCATTCATTCAATGACAAATCAATTTATTCCAACTCCATAAAAGAGATAATTCATTGGCTCAACACGGAAACAATTGGTTATGAAAAGCATGTCGCTTTGCCTGTCTCCTTCGCTTTCCTGTGCCAATCATGTTTATAATGGCAACTGGAGTAAAACGTCTAGATACGAAACTGTGTCGATCACCATCCATTAAACTGATAGTCAGATTTTGAGATAGGAGAACGTTTCGGAAATATTGATTTCTACTTTCCATTGATTGGTATTTGCGGTTCATTGTCACGGAAAGCCTGGCCAAAAAGAAGCGTTTTGATCCATTTACTCCAAATTAGAAATTAATATTTAATTTGCAGTATGAATTTATATATGCGAGTTCTGCTTCTGAAATATCAAATCTCATAAATGAGGGATTATTTGATTCCGTGCACGTCAGGAATGGTAATTCATACCTAATTTCTAAAATAGAAGGCCTGGTACAACGGGGTCCAGGGTATTATGTGACCGACCAGTACTTGAAATTGATTTATATGGTGAATTGGCAGTGATCGTTACTATTGTTTTTGGTGCATATTCTTTCATTCGTTGCTGAGGACTAGTGGTGCATACGTTGATGAACAATTTCATTGTTTTTGATATGATGTTTACTGATGTGTTGATACACATGATGAAAGATTTAGACAGGATTGAGGGTGTATATTTAAAAAGATTGTGCATGATATTGTATTTTTGTGACATTCATGGTTGTCATTATACCAACATCGGCAATTGAAGTGATGATAACAAAAATGGCCATCAAGGTTCTTTAATTTGATCTCGTTGATGACGCGATATCGATGATTATGATGAGAGGACGATGGAGAGGTAAAGAGAAGGAGGAGGCAGAAGAAGAAAAGATTGATGTGAGGATGATGATGATGAGTGAGGATGATGATGACGATGGACATGATGACAATGGTTTTGAATAAACACTACTTATGATGATGGTGGTGATGGTGATGAAAACGACGGTGGTGGTGGTGATAAAGATGATGATAATGATGACAATTATGACGACGACACGACGACGATGATGACAATGTTAATAACAATGATGTTAAGGACGTACGTATGGACGTTTAGTTGGTTATGTCTGCCTTGGTAGTGCATGATGATATTAATGTTTCAGAAAGACAATTTCTGTAATTGATACCGATCAAAGATGAAGTTGTCACCATGGCTACGCAGTAGAACTTTTGGTATTCATTGAACACCAGTCGCCTACTAAATCGAAAATTAATTATGTCATTAAGAGACCAAAAAAATAAGATCACATATCGCATGTTGACCCAAAACTCGCGGTTTAATTCCTCCTTTCCCAAATCACCCAAAAACCTGAACTCTAAGACCATAATTTTTAGTAATAAATGTGCTCGAGGTAAAGCATGTAATTATGACACCATGTAAGAGATGCATCTTTAACATTCCCCGAGTGATTATAAATCGCTTGATTGGCAAGTAATATGAGATCAGTGCAAATTAGTTGCCAATAAATGATGATCGAATGAGCAGACCCAAAGCTAGAGGCATGATAGGTGTTTGGCAAGACATACTCAACCATATTATATTTAGAAAATGATAGATATAAGTACGTTATCCCAATAAATTTAATTAAGTCAAGTGTACTGCTGTAAAAATGTATCATTAAAAGACATCACATTTTGACTTGTTTTTAATCATGATACTGCATGTATATCGATTGTGTATTGATTTTATGACTTAGGTTTTGTTAGCTCAATGCGATTTTGTATACATTTATGTTAAAATTATCGTTTTTAAATCATGTTTAGGCTCTTGTTGTACCATGTTAAAATTGTGTAAGTATACTTTGTACTGAATTTGGAATTGACATGCTTGCAAACAATTTATATTGACCATTGTTATATCTAGCATGGCTTTATTTAGGTTTTTAAGTTATTAAGGGTAAGATAAATCACTTGAATAAATATGTCAAAATGTACAGATAATTTCAATGCATAACACTACTTTATACGCTTGCTTTAAAAATCATGTTTTTAGTGTTTTATATTAGTATCCTTTCAGCTAAAGGGGTCGTATGTACAAATTAAGCAATCATAGCACAAGTCAACCCCAAAATCAGTACATCAATTAAAGAGTTTCGGGCATAATTAGCATCAGAATATAAAATCGTTTGCACCCATCTCCGATAATATAGAGCTTAATCGTGTATGCTTCATACATTTAAATCTGATAGTCTAGATACAGATGTAAAACTGCTAAGAAATCATTAAAAGGTTTCCCAGCATGTGGCAATAATAAGATCAATCAATCTGCACGCGATAGTTGTGTATGCCCCCCCCCCCCTCTATAGCGTCGTCTGCATTGAAATAAAAAATGCACACCACTTTTTCATCCTATACATGTCAAAAAATGTGCAGAATTATATTCTGATAGCTGTATATTGCCCTACCGCACTTTAGCCTGCAGCGGTATACAATGAGCTCATGCCTTTTAAGAACGTCACTTATCCATCAAACATACTTCTAGTTGAAAGAACCTATGTATATCCTTTAAATATTTCCACGTATACATCACATACATATCAACCCTAACGGAAAGACATTCTTTAAATACATCGAAAGTTCGAAACACCATCGAAATTATCGATATACTGTCAACTAAATGGATTCGACATTTCAAATCCAAACACGTGATATCACGATACATTCGTTCATAGAAAGCACTTTACATTACTGCAATTCGTCATAATTTATGTTATACAAAGACATTCGTTATGGATTTTGAAGGCCACATATGTCAAATCCTAACCGCGGTGCCAACCGATATAAATCTGCATTTGCCACTCTTTACTCTTTACCCGCGGGGGAGAACTCGATGAGCGGGAGGCATTCCGGATGTCACGCAACACTGATTGTATGATTTCCCCTACCTAAACAAAAATAGTATTTTAGAAGAAAAAAGTATCTTAAGTTCGATTTTATTGTAGAAATGCAGGCCTACAAGTTTCCATGAACTGAGATACTATACTTGAGGAGCTTCAACTGACACAATTGTTCAAAGGGAGGTTTGTACAGGTGCTAGCTTTATCCATTATATTTTCATAATGAAATCCAGCCAAATTATATATTTATATAGAATTTAACAGACAATTACTTGTATTGTTTTTCCTCAATGTTCTTGATAACTAAACAGATCCTTTTGCTGGTGCAGAATGACTATCGTTACGTAGTAAACAAGTGATTGAAGACATGGTTCGCTTTTCTCACATACGACCATGCTATTCTGATGAGAGTATTCTTATACCTACGATTCCTGAAACTAACCTTGATAAGTGCCGAGGCTCAACGCACAATTATCACCTTGATTTGTCACTATAAGCTACCATAGACATACCAAAGAAGACAGTGAATTAGTGATGAAAAATTCAACCGTGGCGCCGAAAGGGTTAAAATGCGAGCATCTTGTCATGGGTGATGAACATTGATGCAGTTTCAAGGACAGTCCTTGAACGGTGCTTGGAAAAATGTTGTAATCCGTGTAAAAGAGCTTGCAAGCAGAGGCGCGGCTATGGGGGGGGGGGGAGGCATGGGGATACGCCCCTCTCCCTGGAATGGGGACCAAGGAAGGTGAGAGAAAACTTGACAGGGGATGTTTCTTATATATCGCCTAACTTGACGACATTTTCTCTAGCATTGTATCTACCTAACACTGAATAGGGACGCTGACACCCGCCCCACCCCCCCACATGAGCATGGTGCCCCTTCTATAATTAAACCAACGCAACTTCCTTGTCTGTAAGTGTGGAATATTAATAAAGTCCAGCCAGAATATACATGTACCAGGAATAATTCGCAAACGTAAAATAATGGCTGATCTAGTGTCTTTTGAAAAAAGCATAAAAGACCACCATAAAATGCTCATTAAACTGAGCCCAGTAATAAAATCTGTCACTCATATTTTGACATTGAAGGTGACAGTACTATTTTAAGGTATTGTAAGTACACACAACCCGGATATATCCTCATTATTTTTTTCTGTATAAAGTTGCTGTCCCCTTTTTAGTAAACGTGCTAAATGAACATTCAACGGATATTCATCCTATAACAATAAAAAAGATAACCAAATTTATGATGCGCACATATCCACCCCAAGGGATGCTCAAGGCGCCTACCAAGGTAGATACATTAAACATATGAAAGTACATGAAAAGTTACAGAGAACGAAAATGATTAAAAATAATTCAATATAATTAAACAACGTTATTTACCTCAGATTGTAAAATACACTACATCTTAACTAGGGAATTCAGACATTAGATAGTTTTTCAAGTTTTTTTGGAACAAATTTTGATTGGCTGACATTTTGATTAAATAGGGTAGTGAGTCCCATGACCGGGGTGCAGCAACTGTATAAGCTCTGTCACCCCAACTCCTATTCGTTTTTAATTCTATTAACTTTGTTGAAATGGAGGAACGAAGACCTGCACGAGAACTTGAGGAGATATTGAGAAGAGAGGAAATATATTCATATCTGATCGCTTCATGTAAAGTTTAACTTTGAATGATTAATGGGGCTACTTTTTGGTTTCTGTCAAAGTTGTTGTTTTCTTTGTTTGTTTAGATACAGATATACTCTAAAAGTCCACTGGTTATTAGTTTACTATAACATTTTACAGAGATTCCTCTATTCCTGGAGAA
This sequence comes from Mesocentrotus franciscanus, assembly GCA_037976565.1. Taxonomy (NCBI): domain Eukaryota; kingdom Metazoa; phylum Echinodermata; class Echinoidea; order Camarodonta; family Strongylocentrotidae; genus Mesocentrotus; species Mesocentrotus franciscanus. The sequence goes on along the minus strand of CP137686.1, from coordinate 2,607,342 downwards.
CCTTGTCCCGTGACCTAAGTTTAAACTTTGAATGACTCAAGTGACAACCCTGTTGCTTCCCTTCAGACAAATTCGTTTCATTAATTTTGCTCATGTCAGCTTTTAGACAGTTGGTAGCTATCATATCACTTTGAAGACAATTCTTACTACCCAAAGGTAACCTTGTCCCTTGATCAAAAGTTTCAACTTTTAATGACTGAGGTGACAAACTTTTGATTCCCTTTTTAAAAGAAATGGTTGCATTTTGTTGTTTTGTTGTTTTTCTTGTTGATTTCTTGTTGTTTCTTATTCTTGCTGCTGTTGTCTTGTTAATTAAACACGACAGCGTAATCGGCGATCATGACTTTCACAAAATGTGTCTTTTGATCTTAGTTTCACCTTCGAATGACTGATGTGGCGACCTTGTAGGCCTCCTCTCAAACTTCATTTGTTTTGATCAACACTCCCTTACTATACCCGTAAGTTTGATATGCGGTATCCGGTTGCGGTCTCGTTTTTCTCAATGAGAAATAAAGCGAGCCTGGGATAAACGAAATGCGATCGGAAAAAAGTACAGCTCGTTGCAGAGACCTGTTCAAGGAAGATTACGTTTTCCATGTAAAAATCGTGACTACTTAATCCTGTTTATTGAGAAAAATATTGTCATCACTATTAAAACTGATTAGAGTCTTTAGACTAACTCAAGACTACAATTTAATGCAAGCTCGTGCAAGAATTTTAAAAACGAGTTTACCTTGGGCGAAATAAACCACAAGAAGATTTTCATTTGATGTATAAACCGAAGTTGATATTTCTAGACCAATGTAAGTTTAGCATAAGCATGACTGATGTATTACAAAGTGTAACTTGAACATGTAGTAGCGTGAACAAATGTCATTAAAGATAAACTTGAGTTTTGTTAAATATAGAAAATAAATTCTCACAGAATCCAGCGAAGCTTACACTGAATGTTCAAGATTACAAATAAATGACATGTACCAAACAATTTTGGTAGAAAACGAATAGTGGCTGAGTAATGAGCATAGAAAGATAAGGAAATCCGGGTACACAGGGCACTATGTGCAAATAGGAATTGTGGTTTTTATCGAAGATGATGCCCAGTAAGTTTTTGTGCGTTTGCTTTTATTTCACTGGTTCAAACAACCAATCTACTGCAGGAAACAAAATCCAGAATAAATCATAGTAATTTCTCTCAAAATACGATTCCCATACCAGAGCTCAAGATTATCTTTAATTACAAAATATTCGCAAGAATTACTGATACTCTTTTTTTTTACCTTCGTGAATCATAAACCTCATGTCGTCACAGAAGAGTCATAAGGCGTTAAATCATAATGCAATCACAGGACGCCCTACTGGCTCTCATCCGACAATGTATCCCTTCATGAAATGAAGTGCATAGGTGTGATAATAATAATAATAATAATAATAATAATAAAAATAATCTTTTAAAGTCAACTCCAAATTTTATTAAACCGAAAATGGAAATTCTTTTTGCCCAATTCATCGTGAGCCCGGCAGCCACTGAGCAGCGCCAGATCGACATTGCTCTATCCCCTTATTGTTGAACGCCAAACAAGGTAGCAGCAACTCCCATCTTTTAACGTATTTTGGTATGACGCGGCCGGGGTTCGAACCCACGACCTCCCGGTTGTGAGGCCGACGCTCTACTGACTGAGCCAACACACCGGTTGGCTCAGTAAGGTAAATCATTGTCCAATGATTGGTCGAAAGCTGACATGTCACTATGCATATATTTGTCTCCTGTTGACCGGAGGTTAACCGTCTGTATCTCACATTTGAGTTGACACTAGCATGGCTATATCTTTGGAATACGTACTGAGGTTCAAATTTATGAAACAATCATAGAGATCGTACATGTATGTTTGGGAATAAGAACAAGTATCAACCGTCGGTACCTTCGATACTATCTCAAACCCCTCGGCTATCCCCAGGTCTCCAGACAGTTCCAAATGTACAGACTGTGTCGACACCTTTTACTAAACTGATATATATTATTTGTATGATATTACTTCCTTATGATGTCCATATCATGAGTGTTTCAAAACAAACGCGTCTATAGACTCGAGAGTTTTCACGGACCCCATTGTAAACGTTATCTGTTTATCTCTCGTTCATTCTAGATGAGTATCGGTTGCTATTATTAAGTGGTACTCAGAGACCACTCAGCCAAAACGGTTTGGAAAATTCAAAAATAGGTTGGGAGAATTTACTGTTTACAGTGACGCCTTCAAAGAAAGCCATAGATATCTTTGTGGTTTAAGAATTTTTAAAGGATTTTTAGCATGTTAGAGGGTTAGTACAGAAGAAGGAATATAATAAGTAACATTTCGTACAAAAATTACGCAGTTTTTTTTAAATCAACCTTCAACAATGTTACCGGTTCACTTTAAAGGTACTATGTCCCATTTGCAGGCCAAAAAAATGAAAAGGTTAAATTCCAACGGCATTTGAAAGACAATACTAATTTAGAACTTCCCTAAAAAAAGTGGGGCTTGAAAATATCTTTAAGTGGGAAAATAACGACTATTAGTTGTCGAATCGACTTAGGAGCTATAGAGCCAGTAAGTAATAGTCTGATTTTTCAGACCATTGTACCGAATGGTCGTACGTTTTATGCTGCGCAAAGATTCAATCAGTTTAATTTTGGCCATTACAAGAAGTGGGTTATTGATGTAGACAAATGCTCATGTACCCTTTACAGCTCATTTTATGTATGTTATTACCAAAGATGAAAAAGCCAGTCAGTCACTCAATAGTGTCTGACAGTGAAGTCTAGCAAGTAAACAGGTTTCCTTGCATAATTTGAATATTAGGACACTGCTAACGTTTAAATTTCACAGATAGGACATACATGACATATTCATAATTCCTGCAAAGTTCTACAGAATTTGATGTTGGCTGCAAAAGGGACATAGTATCTTTAAGTGGTACTCACAGACCAATCAACCAATTCGATATTGTTCTTTGCTATATCTATCATGCTTAATAAATTTATTTGCTCTTTAATCTGTTTTAGATCATAACATGATATGGCTGTTCAGTTATTCACTAAAAAGAGGGAATCATGTTTGCACCCTTATTCTAAGATACTCTACCCTCAAAGGTGAGTTCTTATTTGGGCCATGTCAAAGGGGCTAAAATCTGCACCCTATTTTAGGAGCGTTGATATAATTACTTTTTAAGGTCCAAGCGTAGATCTTCAAGAATGATTATTATTATTATTATTATTATTAAAAATTCTCTTTTCACAAATATGATTGGATTTGAACAAAAAATATTGTACATTTCTTGTTGTCCTTTGATTTGTTGTAACTAGTAACGATTATTAATTGAATCACATTATCAAAGTTAACAAAATGCAACGTTAACTTACCTATTTCACATGAAAACGACGGAGACGGGATTTATTCCATTCCATTCAAAGATCAATTTGTTTAGTTCCTTTAAAGGGAGTGAATGATATGTATCCTTATCACTGGTAACCAATCTCATTAGAAGTAGAACCAGCTGAAAGTTGTCCAATCGTAAAGCTCACGAAAAAATTCCCTGTAAAAATCCTCAATCGACTGGACAATATTGAAATGAAGCACACGGCCTTTACCGCCGCAAGGTAAATTCAATTTCAAACGGAAATCAGTGAGAAAGAAAGAAAGAGAATACAAGAAGAAATTCAGCTCAGGTCGTCCTTGGCAGAAGACGAAAAAACCAAGTCGTCTGAAAAGAATGTTTGCCAATTTTCACCTGTCGCGCTTTTTCCGCTCGACCAAATCAAGGCCCGTTCTGATTATTGACGAGTTGTAAACGCAAGCTCGTCTCCTAAAAAAGGAGAGAAAATAACAAACTTTTCCCTTTTCGACTTTTTAAAAAACAAAACACATCCAAATTCGATGTCTCGGTTTGCAAGTGACTGAACAGCACGGCTTTGATTTTATTCCAGTTTTGATTCAATTCGGGAGTCGTGGTAGGTCCGGTCAGTGCCTACTGGAGTGGCCAGCCATCAGGGTTAGATGGTGAATTAGCGGTGCACTCTGTGTGCGCCTAAGCCTTCTACAGGGTTTGGAATCCTCCGACGGCTAGCGTAGATTAGTAGTAGAATGAAAATGCGTGCGTGTGGGTTGTGGGTTTCCGAACGCGAGTGCGGGATACGGAGGCACTCGAATAGACGCCCCGCTGCGCTGGGGAAGAATACTGGAGCTTCCCTGGAACGTAGTTTCCATTCGTTTCAAGCAAAAGCAATAATTTGAAGTGGCGTGCAGATAGAGCGGATACTAAATCATGTGTAGTATTCTTTACAGTCATACGTTATTAAACAACGTTTTAACGCACGGTGAAAGAGGAAAATCCAGTTCATGTTCACAGCCCGCACTTTCGTTTGGCTGAAAGCACAATACCCATACCTTTTTTCGTAATATTTATGACAAAAAAAATATATATATTTTTTCGAAAGTCAATAAAGGTTCATATTCAATTCAATTCAATTCAATTCAATTATCCCACATAAATTGTATGCGATGTTGGCAAAATGATTATTTAGAAATGTTTTTGAAGACTTACATTCACATAAGTTATGAAATAATTGTGATTAAAATAAACGGTTTTCCACCCAATCTATCCCATGTGTGTTTTATAGTGCGATTGTATTAAGATGTTTCTATTTATTTGATCATTATTTTGAAAGACATCGTATACGACATCATAAACAAGATGATAATGTTCACTTTAGAATAACATACCTGTACATCCATTTTTTTATAACTATTGATGCTTAACTTTTTTCCAAATACTATATAATTTTAAATCTAAAAATAAAACCACTTTATGACTTGACAAAGCAATTCATTTCAATACCTGCGGCGCCAGCCAGCATATTGAGCACAACATTATCTTTTCTGGCTTTACGCTACATTTTAGAAATTATTTTTCTCTCAGAACATGTGAAAAAGGTACATACAGTATATATATTTTTAGTAATTCAGGGAGCCGGGAATGTGGGAGAATTGAGGTCATGTGATTTTCTTTCAATCACAAACTGTAAAGCATGTTCTAGATCTGATATCCTAATTGTTCAAATCCACTTAAAAAAAATCAACAACAACAAAAAAAGGAAATTTAGGGACTAGGCGACTATTTATTATGATAATTTCATTAATTCAATAATAATTTGTTATACCCAACGGCCAAAGATTCAGAAAGATATCTTGTTTTAGTTTATAGACATGTTATCAGTATTAAAAAAGACATATGAATAAGAATAATATACATTCGTATTGCAATATGTATCTATATTTTACAAAAGTAACTGCATGGTTAGAATAAACGAGTTTGCCTCAGAACTCCTGCTAGCCCCCACGTATAGCCTCCAAATACCCCCCCCCCCTCCCATCCCCAATATCCGTCCACAAATTACAAGAACACGTTCGCATGAATAGAAAAGAGAGCCCTGAAGAAAAAATATATTTATTTTGAAATAATTGTCTATATGTAATGTATACATCAGATTGATATATCTTTGATAAAATTTGATAAAATATTAATGTTATTCTGGTCATGATGTTGCCCAACTCCAGTATTTCACTTGGTATTATGGTGCAAGGTTACCAAGTTTAAGTATAGTAGATGAACAAATTATTTGTCTCCTTACTATATCATCGTTTCATGTGTGTGCATATTTGTACAGCCAAGCTTCATTACTGTATATAAAGTTTTCTGTCTTTGTAGAGTTCAAAAGCTGTATCACTTTAATGACTTTAGTTATTATTTAAAAAAAACATAGTTATCAAGATCACTAACAACTACGTAATAGCAATTTGATTTCAGGTATGTATTTTATATCATTGGTTCTGGCAGTTTCAGTTTTAGTTTTTTTCATATTTCACATTCACATTCATGACATAAATCATACCAAATACACAATAAGAATGGAAACAAATTTTTTAAAGAACTCGTTTAATAGGTATAAACATACATACAATGATATCAAGCCATCAAAGTATTAACAGAGTCGAAATAACATACGGCGGGTATTTAAACTGAAATTAGACAAATATATTTGCAGTGAAATATTAGGGAATAATAATAATAATAAATTATATTTCTATAGGGAATCTAGTTAATAGCTAGGCTTGTACATTGTAGATTAAACTAATGAGATCAGGATATTGTGCATGTTTATTATAATAAAATATAGAGAGGTGAAATAAGACGAAAGTACACTGGAAAGTAGGATCTGAGCCCGATAATAATCTTTATGTTTCATTAAAATTTAGAGAGAATGAGTATGCTTGAACCTTGTGTTAAAAGGATTATGATTAGATTAAGCAGTGCATCCCCCCTTTTTTCTTCTTCTTCTTTCCTTTTCTTTGCTTTCTGACTGTTTTCCAAAGTGTGGTGAATTACAATCCAACGTCTGTAAAAGCAGACTACGATTCGCATAAACTCGTATCCGATGTATAAATGAGCATATCACAAACATTAGAATAGAGAACGATCGCCTATTCGTCGAGCAGAGTTAGCAGACGTGACTAATCAGGCGACAAAATCGAATCACGTGACTCGCCAAACACTGCTGGTGTTAGCACGAATACAGATTCATGCGAATACTACGCAGTGTCTTTTTAAAAAAATAATTAAAAATAAGAGCTGGGTATAGGAGTTTTTTTTCTTCTTCACATTTCGTAATGAAAACCAGTACACGCCAAATGGATCACGAAGAAGGGCTTATACATGCATATTGTTATTGATTTTCTCCTCTTTTCTTTGTTTATGAGAGTTAGGAACATTTCAGACTAGTATTTCATTTGGTTTATTTTCATACATTATCACGTGACACCTGCTTTTTACTGACCACCTGTATAGGACGACCACTTATCTATAAAGATCGCTTTTTTGTTGTTGCTTCCATTGAGCGGTCTGTATAATATCTATACAGTTTTCACTGTATTAATGTAAAGTTGCAATCATGAAGGTCATAGAACTATTTTATATTCACCTGATGGTAACTAATACCCACTTCCTCTTCAAATATTTACTCAACTGGTTAATGAATGCTGTTATGATTTCCTCAAAGAATCAGATTTTCTCACTTCACTTCCTGAAGACACTGACTATTGAATGGCCAAAAAATAATACCGCTCTGAAATACTTTCTAATAAAATAAGGACTAAAATCGAGTCCAAAAGATCAAATTTATCGGACATAATGTATGATGTGATTGTTGTGATGAAATATGTCATCAAATAAATTTGTTGTTTGTTGCTGTTGTTATTGACAACTACCAGGTGGGTGGGGTACAAAATAAAAATAAAAACGAATCGGGAAAGGGAGACAACAGCGAGAAGAGAGGGGAAATGAAATGGAAGGCAACGTGAAGAAAGAGTGAATCAACCGCAATACACCCTCCCTCACACTATGGCCTTATTCTTTCGTGGCTCATCCATCTAATATTTACCCCACCCCACTATCCTTTATGACTCCAGTGCCCCCCCCCCCCCTCTCCTTGTTTGGACCCACGCTACGCCACTGGCTGTTGAAGCAAACTAGGCCAATTTTCGTCTTCTTGATCTTATTCAGCGGATTCTCTTGGTTTTATTAGATTGCTCGAATCAAACAAGCATGTGCAGAAGTCATTGATGCTTTAACTCACCAGGAAAATCATTTTGATATCAGCATGGACATTGACGGATACATTCGTACCAAGAGCAACAGTATCAAATCCCATCAAATATGATAAAGCAGTGACCCTAAAATCAAATTTAAGAAAGCAGGCCTCTTGTGGCTTTTTTTTCCTTCTTAGAGTGTGACATAAATTTATAAATGCGGTGCTCATCACCAAAGGCATATTGAGTGACATCATCCATAAAGTGTTTAATTTCAGCATTGGTTTACATACAGTATTAGTGGGTCAAGAAGATTCAGATTGAATCAATGATTCTTCCACATGATATTTGAGCAACTTGGGGTTGTACTAAGGAAAAGTTGTTAATTTTTCCTCTCTCTCTCTCTTTATCGGCTTTGTTGTCCACATAACGTAGACCTAGTTTTGTGCATTTAGTAGTATTTAAACATTCACTTTATTTTCTTTGGATGTATAGGTAAGACGGCGATACTTAACTTATTTGACCCTTGACTATTACTTACTGGCTCTATAGCTCCTAAGTCGATTCGACAACTAATAGTCGTTATTTTCCCACTTAAGGACATTTTCAAGCCCCCTTTTTTAGGCAAGTTCTAAATTAGTATTGTCTATCAAATGCCGTTGGAATTTAACCTTTTCATTTTTTGGGCCTGCAAATGGGACATAGTACCTTTAATAAATAACCTTATGATGTAATAAACTGCACTATCTTTACACTTTACACTTTCAATTTCATTTTCAAATACTTTGCATAAAGGTTTAAAGGCCGTATTGGGAATAATGACAGATAAAGTGAACTCCAACAGGGCTAGAAAAATGACGATGGCTCTATTTACTTTTAAAAGTTTGAAAAATGCTGCCACTCGCGAATTGAATGGGTTATGAGATTTGTGAGCGTCATGTTTGTTGTAATGATATAATTATTGATTATTGATTGACTGACTTTAGCTTATTGAATGAGTTACAAGATTAATGAGCGTCATGTTTTGTTATAATTATTGACTAAAATATCGATTTTGTGAAGCAGTTTATTAAAGTCAGGGCTTTCTATTGTGATCTCCAGGGAACAACGGCAAGGTCAGACATTGCAGCAATTGTAATAATAACAATGATAATTGTGTTTACCCAGGGAAGCCTTAACAGCTTCGATGCTGTTCTTCCTGAGGGCCCTGCAATTATTATTACCCCAGCGATTACCAGGTACCAATTTACACCTAAGTGGAGAGTGGCAAACGTAGATTGACGTCTTGCCAAAGGATACGGGTGCCGGGCTGAGATTCGAACCCTCAACCTTTGGATTGAGAGTAGTGTGAATGAACCACTATACCCTGACACCTCCACTTGCAGCAATTGTCTTTGAACAAATCATTGCCATTGTCAAGAGTGTGGCAAGTGAAGTTTTGACTTTGGTATCAGAAGAAAAATCGGTGTAGTGAACAGTTTTCTCTTGATTTTGGACACTGATATCCAAGATTCTTTAGTTGTTGTTTTAGTGTTTTAAAAGTGTTTTTTATTATATTTCACCGGTTTTTTTTGTTGTTGCTTCAATAACTAAATTTACCATGCTATTTCGCGAATTCCCCTCTCTTGCATATTGTGTAGTATAGATAAGGTTGAGTTATTGAAATCAATTTGTGAAATTTCTCATATTTTATTAAAATTAAGATGGACACTATACTTCCAATGTCCCATGGAAACTAAAGGTCTTGAAATGCTCTCATAATTATTTTAGATATGACTGTAGATAGCTATCAACTTTGGGTAAATTAATTACGCCACATGTTTGCTTAGTCCCATATATCCATCTGTGTACCTTTCTTTAGAGTGATTTATCATAATTCTGGCCTATGTAGATAATTGTAACTATCTGATGTATGGATTACCACAAAATGAATTAAAAACACCACAGCACGGTTGGTAGTGGGCGCTCAAGAGACGCCATTACACCAATTCTAAACAAACTCCCCTGGTTGTATGTAGAAAAACGTGTGGTATTCAAGGTACCAATTATTTGCTTGAAAGCGCAGAGCAATGTCACTCCATCTTATAGATCACAACGTGGCCATCAGTTCATAAACACACTCCAGGGGGGTGTTTCACAAAGATCCTAAGTGGAACTTAACTCTAAGTTGGACTTAAACATTATGGAGAGCCATTTGTAGCCTTAAAATAAAATATATTCAAAAGCAAAAGTTCAAGTATTTTAGTCTTTTCATAGATTCCACATCAAGAACATGAAATATCCTTGATAATAGAAAATATGAACGCTTTGAATCAACATGTTATGCCTTTTAATATAACTTCTACAAAATATTTTCAAAGATGCTAACGGCTTTCCATAATTTTTCAGTCCAACTTAGAGATACATTTAACTTAGGATCTTTGTGAAACACTCTGGCCCCTGTACGTACTCTTCTATCATCATCACAACATCCTCGGGCTGAACACCCTGTAAACATATGGAAAGTGATCTTACAAGGCACCAGCTCCTGCCTTTTGGAAATCACTATCAATAACAATTAGGAGTACATCTCCTCTCTATACTATTTAAGAAAGCTCTAAAACCTTTTTTTTAACAGTATCATTATGTTTATGCTCTCCAAGTTTATAACGTAAAGCGCATAGAGCATTAAATTGTGTTTATTCTGCGCTATAAAAATCTAACAGTATTATTATTAATATCATAATATGTGATTTCCATTAATACCTAGACCGTTTATAATAATTGTGATGAATCATAAACCACATTAATAATGTTTTATCAAATCAATTCAAAATCATTCATACCGGAGAAATGTAAATCAACCAGAAAATCTTCCAGACAGCTTCTTTTAAAATGACATAGTATGACCAGCACTGAGTTTTATATTTAAAATGGTACGACAACTTGTATGTGACCCAGAAACTGTGGTATTTCAGATTTTTAAGAAGGGAGAAAAAGAAAATCGATAACCACTCTAGATCTCTATTTTATATGCAGATTGCGAATAATTGACATTAACTGTGAACTTTAAAAATTGTATATGTGGTATTTTGATATATAGCTGCCGTTCAAGGAGGCACAATTTTTAAATTACCGCATCATCGTTTTTAGTTTTCATGGTTATTTAAAGCAAACTTATGTTATTGGACCTAATCATGAAATATTTCGGTTTAATGTTATTATAGACACTACAATAAACGTCATGCTTGAATTTTAAATGTCATCGAAGCAGCCCAACAGCCTATACAGACCCATAAGGCCGACAACCTTTGTTTGGTGGGCCTTAATAAATATCCACTTTTCGGAGGGTTCACGCACTAGACCGACAACCCGCAAGTCCGATATTTCGTGTTATTATTCCTTTATTTATTTCATTGTTTTGTCGGTCTCGTGGACTGTCTGACTCGTTCTGTCTAAGAAAAAGGAGAAGGGGAGACGAAAAGACAGCTAGACATGGATTAGGAGTTGAAAGACAGAGACAGACAGAGAGACACAGAGAAAGAGAGAGAGAGAGAGAGGGGGTCCACACCGGTTTATATTTCGACTTTCATGTACACACAGGCACGCACACACCCACACCTAACGCACTCCCTCGAGTCTGGAAAAAAGATAGGTGGATAAAGATGACAAGAGGGACAGGGATACTGGCTTAGGAAACATAGGGAAGAGATTAGAGTAGACACTCACCCACACCCACATGTGCACACGCCCCAAGAGGGACAGGGAGAATGGCTTAGAAAACATTGAGAAAGAGATTGGAGAAGACGTACAACCACACCCACATGTGTACACGCGCATCACACACGCAAACGCAACGCACTCCCGCTTAACACTCCATAGAGAATGGAAGGAAAGGGAGAGAAGGAGACTGAGAAAGAGAAAAAAAGAGACTAAGAAAGCCTTTTGTTAAAGATAAAAAGAGAGAGAAATAGATGAATAGAAAATAGAGAGAAAGATGAAGAGAGAAAAGAGAGAGTCTAACAAAGAAGGGCAAAGGGGGAGAAGGAAAAGAAAATAGATAAAAGGAGGTAAAGGGGGAAACTGTTGGAGAAAAGCGCAAGAGAGAGACAGAAAGAGAAGTAAGGAGAAAATAGAAAGAGAACAACAGGAAAGAGAAAGAGAGTGTAAGACAAGGAAAGAAAGTGAGACAAAGATATAGAAAGAGAGACGAACAGAAACATAAAGAGAGAGAGAGAGAGAGAGGGGATCGGGGTTTTCGTGTGTGCGTGCTGCGTTGGTTTGTGTAGGTGTGTGTGTGTATGTGTGTGTTTATGAGAGAGAGGGGGGACAGAGAGACAGAGATAAACCGTAAGAAAGACAAATGGAAAGAGGGGAAAGAGAGGAAGATATTAAAAGTGTTTATTACGTCAGAACCTATCTCATCTATGGCGTCTTCTTTCCCGATCATTAGGTGCCAGGTCGGTCGGGAGGATGAGAAGGCACGGTTGGTTTTATCAATCTCTAAATCTTTTTAAGGTTGCCGGCGGGAATTTGTGTTCGCGTTAATGAATCGTAAGCAAACAGGTGTCACCAATATCGGCTTGCCCCAGACTCTCGGGACCAACAAGGGGTCACAGCAGGGTTGTCAAGTTGAAGGTACTTTTTAAGTTCAGAAGCAACAACATAGCCCTAAATATTAAAAAAAATACAATTGAATATGCATGCACACAGATACGCACACACCCACACACATAATTATATATGTATATATATATATATATATATATATATATATATATATATATATTATATATAAAAGCAGATAGAAGTTGCGATGTAATACTACAATATATAATATAGAATATCATCACTTGAATTGGGACATCTATAGTAAAAGAATGTGACTCATTTTACAGAAAAGTCCAATATTTAACACTTTTTATAGATTTGTTACGCGCACACTTAAATAAACATACTGTCGGCATTTTTGTACGTAGTATGAAATGTCATTTAAAAAAGAATTACTATTTGGTGCTTATAAAATGCAGATCCATCGATCACCAATTTGATCAACATACAAATAATTTCTAGTAAATCTTAAACATGCTATTAATAGCGTCTGTATCATCAGCACTCGAACATAATTATTGTACCAATAACCCCTTTATTCCTTGTTGGCCGGGTATGACAATGTACTCATATTTTCTCTCTGATAATCTTCAAGGTTCCGTATGAGGAATGTGAAACGAAAGTCTATCACAGTCATGTTCTTTTCTGCTAAATCACAAAGATTAAGACACAACGGGGTGGTATGCCGGTCTCGGGGCAATGACAACAATCCTTGAACTGTGCATGGCATCGCATTACAGGATAATAATTATGCTATCTTGGAATGCAATAAATGGAAAATTGAAAATTAATAACGGCATGAAGCGCAGTTTTGAATTAATGAAGTCTTGGATTTCAGAATCATAAACATAAGCCTTAAACGAAAGTAACACGCCGTATCATTGTTGTTTATGACACGCAATGAGGAATTGAAACTGTAGAAAATCAAGAGGATTGGGTTTCTTAGATGAACCACATCAGAGGCGGATCGAGGAAAAAATGCAATGTGGAAAATTGAAATCGAAGAACGATATGAAAGTGCAGTTTTTAATTAATGAATTCTTGGCTTTCAAAACATAATCATAAGCCTAAAACGAACGTAACACGCCGTATCAGTGTTGCTTATAAATCTTAATCATACGCAATGAGGAATTGAAACTGTAGAAAATAAAGAGGATTGGGTTTCTTAGATGTACCACATCAGAGGCGGACTGAGGGGACAAGGGGATGAGAAAGGGAAGAAGGGGGCCACCCCATCCCCCCAAAAAAGTATATGACTTATCATAATAGGGGCGTATGCTCTCTAACGATATTAACACTTCGCTCGCTTGACTTGCCTCCCTGCACGGTCGCTCGTTTGCCACGGTTGCAATTTTGCACAAAACAAATGGGCGCCAATTAAGGGTTTGGCCAAATGACCCATTCTTTGTCTTGATTAGCTCCATGACAACCCTTCTAATGTCGGTATATATTGATCTTGCCCTGGAACCTGTCAACAAATCTTGAATCTGTTGGTATATATATCTCACATAAGTACAATGACAAATTCAAGAGTTAAAGACGCCGTCCCTTTTTCCTCTTTTTTACTCGCCAGACAGATAGGCCTATTTAGCCAGAAAGAGAGATAAGAAAAAAGGTTGTGGATCTGCCAATGAATGCGAACGGGAGGTATTGGAATACCATGGTGCCCAAGAAGATGCACCAAGCAAATCGTCATCTAGCAAGAATCCATCACTCTCTCAAACCTTTAGGTTAATACCCATGTATACAGGGATGTCCAATTTGTTCACTTCAACATATTCAAGGTGATGAGTGATTGTTTATGATAAATAAGTCATGTGCTCCCTCTCTCTCTCTCTCTCTCGCTCGCTCGCTCTCTCTATCTTTCTCTCTCTCATTCTTTGTATGATAGTTTGAAGGAATATCATACATGTAATATAATGTCGTCTGAACAAAGGATTGTTCTTCAAAATGTCCTCGTATTTGAAATATGACACAAAAGAGCTGAAAGATTAGGTCCAAACGCTCACGCCACGTGTGTGTGTAGTCTCATATACCCTTTCTGCATGCGTGCAGAGCATGTGACTTTGTGCAAGACTGAGACAATTTCATTTCATTTCCATCATTATAAAACCCATCAATATACATCAATTCTTATGAACCACATAATCAACCGTTCCCAGTTGCTTCAAAGCAGTTACTTTTTGTCAATGCAATGGCATGACTGCTATTCTGCACTCTCGCCTACACCTTTCCATTCGCAATCAGCGATATTGTTGTAAGTACTGAAACATAGATTCCAAACATGGGGGGGGGGGCGGTTTTTGAGAAGTGTATAATAGCAGCTTCATGCTCATACAGGCATCATATTTAAAAGATGAAAACCTATATACAGTCAGACACAACTTTGGAAAACCAAGTGAAGGCAAATACTGGGAAAAAAGCGAATACAACACAGCGAACACAATGCATCAGGGAATTCGTTTGTAACATTCTTAATATCATTTTTGTATATTCTAAAACTAGAAATTAATCTAGAAATGTAAATCTAGTATAAATCGATTTTATCAAAGTCAATTAAACCCAGGTTACATGTTTAAATATTTAACGATCCTTTAAATGGACTTTTAACTAATACCTCACTCAAACTGCCAAACCTACTTCAAACCGAGTCTTTTATAAATCGACCCACTCTTGGCCATTAGGAGTAATGGGCCTTTTTTCCCATTTTTTTGTTGGTTTGATATTGCTCTTGTTAGTGTGACTGATTGCCGATGCAGGAAAATGGTTTTTATAAAAGTTCTCTCAAAAAGAAACTAAACAATATGATTCGATACATTAACTCTTTAAAGTGCCACACGAAATTCTACCTGCTTTACAACAGAGGCATATTCATCACGGGTTAGATATCACAAAGGCCTAAAGATTATTTAACAGTTTCCAGTGCAAGATTCATTCATACCGATGTTGTCATGGAGCTTATCAAGACTAGAAAAAGCTATTTTTGCAAAGCCATTGTGTTGCACAAAGCAACCCTTTTGGTGCATTGGTGCCTATTATTTTCTGCAAAACTGCACGTGTGGCAAACGAGCGACCGTACAGAGAGGCGAAGATAGCACCCGAACAGTTAATGTTTGACGGCAAACCCAGAGTAATAGCAAAAATTAATCATATTTTGATATGCTTTGATACGAATTGCACTCTTCCGAATTGCTGCAGGCATAATAAGTTAATCATAAATACACATGATCCGACTCCTTGAATCTCCCATGAAGCTTTAGAGATGAAAGAAGCTTGGTTGGCTATTTTAATCCACTCACAAAATTGTGGCAGGAAATTAGAAATAAATGTCTGTTATTACTGTTTTGTCCTAGGTGTTGTACACTGTTTGGAAAGGGACTATGTAACAATGAAATAGCAAATATGTACACTTTATGACGTACATATATATATATATATATAAAGAAATATATATAGATATATAGATATAGATGTACATCCCTGTACGTACGTCATTCGTAGCCCACAAAAAATGGCTCCGGTCTATGAGGCAATATAAATCAAATTCTCTAAATGGAGGATTGACAAAATGATTCCATCCTTTTTTCATTGGTATCAAGGCTAAGCAATGGATGGTGATGCATAATTGATCGGGGCAATCACGTATTCTCATTATACCATCCTTGCAAATAAAAAGAGATTTAATTGTGATAAAAGATATGCATTTTTTATCTCTTTATCTATTCATCCTGTAAACTGAGCCGAGTAATCCTAACGATTTTAAAATGAGTTTATCAAATATTCATAACTTTTGATGAGCATTCTAATTTTGTACAACTGACAAAATAGAACAGACGTATTTTTGAATCAGGGTGTTGATGGTTATTTCCTATAAAGGTATATCTAACTTTAAAACCATTGTAGTATTTTTTTAAGAATGCTGAAGGTGAGAGTAATATTTGTTTATAACAGAGCTGATGTGGTCAATTGGATAAGTTTCCGGACTGTGAACCACGGGGTTTAAATCCATGTGGGAGCACTTACGTGCTTTGGCGAAACATTAATCAACATTCTCCACACTCGGCCCAGGTGTAGTAAGTGGGTACCTGTTAGGAATTAGGATTTATTCATTGAATACACTGAGGGCTACGGCTGCTGGAGCTAAAGCGGGGTAAAAATATAAGAAGTCGTTTGGTCGTTGATATGTGTATGCTATACGAAAACGGTACTATGATTACTATATGTAGCAAATCAGGAAATGATTAATACAAAATTCCTCTTTTTTGCATGTTTAGAATAATGATGGTTTAGGTTTCCGGGCCACACTGCAAGATGGAGAAGGGGCAAAACCATCGCGTGCCCTTTTAATACAATGTACATGCACTTATATTTGTAAAATAATATCAACAGAAAAAAAATCCAAAACGAACTGTTTGTACGTTTATCAAATAAGTGCTTAGACCCATTTACTTTTCATAGACAGGATTACAATTAGTGCTTTCTTATTAACCACTGAAAATGTCACTTAACAATCCGATTCTGAATAAGTGTTGTTAATTTGCTTGTTTTTTTATTTTGTTGTTTGTTTATTATTTGTTGTTTTGGTTTTGACATTTTTGTTCAATGGTTATCTCCTTGAGGTCAAATGTCACGCGACAGACTAATCAAAAAGAAAATCATCCATATTATCTTACTAACCTGTTTCCGATAAATTTGCAATATATTTATCTTACATCTTTTCATGAAATAGTTGTGACAATATGATTTAGTGTTATTAAATAAATTTTATATATTCTCAGAAATTTGCTGGACAATCTAAAGCGTCGTAGAGATCGATCTATAAAACGTTCTGAGAAAATAGAAACTTCATCTATCAAGAATAAATCATATTGTCACAATCCAACTTTACGGGCAACAGTGTATTTGAGGCACAGGGAACTTCTGTTTTCCAGATTGGAGGATCGTGCAGGTATGCTGATGTACAATGTGCATCTCATTGATCAGATTAGGAGATCTAATTCACCAGAAGTTTGACAGGGAAGGTGGATTAATATTGGAAGATGATGGCTACTGGGAATAGATCCGACATCATCTGTTCATCATGATTATTGCTTAATTCCGGACTTTAGCGTGCCCAGTAAAAGACCGGCGCAATCAGATATCGAGCTCGCGAGATTACACCGTCATCATATTAATGGTAGGAGCAGATAGAGATACAAAGAGAACATGAGAGAATGAGAGAGAGAGAGAGAGAGAGAGAGAGAGAGAGAGGGGTGGAGAGATACGAGACAGATAGACAAAGGCAATGGAGACCGAACGGGAGAGAAGGAGAGAGGGGTATTGAAAGGGAACGAGAAGGTTGAGAGGGAGAGAGAGAGAGAGAGAGAGAGGGTTATTGATAAATTAAGTAGAATGAGAAAATGAGTGATTGTGAAATTGAAAGAGGAAAGGAAAATCTGGACAACAACATAGAAAGATGGGAATGATGGGGATAAAAAGAGAGAAAGTGGAAAACAGAGAAACAGAAGGGGAGGGAGAGGTAAGGAGAAAATACTAAGGAGATAGAAATAGAGAAATAGAGAGCAGTGAGTATGAATAGAGGGAGTGAGGAAGAGAGAAAGAGAGCGAGGTGACTGAGACAGAGCCAATAAGAGATAATATGTGAGAGCGAAGGGCGTGCGAGAGGAAAAAAGAAGAAAAAAAACGTGAACGAGCAGGAGAGATTTCATCACGTATTCGTTTGCCCTCCAAAATATAATCTTGGAATCAAGCAATTATCTCTCATATCTTCGAATAATCGAATTACAAGATAAAAAGCACTATTCAACGCCCCAACGGATCATGATGATGTAGAAAAGATAGGCGGGTCCAAAAACATCTTACGTTTATCATAATACGTCCATGGCAGTTGAGAAGACTCGAAGCCTACTAGATAATACGATAATCACAGCTGGAATTGGAAAGAAGGACGTGGCTGCCTTCTTCGTATGACAGATAAAATTCTACAGAATTAATATTGAAATCGGGGGCTCATCCACAACACGTATCTTTATCATCTATGCTTCGCCGGAGCAAAACCGAAAAAGATAAGCTATATTTCTTTTATTCTCATTTAAATCATTTTTCGGGATAAATTGTGAGATTAAATCAAATCATATTTTAAGCTCTTCTCTGAAGCATGTTAAAATGCGCATGAATGGTATCCCAGTTAACTAGCGAAATATTCAATTTTAAACAGACGACTAGATGATTTCTAAAAACATTCCACAAATCGCAAATTTGATAAAAATCATAACCATTTAAGGAAAAACATACGAAATTAAATGAGGTAATGGAAGAAAAAATGCTGCTAAGAGAGTTCATTTAGAACAGAATACAATAAGATTGTATATGAAATTACGGAGGTTTAGTAAATGAAGTGAAGTAGTCGAGGGGTTTAAGCACATGTTTCTAATAAATGAAAAAAATATTGTCAACTGCTCTATTTTAGTATTTTTAAATGAATGAGTTACAATTGTTCTCCTGTTATATAGTTTTCACCATATACAATTTCTATCTTTGAGTCAGCTATGATTTTTCCTCATTGGAAAGTAGAAGTTTTGTTATTGATTTAAAAAGTCTTTTCAACCAAAGCTTGGTGCATGATGCATGGTACAACTTCAAATGGTACGTCACATTTTCAAGAAAATGGCTGCGCCCATGTCATGCTAAAAGGCATCACATTATGCCATGAATATCTTCATTTATATATCTCTTGTACATTTTCGTCAGGAATATTGTACATCAAAGGGCGGGAATACATCTCATTTTTCAGAATATTTACACTTATTCTTTGGGGTGAGGTTTCCTTTAAGACGTGAGGAAATATCAGACTAGCGCAAATAAAACTGCTTAAAAATAACATAATGAAAGTGAGACGGGGCGTTGTGGCGTGCGCCTGTAATCCAGCTAACAATTACAAACTGATTCAGCCGAGGACGCAGGTTCGAAACTGAGTCACGTCTTTCGAATGGTGACATTAAAGGTCGGTCCCCAGACGTAAATAATCATATCTGATTGATACACGTCTGTAAACACCCAATTACACACACACACACACACACACGCTGAGACGACGCGTATCATATAGAATATTGCTGACAAGAAAAGAGAAGAGAAGAAGAATATCTTTCAGATGAGATTCAAGCTTGAGAGCAAAGAAGGGAAATTGCAATAATACACAATGGCAGCGATAAAAAGATATTTTGAGGAGACAACGCGACAAAGGCCAACACGACATCCAATAATATGACAACAACCATTTAGCTAACGATATTCATGATTAGATCCGCTTTAGCGGGGATTTTGGCCCCTACCTACGTACAGGGAAGGGCAAAATATAAAATAACAAGATATTATGAAAGAACAGAAAACCTGTGGAAATGCAATGGCTTTATACAGGAGCAACCCCAGATTATTTTGATAGGGGCACAGGGAAACAGGTCGCAAAGTTTTCTCAGAAGAAGGAAAACAAGAGGGAGGAAAAGGAAAATAGTTTCGTATATCATTCAGAATCTTCATTATGTCTCCTCGAATTCCTGACATGCAGAGGAAATATGATAAAGGGAAATATTGTTCCGGAAGGGGGGGGGATTTCCGGGAAAAAACAATAAATCCCCCCATGAAGCTGCATCTGCCTGTGTTAAATATGACCGTATTTGCGTTCACCCTAATTCCTTACGTCAGCCATATTCCAAGCAATATTCCCACCTGATCCACTGATTAAAGAACATCACAAAAATCTTTCATAAACTAGTTATATAAAATACGTAAGGTATCGACCACGAGACATTCCCAAGGTGTATATATATATAATATTATATATATATATATATATATATTGTGCAAGATATTACATATCTTCCTCTGGGAAAGTTTCAATTTCATTGGGCCTTGGTAAATAGAATTATCGAGATAGGAAACACCGACTAGTACCACTGCAAACCAAGGCCCCAAGCTCCTTGAGAGAAAAAAGATAAAAAACAGAGACAATGTATACGCAAAAGAAGAGTGTCTTCAGTCTCGATTTTTTTTCTTTGTTAAAACACAAACGTAAGCTCCTGAATTCGATATCTTATCATATATATGCGACTACGATCCGATTTTATTAACCGCCCCTAAAAAGTTTTAAAGATTCAGTTTCGGATAATTGTAAAATAAGCAAACGTGCCCTTATGAGACGTAGGTTTTCGACTAATCTTATTATTATTATATTGTGAACACGTCAAAAAATTGTTATGTTTTGTTCATGTTGTATCGCCGAAATATAATTTGATGAGTATGTTGCAGAAGATAATAAATTCAATTCAAATTCAAATACTTGTAAGAAATAATGTTGAACACGATACTTTCACTTCATTTCACCCTGTTTACCTAGAACGATCGTTCAGAAAATGTTCAAACAATTACTCTGCATTAAAAGTTATGATTGGCTATGCGGGCGAATCGTTTAATTAATCTGATTATATAAATACATTTTCTACAGACAAATCTTAAAGAAGAAAAAAAACCTTTCTAATATCGTCTTTACTGTGCAGTATATGCACAAAATATATTATCTTTAAAATCATCGCAAAATGAACGATCAAACAACGTTTCTACATGAAAATTTGCGTTCGGCTACGTGGACAAATTATTCGTATCAATCTTATTGTTTGAAATGCATTTATTATATGAGAAATCTTGCTACAATCGATTCTTTCAGACCATTTATACCTTTGCCACACCATCATCTTTAACATCATCGCAAAAGGAACGATCAACCAAACGTCGTTTCATGAAAGGTTGCGTTCGGCTATGAGGACAAACTATGCTGATCAATCTCATTATTATTTTTAAATTCATATACTAGTGAGACGTATGCACACGTTCCGCCCTTCGGCAACGTCTAACAAGATAAAGACCTCTTATTTAGGTTACTCGCTTCAGGTATACCTGAAATTAAATTTCGATTCCTGGGGATTATTATTATTATTTCTCGACTATCCTTTTCTCGGGAATGAAGCCACTGATTGCTCTCATTATTGCTGGGCTAGTAGATATTTTCCTCTCTTTGAGAGACAGGAGTGCGTTAACTTAGAATATTTGACACGGAGTTAACGCTGTTCTGTCTCTGAATAGACGTTTTAAAAGGATTAAAGGAACGTGTCATACATGTCAAATCGAAAATGTGAAACGTGTGAGAAGAGATGTTTCACGGCCGCGGGGTGTGATTAAAAATGTGTCAATCATGCCTAGTATGATCACCATTTTGAAGCATGTTTTTACTTTCCGAAAATGCGATAACATGGACAAGGTACTCTCTAGCAATTCAATACTCGTCATCACGCATGATAATTTATGAAAGTTTAACATCATATTTACTCGAAGGCGAAAAATATTTTTAAAATACGTCGCATTGTCATTCAGCCTTGCTCCATCGAATGACATTGAAAACTAAGGACGTATATAGTAGCGCAGAGATGGAAATCTTCAAATTAGGGGTTTCTCATTACTTACCAACATGCTTTGATCTGTGTTAAAGAAATGGGGAGTGTGATTTATAAAAGGGTATTTATTTTGTTTAAAGGTACTATGTCCCATTTGCAGGCCAAAAAAATGAAAAGGTTAAATTCCAACGGCATTTGAAAGACAATACTAATTTAGAACTTCCCTAAAAAAAGGGGCTTGAAAATGTCTTTAAGTGGGAAAATAACAACTATTAGTTGTCGAATCGACTTAGGAGCTATAGAGCCAGTAAGTAATAGTCTGATTATTCAGATCATTGTACTAAATGGTTGTACGTTTTATGCTGCGCAAAGATTCAATCAGTTTAATTTTGGCCATTACAAGAAGTGGGTTATTGATGTAGACAAATGCTCATGTACCCTTTACAGCTCATTTTATGTATGTTATTACCAAAGATGAAAAAAGCCAGTCAGTCACTCAATAGTGTCTGACAGTGAAGTCTAGCAAGTAAACGGGTTTCCTTGCATAATTTGAATATTAGGACACTGCTAACGTTTAAATTTCACAGATAGGACATACATGACATATTCATAATTCCTGCAAAGTTCTACAGAATTTGACGTTGGCTGCAAAAGGGACATAGTATCTTTAACACACGGTAGATCGGCAGCTGAATTGGTCGTGGCATCTAGGTTATTAGACCAAGCGACATTTAGAGAAAAGAATGTGTTAAGAAGTGCAGTGTAATATCATAAACATTTTATACCACACGAACCATACGTCACACAGTTACTGCATTGAACAATATAATAATAATAATAATAATTAACAACATTTGTATAGCGCTTATCACAAAATATGTCTCTAAGCGCTTAAGAAAAATAGAAAGAGAAGGAATTACAGCCAAATATTAAGTTATACATAATAGATAGTGGACAATCGAGGGGGCTGCATATGCAAATGAAAAAAGCTATTTAACAAAAAAGTAGGTTTCTAACATGGATTTGAATTTGTCTGTTGAATCTGCTTGTTTTATACATTGAGGTAAATTGTTAAGAATATAAGACTCAATCAATGGTTAGTACTGCCCCCCCCCCCACCTATCTTTCTCTCTATATATCTCTCTCTCTCTCTCTCTCTCTCTTTGCCTCATCTTTCCATCATCTCCTTTTTATTACGTTTATCTTATTCTTTCTCTAGCTTCCTCTCTCTCTCTCTCTCTCTCTTTCTCTTCCTTTCTC
Organism: Mesocentrotus franciscanus; assembly: GCA_037976565.1. NCBI lineage: Eukaryota > Metazoa > Echinodermata > Echinoidea > Camarodonta > Strongylocentrotidae > Mesocentrotus > Mesocentrotus franciscanus. The sequence continues at coordinate 2,584,427 of CP137686.1, read as the reverse complement.
TCTCGTTTTTTCTCTCTTTCTCGTTTCTATCTTCTTTTCTCACTCCCTTCACTTTCTCTTTTTTCTCTCGCTTCCCATTTTCTCTTTTCCTTCTTTTTCTGCCTCCCTCTCCCGTTCCTTTCCTCTGGACTTCTCTCCACTCCATCATCTCTGCTCACTCCTTTCATTTCTCTTCGTTCTCTCTCTCTCTCTCTCTCTCTCTCTCCCTCCCTCTCTCTCTCGTTTTTTCCTTTTCTCTATGACCCACTCACTCACTCACTACCCTCACCAATCGTTTTTTCTCATTTCTCCCTTTCTCCCTCCTCTCACCCTTCTTTCATCATTGTGTGTCTCTTCTGCCTCCCACTGTGCCTGTCTCTATGTCTCCCCCTCTCCCTCCATCCCTCCTTTAAATTCAACATCCTCCCCTTTCTCTCTCTCTCGCTCCCTCTCCAAAATGACAAACATCTTCTATACTGAATACTGCTGTCCTGCAACCTTTCAGCCCAACATATCAAACAGCATTGGTCATAATGCGCTTTGAAATCGAATGTGCCTTTATATATTCAAGGTCGCAGGCAATACATTTAACTGAGCCCCCTAAAGAAAAGAGAAGGAAAAGGGTCAGAGAGGGAGAGAGGGAGAGAAAGAGAAGGGGAGAGAGAGAGAGATAGAGAGACTCTCACCGGTTTTCAGTACTCACCGTCTCATGCGCAAATTCGACTCGACACTTGGACTATTAATAGCAGAAAGTTCGTGCACTTCACCATTCATCCACAGTATACGATGCGGTATGATAACCGTTGCTTTATTAAACCCTTCACCCCACCACAGATTCAAAATGTGATTGACTGCCTACATAGTACATTCTGTCTTTGGTTTATTTTTCGATTTAAGCCGACATCCAGACCAGGTATTCTATGAAAATTTGAGGTCGAGAGGTTCTAGTGATCGACAGATATCATCGACTGTCGACAGCCAAAGCGGGATATCAAAGAATAACAAAAACATACACACTGAAATATCTGAAGAATTTAAAGATCAAGATAACGAAGAGAAAATTGTAACCAACCCCCCACACACACACAAAAAAAAAAATAAGACGATGAAAATATCACCGATCAGTTTGTAAAGTATTCAAATCATTCATAACATCTGAGGTGAATTTGATAACCTCATAGAACCTGTAATGTCTTGTAGAATAACAGCTCTAGTTTGAGGGAATTTCCGTTTTCTATATTATTTTATTTGCTATTTTGTATCTGTATATATTAATTGCCAAATGTTACACTTGCAATATATTTTTGAGCAAATTAATCCCAAACCCAACCCAATAAAATGAATCATACCAACAATCAGAGAATGCGTTTCTGACTATTCGAACCATACCCCCAAAATAAGTTACATTGTAGATTTCGTTAAAATTATTGCTATCAGATTTACCTATATATGATTTGTCATAATTAATGAGGTATATGAATAATGCATGGGTAAGAAATGTTTTAAGATTCATGCAGTGATTCATTAATTTGGTTTGAGATGTTCCTTCTCTTTAATTTCAAGTTCGTGGCACTCATTTTGGGACACATAAATTGAATATCAGTTAGACTAAAAAGCATTAGTTAAAAAGAAGGTTACAGTTTAATTTGGGAAACTATTTTAGAAATCATTTCTAAATAATATGATGTCATAATAATTGGGATAATCGGACATCTACATGCCTTATATTCCATCAAATCCGGCAATACATCTGAAATCCAAATATTGTATTTCATTTCTTTGAAATAGACAATTTATCAATGCTTCCAAATAAGTGTTACCCCTTTTATGCTCTTGTGACATCAAAGATCATTTCACTCTTTAACAAATAAGGAGACCTGATGTTCATGTGTTAAGCGATGTATTGCATGCATCGGTTGTTGCTACATCGGATAAACATCTGTCAAACTTTAGATTTGCCAAAAGCAAAGTTAACATCATAAAAGCATGCTTGTTTATTAAGCACCTGACAGATCGTTGTGCAATAGACCGTTTTCGTAATTTGACCAAATTTAATGAAAACGTCTTTCTGAAGTGCCTCAATACAAACATTTCATTCACCCCTGTTATGAATAATTGTATTTCAATAGTAAAATGCAAAATGCATATATTACGTGTTGTTTGGTGGGGCATGCTATAATGTTTGTCCTAACTGGCAACAACTAATTAACGTATTAATTATTTGTAACAGATGAATAAAAATAATTCGTATCGATATACTTCACAAAGACCTATGCATTAGATTTGGTTACATTACGAAAATGGTCAATTGTATTTTAATTTCTATAAGTAGCCAAAAATAATATATTCACATCTTACTGAGATGATTACAGTAAGAGGGTGCAATTTTAAAGTTTCCAATGTGTGATTTTATTTGTATATGATAAAGACCTGATTTTTCTTGTCATAAAGGGGTCCCTACACTTGAAAGTATCTTCCTACCCTATCTCCTTTTCTCTCATCCATTATCTTATCTTTTTTTTCTCTCTCTCTCTCTCTCTCTCTCCTCCCTCTCTCTCCCTCTGTCTCTCTCTCTCTCTCTCTCTCTCTCTCTCTCTATTTCGGTCTCTCTTCTCCCTCATTTACATTGTCCTTTATATAATCTTGCTCTCTCTCTCTCTCTCTCTCTCCACTCCTTCTCTTTGGCTCTCTTCCCATATTCCAGTCATTGAATATCTCTCCTTCCTTTACATTTCACTTTTTATCTCTTGCTCTCTCTCTCTCTCTCTCTCTCTCTCTCTCTCTCTCTCTCTCTCTCTCTCACTTTGACTCTAGCAATCTCTCTCTTTCCCTCTCCAACTCCTTCACTTTGACTATCTTCCCTCATTTCAGTCATTATCTATATATCCTTCCTTCACATTTTCCTTTATATCTCTTGCTCTCTCTCTCTCTCTCTCTCTCTCTCTCTCTCTCTCTCTCTCTCTCCCTCTCCCTCTACCCCCTCTCTCTCTCTACCCCCTCTCTCTCTCTCTCTCTCCTCTCTCTCTCACTCTCCCTCCCTTCCTCTATATCTCTCCCTCACTCCCACTCTACTTCTTTATATTTCCTTCAGTATGTGATTGAATTACGATCAATATGTGAATATGGAGATTGAGACACCGATTTGATATATATCGACAACGTATCATCTATTTCTCTTAACGTATAAAGATCTCGATCTGGTACACCAACAACAAGAGGAAATATTCACTGATCATTCAAATAGTTTGATATATTTCACATTAAAATCATTCGACCTGAATTGAACCTTCAACTTTATGCCACGATATATTTACTGATTATTCTAATTATAGTTATCATAGTTAATTACTAGCCTTGTAGTGTCAAATGCCTTCTCCCATCAATTATACCATGAAGCTTCAAGCATATACCATTTCAAAAAGCCTGAAGAAATTATGCCGAGGTCAAATACTGCATTGGTACGTGTTTGTGGTATGATGAGGGAGGGCGAGATACAGCACGAATGCCTTGTTGTCATTGCTTATGCGCCCGGCAGATACAGGCATTAGAACGGCTCGGCTCTAGCTTTTGTATAAAACTGAAGAAAGAAAAGAAAAAAATTGTTTGCATTTTATACACCAGACTACCGAAGCTTTACCTTTAAACATGTTTGAATGTCGATTTTGCTTGGAGAACCCCCCATTGCCTCAAACCTGTCGTGTCCGCTTAGCAAAAAGTTAAACACTCGAAAGGAGAAAGCCATACCACCACTCATCTGCGAATGCTGACATAAGTGAGACAGAGATATGACCTATCTCTCACTAGCTTTTCATTAACCTTGGGAAAGATAATGTCATTCCCCTTCCAGCCTCCAACATTATGACATTATTATATATCTCTTGGTAAAAGGGCGCTCAGGTCTGGGTTAATACGGGAAATGAATGCGGTCGCCATTTGATGTGCTATGATCAATGATGTATACATTATGTCTTCCTGCTCGTCTGCGAAACAACAAAAGTTATACCGACTTTTAGCGTGTGACCTACATTCTTCTCTCTCCCTCCCTCTCTCTCTCTCTCTCTCTCTCTCTCTGTATCTCTCTCTCTCTCTCTCTCTCTCTCTATCTATCTCTCTGCCTGTCTGTCTCTGTCTGTCTCCCTCTGTCTCGCTATATCTCTCTATTTCTGTGTGTGCGTATGTGTGTGTCTCTCTCTCATTATTTCTCTTTGACTCTCATTCCTCTTTTCAATTTCTGTTTATGTCTCCCTCGTTCTACGTTTTTCGTTTGTAGCTGTACTCCTCTCTCTCTCTCTCTCTCTCTCTCCCTCTCTGTCCCTCCCTCCCTCTCTCTCTTTCCCTCTCTCCCTCCCTCTCTTCCCAGTCTCTCTCTCTTGAAGGTTCTGTCAAGATTAATCGAATCAATCCGGTTTCATTGGAGCACACCATCTTTGTCCTCTCCCATGTCCATGGCCTTGAGAGATAATGCCTTGTCTCTAAACGTGATCAAGATGTTGATCGTCAGACTACTGAGATGATAATTAAAGCTCATCTCTTTGCTTTTTCATGTTCCCCTGCCCCCTTCTCTCTCTCTCTCTCACTCTCCATCTCCCTCCTTATCTTTCCCTCCCTCTTTCTGTCTGTCTGTCTCTCTCTCTTTCATATCAAATCATCAGATAACTTATTTGTGATTCAACCTATCTGAATATGCTATCCTATGACAACAGCCCCCCCCCCCGCAAGTTAGTAAATTGTAACATTCGTCATCGTTTAAAATAGATTAAGCCCGCACAACCATCCCTGATGAAAACTAGCCATAAAGCTTCGTATATGGTATATAACCCCCTCGTAATAAGGGTAAATATCTGAGAGTAGATATTCGGGGGAATTGTCCTGTGATGTGAGTTGTCCGGGAATAGTTGTCCGGGGTAGTCCAGGGAGCGATGATCTTAAAATTCAATAGTTCAGTATAAGACGGGGAACACCTGACATGGTTTACGATTCTTACTCATATTTTTTTCATATATATATATATATATATACTCCTTACGAGATGTGCTCTCTCTCTCTCTCTCTCTCTCTCTCCCTTTCCCTCTCTCTCTCTGTCTCTTTCTTCCTCTTGATCCTTAACTTTTCCTAACCAACTCAGAACACAATCATTAAAAAGAAATCTAGATTTCGAAATGAGACTATCCTTAGACTTTAAGCTTTACATCCTGAAGAGGTTTAAAGGTTTAGACTATTGGATTCAGAATTCAAATCTTCTAGAGTTCACTTCTAAACCGTATTTGGAATCTTTCAAAATGAGTCTAGATTAATTTAAAGTTAGATTCTAGAAACGAAAATGAAACCGATGTAGATAGCAAGATTGTAAACTTAATGTCATTTAATTTAAACACATTGATCAACGAAACAATGTAAACATAATTATCCGTGAATGTAATTTGCCTGAAATCCTATGATGGAGATTTTACCCGATTTTTTAAGTTAAAACAAAAAATTGAAGAGAAAATAGATAGTATTACCACACCAATATTTCCTTAGAAAAATAGTAACAACATTGAAAGTTTACTTTTGAGCTCATAGCAGCTCATCTGAATATATTGAACATCAAACATTATGTCCAAAATCTCCTCACAGTCAATAAACTTTATGAGTTTGATATAGTTTGATTTAATATATTTATTGAAAATAGTAAACAGTCGTAAAGGTCAGGCAAATCTAGTTTGGCTATAAACGATAGGGCCTTGTAACGATATTCCCATAAATATCTATCAAATATGAGGAAAAAATTAAATCTCTTAACGCTTTAATATCAGTACATTTTGTAACACATCAGTTAAAAACGTATTCGAAAATATTATCATCAGATAATGCGACATAACTTTGGTATACGATATTTTAATCGGTGGTCTTCAAAATATATATTTATTATTATTATTATTATTATTTTTTTTTTTTACTATGCTTGTACATTATTTTTCCTTCTCTTGAACTCGTATGTGTGGGTAAATGTGTGTATGAGGGTGCGTGCGTGTGTTCTTGAAGGCGTGCGTGTGAGTGTGCGTGCGTATGTGCTTGCGCGTGTGTGCGTGCGTGAACCAGCCTTTTTTGGAAGATCTGTGTTGTGTGTGTATACACTACTCATATATTTATTATATTTTCCAATACATGTTTAGTTAAATCCTCGGTCTAGCACCTATTTTCCATTATATGTATATTTTCCTAATTTTTGTTGTCCATTAAAAGCCGTATTTATTTTTTGATTGATGCAATAAAGAGAATTCCATTGGTTAGAATTGGAAATGTTTAATCATGTTAACAGGATATCGATGAAAAAAGCTTTGCTGATTCGATTGTTTCTTTTTTATCCTGTATAAATATGTTAAATAGAAGAATAAATAAATAAATATATTGATGATCATTTATAATCAAACACGGAAGTGTGTAAATCTTAGGTTCCATTTTGAGAGGCGTGTACAAAAGAGTGTTCATCGAACATAGGAACATTGGGCTTTTTTCAATTATCTGTGTACCTGTGCTCTTGAAACCTTAATTGAGATTCAACAGGAATTTGAAACATAAACTTGCGCTCTGGTTAGGCAATCACATTGTGACAGTAATTATCTGGAAGCAATGGGAATAAATTATGTTGATTATGTAGCAAATAACAACTTTAAACTGTGAGGTTCTATACTCATTAAAATGATAGGAAAAAGACTCAGTCTGGATGACAACACACGCACTGCACACTGAAATTGATACATGGGACTAGAACCGCATGTGGCATGATTATTTGCGTATCCGGACACCTACCCCCTGGACATCCACCCCCGGGATAACCACCCCCAGCCAACTACCCCCTAGGACAACTACCCCCGGACAACTACCACTAGGACAACTTCCCCCGGACAACTACCCCCAGACAACTACCCCCGGACAACTACCCCCTAGGATAGTTGTCCAGGGGCAGTTGTCCTAGAAGATGGTTGTCGTAGGGGGTAGTTGTCTGGGGGTAGTTTTCCGGGGGTAGTTGTCTTAGGGGGTAGTTGTCCTAGGGGGTAGCTGTCTGGGGGTAGTTGCCCTAGGGGCTAGTTGACTTGGGATGGTTATCCGGGGGTGGATGTCCAGGGGTTAGGTGTCCTAGAACCGATTATTTGGCCCAAACACGTCAGTTATTTATTGAGATTTTTGAATATGAGGGCATTCAAATATCATTTTCAGGGGATATAATCTCGAATACTCATGGATTATTTTTTCTTCTTCACCAGATCGCAACTTTCCCTTTAAAGCGGCTGCGAGTAATTCTAGGTCGATTGTTATTCGGCCCATTTCCCCCTTACCTAATCTGTAGGTGTCCCCCTGAGGCGGGCTGAGATCAACCTAACCGCCCCGGGGACAATTTTATTTCGAACCATCGTATCCTAATCCCCCTTATCATATCTCTCATTCTTTCTACATCTTCTATTGATTAACGTGGTCTGGTTATCTCGGGTATGATAGAGCTGCAGCGGATTCAGTGACCTAGTTTGTATGATGATCTGTTTATAGTCGATGCTAGTCCGTCCATGGAGACGTCTTTCTGCTATTCGCGTATCCGTTTTTCATCGTCGTCTTACGGAAGGAAGTGCTACTCGCCGTGGCTTATGGGTGGGTCCAGCCTATTGATGGCGAGCTGGCTGGCATCACGGAGGAGAGCATCAGTCATAAAATAAAACTGAATAGTCTGCAAATTAACAAGGTCACTGGTTAGGGGTTGCCACGGTCGCAAGACTTTCGAGAAAAAAAATCAACCCATGAGCAATTTTAATACCCTATTTATATCCCAACGAAATCATGGTCGGATTGGGCCTACGGGGTTACACGATAATAATGTTCGAATATATCAATAGGTGATCGACAAGGCTCAGTGATAGAGCAGTGGTTTCGAAACCAAGTGAATGCGCCAGTGCCCTTTGGTAAGGCATTAATCCCCATTTCCAAGTCCTTCGGAGAGGACTTAAAGCCATCAGTCCCCTGGTTGCTTAACTACAAGCATACACGTGCTTTCTTAGCAGTCAGGTATTCACAAACAAACAAAAAACTGTACAATGCATTGAGTTGATTTGTCGAAAGCCTTTGCGATCGTGCTAGTGGTCCCCTTCCCCCTCTTTTATCCATATTTTAAACTCTTTACACCCCCACCCACTTCCTCATTAGATTGGGGGAACACGCCCCATGACCCCCTAGCTACGCCATCAACTACTCCCCAAGCAATACAACCGCGCTCTATACTCACGTATAAACTTTTCTGATTGATCCCATGTTTGAAACCCATCTTTGGTTTTGATATCACTCAACTCAAGCCAATTTCTTTAAGATTTTTGTTCTGTTTTTTTAATCATCGTATCAGTTTCAAAGATTCCACGTATATTTCGTGATCCAGTTATATGGAGTGAAAACGATTCTTTTAAATAATATAAGAACAAAACTGATAATTGATGACTGTCACAGGGTTTCTCAATTTAATTTCAAGTTAGCAGATAGAGAAAAAAATGTAGCGAGGTTTTCTATTATCTTGGAATTTACTTCAATAGTTGTTTTAAACATCAACGAATAAATAATTAATAACAAATCTTGATTATTTTGTTTTTGTTTTTACTATCGCATTATTTTTCTTTAGATTCCACGTATATCGTAACCCATTTGAATGAAATGAAAATCAATCCAGAAAACGAAATGAAAAAGAAAAAGAAAATGGGAATAGTGAGAGAGTGTCTCCACTTCACTTCAAGTTAGCAGACAGAGGACGACAAATCACAAGTGTTAATTACTTTTGGCTTGGATTCTACTCAAGTTCCAGTTGCAATTATTTTTGTTTTCTTTATTATGTTTTATTATTGAATCATTTTCATAAGATACCACTTTTATTTCGTATTCCACTTGAATGAAATGAAAAGGTATCCTCTAAATAGAGAAAATCCTGATGATTATCACCAAGTGTCTCAATCCATTTCAAGTTAGCAGAAGAAAATACAATGACAAGGGTTAAGTACTCTTTTCTTGGAATTTACTTAAATAGTCGTTGTCAACAAATCAATTCTAGATCGTTGAAAATCTTCAGTTTTTAAAGCCCATCCATAGAATCAAAATATTGAAATAAAAATAAAGGATTGAAAACGAAACTGACAAAACTTAGTAGGATTAAAAAGAAATTTCCTCGCTTGTATGCTTGTTTAAAAAAATTACCCAAATGTCTATTAAATCTAAACAATAATTTTTACTAGAATCAATTGGACTTAAATCGAGACGGGTATTCGGGTACTTTTATTATTATTATCATTATTATTATTATTATTGTTCTTGTTATTATCATTATTATCATTATTATTGTTATCATTATGAGTATTATTTTTTTTTTTTTAAATAAATATTATTATTATCATTATCATTATTTTCGTTGTTGTCTTTGTTGTTGTTGTTGTTGTTATCATTATTACTATTACCATTATTCATTATTATTATTATCAGCATTATTATAACTATTGTTACTATTTTTTACTAGTAGTGGTACATCAACATTATCATAGTCAATGATGGCTGTTGCCACGAACCGAAAAAGCTGACGATACATCTGAAGGGTGTCTGCGCATGAAGCCTAAATAAAAGAGTCAGTCACACCACACCAAGGCCTAGTTATAGACAATCTAATTGTGTTCCCAATGTAGGTCTGGGGGCCCCTCGGGTTCCAATTTCAGAATTGTTTCTCTATCTCCTTTAACCGCCCAATCAATTTATACAAGGACCCTCATTACGTGCTCAAGGAGGTAGGAAGAATAGTTTGTGAGGTAATTATTGTGAGCCAGTATTATGCAGCATTGATTGGCTACATGAATATTAGTATTATTATTTAGCATATTTTTGAAAGTATTTTAGTTTAGGGGCGTATCCATTAATCGTAAGAAAGGGGAGTTAACATGTTTGCAAGTCGCAATTTTTACTCTCGAAGTATATGTCCTCTCTCTCTCTCTTTCTCCTTGTATTTTCTCATCTCATTCATTACCCATATCTCTCTTTCTCTCTCTCTCTCTCTCTGTCTGTCTCTGTGTGTGTCCCTTCTATTCTGTCTCTCCCACCCCCTCTCTCTCTCTCTCATCGCCAATAAGCTCCTGTACAAAAGCCTACGAGCATGATTAGACTCCTCTAGGTCATCTCCATCTCCATCACTCTCTTTCCCTGCTTTTCCCTTGCCGGTGAGCTACCCTAAGCTTACAAGTGCAAGATCGTTGGTTAAAGGCATTGTTTAACAATGTTTCCAGTTTTACAAATCTGAGATGCATGGCCCTACGTGTTATCAGTGTCTGTGATAATATGGTGTAATATTGAAGCCCTCCAAAAATTGCGATTCAAAATGATCATGAAGCCCTCAAAAAAGTAAAAAATCTTTGAGTGACCGGTTTTACCATACTCATTTTCACCAATAGACTTTTTTTTATATTTCTAATTCCAATTATAAATATCTTGATAATCAGACAGGCGATCGGCTTGTAAAAGTCATGGGATTCCTGACCGACCTAAAGGTTTATAATTATGATCGCAGAAGAGAAAGGTGAAAGCATCTATATTGGGGATTGTGATGGTAGGCCCCCATCCATACGACCTTCACCTACGCCTTTCCTATTTTAGATTAGAAAAGTTGCCAAAATCTCTCTCTCTCTCTCTCTCTCTCTCTCTCTCTGTATATGTCACTCGGTCACTTTGTCTCTCTGCCTCTGTCTCCCCTACAATAGTAAGGGCTCCATGAACCATCAGAAATGGTAAGAAGGCCCGCGAGACCGATGAATTGTCAGACGCGTTGGTCGTCTGTCTTTAATATAGGCCGTCGGTTTTCCTGGGAGCATTTCTATGATGCACAATAATGTAGCTCACCAACTGTCTCTGTCTCTCTCTGTCCCTCTCTCTGTCTCTGTCAGTCTGTTATTCTGTCTCTCTGTCTCTCCCTCTACAATACCAGAGGCTCATGAACTCTCAGAAAGGGTTAGAAAGCCCGCGAGACCGATGAATTGTCAGACTTGTTGGTCGTTTGCCTTGTAGGCGGTCGGTTACTTGGGCTCTAGCATTTTTATGATGCACAAAAATGTAGCATCTCACCAAACTCTCTCTCTCTCTCTCTCTCTCTCTCTCTCTCTCTATCTCTATTTCTCTCTCGCTAGTTTGAATTGTTTTAATTGATTTTCCATAACGTGAGCAAATCTTAACCTCAAGTCTGATTTCTCAGCGAAGCGGTTCAATAATAATAATGTTAGTTTTATTTAGGGGAACCTAAAATCTACAAGCTGAGCTTTTCAATAGGTTCCCCACATTTCACCCTGTATAACCTACTATTCAATACAATTAATTTCGACGTCTTTACAAAAAATTGATTATATAATTTCATATTATGTTCTAATTTTGTCAGTTATGTAAAGTCTAATTTTGTCAATTATGTAAATTCTATTTTTGTGAAATGTGAAACAAAATAAACTTGACTAAACTTGAATATTAAATGTGTCTTAACGAATGTACGGTGGTATTATACGTTTCGTAGAAGATGGTATGAACTTTCAAGTTGTAGTTTTCATCTCTCATTCAAAACCGATGCAGGCTCAACTCTGCATTGCTTTAATGTCAAATGACGTTACTGTATACCTTTAAGTTATCCAGGTTGATTGATACCTCGTATTAAATCATGATATCATATGCAGATGTAAAGCATGCTAAGCTCTTTATCTAGACCTTCTTTTGCTCGAGATCTGTTTTCATAACCTAGATATATGTCATTGGCTCTGTCAGGTGCGTCCGATATAAGAAATAAATTAAATAGTGAAAAAGAAATAGCATAGGTAGATGTCAAGAATGTCAAATTGTTTCTTTCCATTGTGGTAATCCAGGTACATCTCGTACGTGTCATCCAGTTCATAAATGAAGGAAAAAGATGTACCGAGCTGCCTTACAAACTCCCCGTTGTCCCCCTCACACCCCTCCCCCAAAATAAGATAGGGTTACATAAAAGGGAATCCCCCTTTCCCTGTCGGGGAGGGAGGGGGCTACACGTGCTAGAGGTACTTTGTGATACTCTTAGAAGATAGAAATATAGGGAAATGTTAGTGGCGTACATCCCCCAATGCTGCAGATCCGTCCCTGTTAAAGCTGATGTTTTTTCTCTAATTCTTTCCTATGCTCCTCGCCATTCTCTTCAAATTAATATGTTATATTCAATTATTTTTCTCTTCTTCTCATACGATTTCATTACCTCCTCCTCCTTTTCCTTCTCCTTTTCTTCTCTTTTCTTCTTCTTCTTCTTCTTCTTCTTCTTCTTCTTCTTCTTCTTCTCCTTCTTCTTCTTCTTCTTTTTCTTCTTCTACTTCTTCTTTAATATTCTTCTTCTTCTATTCTTCTTCTTCTTCTTCTTCTTCTTCTTCTTCTTCTTCTTCTTCTTCTTCTTCTTCTTCTTCTTCTTCTTCTTCTTCTTCTTCTTCTTCTTCCCTCATCTTCTTCTCCTTCTTCCTTCTTTTCCTCCTTTTTCTTAGCTCTGGAGGGGGGATCGGGAGCCCACCCCTTCCAACTAAAAACATTATTCAACCCCCTGCGTAACACGTGAACAAAATGAATGCAAGGTGTTTTCATTCCCACATTATTTTTTCTCCTATTTCAGGCTCATCATTTTAGTCGTGAAATATTTTTTTTTCTGTTGAAAATTTGACATTTGAATGCAGATATTTACCAAAGGCTTACTAGATTATTATTTGTGTTAGTGAGATTGCTTATAAGTTAACAAGGAGCAAATTTGAAAACAATAACAGATCATTTGGAACTATATACAATCAATTTTTCTCTTGAGATTTAGAGAGAGGACCTAATCAAAAAAAAATCCAGGGATACAATTACCTGATGTTTTTGATTGGTTTCGACCAAATGAAGCTCAAGTAAGATAAGTGTATCAGTTCTCTCACGTTACAACATCGAAAACAAAATGTATCCACCGGAACGTATTCTAGATTTCCGACACTGGCGTACTGGGGAGTTAGGGGCTGTCGCCTCAACCCCCCCCCCCCGCAAAAACAAATCCTCGCCCAACAATAAACAAATAATAATTAAAAAAAAAAAAACAGACCAATAATACGAGAGAAATATAAAGAGAGAAGAAAATGTATCGTCTTTATACATTATGAGACAGGAGTATACCCCCCCCCTTCTTCCAGTTTAACGGAATGATGTATTGCACTCCTGACACTTAAGAAAATACTGTCTCAGCCCCCTCACTTTTGTGTTTGTTTGTTCATTCCTCAACTGATCTCTGAAGATGATTTGAGAATGTGTTATGCCAAGTTAAAGAGCAATCGAACCTGTCTCATAAGTGAATTCAAAGAAAAGGAAATCAGAGAAAGAGGATGGTGGACGTTCGAACGAAATCAGACCAACAATCAGAAAAAAGTTATTTACTTCAAAGTGGCATGTAATCTCTTTATAAGTGAATCTCATAAAAGTGAATTAATTTTTCGACTATATGACGTGTGCGTGAACAATTATCCCATTTGTTGTACACTAATTTCATTCATTTCTGGTTCTCTCCAAAGCTGGTTATTCTCGGGGCTTCTCAAAAAATATATTAGAGAGAGAGAGCTTGTTTTTGTTTGTTCTTAAAAAAAGCAGCAACAAAAAATAACAACAACAAAAACCCTCGTGGGCCTAGTCATCGAATTCCATTATATTCTTTGACATCCTGCATATACACATAATCGTAGTTGTGTATGAGACAAGAAAGAATATGATTTAGAGTGCCTGTGCTTTTGTTAACCATTGAAAGACAAAAAATATGACTATACCAGCTCGTCTTCCCAAGACAAGCTTTTTATCCCTATTAATCAGTGGTGTAGCCACGAGGGGCACGGGGGCAAGTGCCCTTATTATATCCATCTAATGGCGCAGAAGGGTAAATATTAAAAAAAACGAGAGAGAAATAAATGGAGAGGGAAAAGGAAAGCGATAATAAGGAGATAGGATCCCCTCCTACCCCACCCCCTATAGTCGGTGGCTTGTATCCATCCACGTCCTAAGTCTGGTGCCCCTCCCATTCCCCACCCTCCCCCCATGGCTATACATTCGCGCTACGTCACTGATCTCCATTGTACTGCAGAAGAAAGTGTCTTATTTTATTTTGGGCACAAACACCCTTCACACTCCATCTCTATGTAGCACAAGGTAAAGAATAGTGATTTTAAATTATCACCCTCGTTCTAGAAGAGTTGGATTGATGAACAAAATCTGTGAATTATTCACAACACCTCTTTTGGAACAATTTAAAGATAAACTTGAGTTCTGGTAAATATAGAAAATAAATTCTCACAGAATCCAACGAAACTTACACTGAATGTTCAAGATAACAAATAAATGACATGTGCCAAACAATTTTGGTAGAAAATGTATAGTGGCTGAGCAATGAGTAAGTAGGCCCTACACCATGTGCTTAACACAGGTCACTGTGTGCAAATGGGAGTTGTGGTTTTTTGTGCGTTTGTTTTTATTTCACCGGTTCAAACAACCAATCTACCGCAGGATAAACAATCCAGAATAAATAATAGCAATTTTCTCTCAAAATACGATTCCCATACCTGCAGAGTTTAGCTTTAATGCCAGTAAAGGAAACGCAAATTTCTCAAATGGAGCTTATATGATGAGCTCCATTATCATCTAAAGCGGTCGAATATTTCTGGTCATGCGATTGTACTGTGAAGGTAAGATTTGACATAAGTTTCTTTGTTAGGGGTCAGTCAGAAATACGTTCATCATTACAGCGTTGTGGCCTGATATTGAAGCTTATTCTGGCTGCATTAGCTCCAGGCATTTTGTCAAATAAATAATGTTAGGGTTGGATTACAATAGGGTTTTAGGTTAGGTTTACATGGGTTAGGGACTGGGTTTGATATAGCGTTTATGGTTCAGGCTTGAAAATTAGGATTTTTTTTCAGTGTAGAAAATTGACTGCAGAGCAAAATTACTGTCGCCAAAGCATATGTTGGAGAAGCAGCAAGCAAAATGCGTCTTACTGACGGATTGCACTTAGATCATGACATGAAACGTCACAGACATTGGATACATTAAGCACATTTTGAATAATATTTCCCTTCTCTTTCTCTCCCCTGAGGGCTTGCTTAAAAGCTTTGTACGCCAGCACGGAGGACAAATTAGGAATATTATCTTTCCGGAAGTCAATTAGTCTTTTCTCTTGTGTGTCCGTTTGTCGGACGGAAGAGAAACTGTGACGACTGATTTTTTTTTGGCTATGTTAGCTAGCTTTTAGCTGACGCTTTGGGCGTTAGGTTTTCACAAGTTTCTATAGTCCGGGAATAACCTTTTAGCGGACATTCCTCCCAAAAATATATTATTCCGCTGCACGCCTGTATTGAAAATCTAAATGGGGGTGATTCTCTGTCATTATGGAGTATATTGAAATATGCATTAGAGTTCACATTTATAATCCATTCAGCAGAACGAGGTGTAAATATGCGTGTTTCTTTCTGCGTCTGTCGCTCTGTCTCTGTCGCTCTGTCTCTGTTTCTCTCTCTGTCTCTGTCTCTCTCTATCTAAACACCTTCCATAAGCTAAAATAAGCTAAAATTCAATAGTCTTTTGTTTGTTTGTTTGCAAGTCTCTAAATTAATCATAAAGAGAAGACATGCTTGTTTGTAATTGTTTATTTGTTGTTAATTTGTTGTGTGTTTGTACGTCCCACATTTTTTGAAGTGTTCCTCCAGCCACGACCCCTCCCCCACCTCGCCTAGTGCATCTGGACCCGACACTGCCTCTCTCTCTCTCTCTCTCTTTCTTCAGTCTCTCTCTCTCTCTCTCACTCTCTCTCTCTCTCTCTCACTCTCTCTCTCTCTTTCGTAATTTCCCCTCTTACCTTTTACCAAGGCTTCTTCAATGCGGATATTCTCTGGCACGGATATATTCCACCAGTTAAAGGAATTTTGTTTTCATATTGTATTTTTTTAAAAATCATGCATAATATATTGTGTACATAAATGCAGTAAATTACATTTCCATTAAAGTTCACCACATATCTGTTTAATATACATTTATTTCATGCCACATGATTTACATGAGTTATACTGTTCCTTTGTTAAAGAGAATGTTGAGTTCTGGGAAGAGGAGAAAATTATTTGTGAGTGTTATCATTGTATTATGCAAATGTGCAAGAACATCAGAGAAAAAATTTTCCCTGAAAAGCATGGCTCTTCAAATGCCTTAATATTCTAAATATGGCAGGTAACATCATACAAATCGGGACGGATTTTTATGCCACATGTTCGTGAAGTCCAATATACATCTTTCTGTGTACATTGCTTGTATATTTACCAAGACTGGGCCAAATTTCTTATCATTTTGATGATTCCAGAACATTGCAGTACACACCAATACTTACTATAATTATGCTAGATGATCAACCTTTTCTGATCGATTCCACAACGTTTCTTTCACAATGCAATCGCATGACCAGAACTCAAATTTATCTTTAAGAACACACAATTGACAAGCATCAATGCTTTGCAATAAATACAATAAAAATCATGTGACGTGTAAACACTACAAAGCGCTGATACTTTCACTACTAATACATGTATTTTCAAGTTTGCAACATGCAAAGTGAGTGCTGCGCTATTTTTAAATACACTCTACAAAGCATTGTTCTCTTCTATACTTCCATTTTCTATGTACCATACCACCATGTATGACTTCATAATCAGGAATGTTTTAGATGAAAGGTTGAATATTAACCTCTTGATTTGTACAATATTGGCGATGCTATTTTCTCATTTATTCAATCACTGTTTCATTCAGCATGTTGAGATCGACATTTCGAGGTTTCTACCGCTGGCTGGCCGGTAGGCCTACGTGTATAACGGGCGGAACATGCCATAAACATGTTCCGCCCGTTATACACGTAGGCCTACCGGCCAGCCAGCGGAACATGCCATAAACATGACAACTATAACGTGTACTGTTGAAAATGCGACTGTGTGTTGCCTGCAGGTACACGCGGCGTGCTATTATAAATAAGCAAGAGTATATAAGCTAAATAATGGAATACCACTGAAAATTATGTCATCTGTTTCAAAACCAAAAAGGTGTTAGTATACTTTAACACAGAGTTAACGCCCTTCCAGATGCAAACAGACGATGTACATGGCGGCTCGTTTGTCTTGAATGCAAGGGGAAGCAGAGGGCTCATGATTATAAAAAAAAACATGCCCTTTATCATGTTTATGGGGCGTAATGAACAATGTACCAAACAGAGGAAAAAATATAATAGTTAACGCTCATGCAGAATACAGTTTTGGTAGGACCCCCCTCTCCTAGTAGTTCATGAAATCTCAATGAATTTGCGAGTAGAGCCACAGTTGTAAGGTTGTGGCATTATTTAGGGATGGGGACATTTGCCCTCCCCATCAGCCCCTCCGCCCCCCCCCCCACCCATCTCTTACTCCACGTAAGCTCGTGTTCTTTTAAAGGGAAATCCAACCCAAATAGACAAATAGTCTAAAAGAAAGCAGAAAAATCAGCAAACTGATGAAAGTTTCAATTAAATCTGACTAAATATAAGAAAGTTACGATTTTGTCAAAGTTGTAATCACTATACGTATATGGGCACTTCAAATTGGCTGAATCGGTAATATCAATGTGATATAGTGTCGGACTTATTTCCCATCTGTTCCAACATAATTATAAAATGACTAAAATTTAAATTATTAAAAAAATTCATGGCTCAGGAGTGTCTATTCTTTATAGAGGACCTAAATCATGTGTTATCTACCATATATTTTGATTAGTGCCCCAAGGGAGAAGGAACTTACGAGAAAAACAGAAATTAATGATATTTTTGTACGCGGCAAATGGGATAGTTATCCACGTCCTACGTCACAATCCACTAAGCTACCAATTTGAGATTCGCATAGACTTAGTGATCTCATATTTCAAACATTCATAACTTCCTTACTATTGGTCCGATTCACTTCTAACTTTTGCCATTCCGTTTTTGTTATTTTTCTGCTTTCATTCAAATCAACTTATTACAAGGGTTGGATTGCCCTTTAAGGTTATCCAGGATGTTTTACTAAACAGCTGATCTTTTTTTTTCTCGTTTGCAAAAGTCATTTCACAAACGTATATAAACCGTTTAGTATATCTCTGGTGTTGTTGCTTGTCGTAAATCGATTCTACCTTTGAAGGACAGAAATTTCATTCTCAGGATTCATAAACAGAATGTGTTCGCTTCTTAATAAAATATATTATCCCTTTGCAAGAGTCAGACGTATCAAAACCATTTCAAATCATAACTCTTGGCGTTAACTTCTTGCTGCATTTGAAAAGATTTCGTGTCTCTTTCCACCACCAGACCCTCGATGGAAGTATTGAGGTGGAACAATAATCATCTGGTTTCGTTCACCTTATAGAGCGGGGACTATTCGCCGCAAATAAGGAAAAAAACGGAGCCCCCGTGTTTGCAAATATTTGAGGTGAGATGCGAACTCGTTGCTCTTTGTGGCTACGTTTACGGTGTAATGCAACCCACCTAATTCGAATCAAGGCTTGAATATTTGCCAATGATAGGGTGGATACACTTTCTCACTTTCTCCACCACCGTTCGCTCTTTAATACCTTTCTTTGCCTACCAGCTTTCTCGCCGTTTCTTTCATACCATTAAACTTCATCAGGTTTATACATATACCACCCCCCCCCCTCTCTCTCTCTCTCTCTCTCTCTCTTTCTTCTCTCTTTCTCCCTCTTTCGTTCCGTCTCTCTCTCTCTTTCTCTCTCTCTCTCCTTCTCTCTTTCTCCCTCTCTCTTCTCTCTCTCTCTTTCTCTCTCTCTGTCTATCCCCCCTCTTTCTCTTTATCACTCTCTGTCTTTCGATCTCTGTCTATCAGGTGTCTATCTATCTATTTCTTTCTGTGCGTTGAATGATGTTACGTATAAATATATATAAAAAATCGAGAAATTTTGTTTTAACTTACGGGAGATTTTCCACTTGGAAGTATTTAAACTGCACATACGGAAGGCATAAGATTGATCAGCGGTATTGAGGTTAAAGAGAAGGTTGGGTTCTGGGGAGGGTGTAAAAAATAAACTGTGAGCGTTTTCATTGTTATTATGCAAGTGGGGAAGAACATCAGAGAAAAAATGTTCCTGAAAAGCATGGCTCTTCAAATGCCTTCATATTCTAAATATGACATGAAACAGCTTAAAAATGAGGACCACATTTTTGTGCCGCATGTTTGTGTAGTCCTACATCTTTCTGTGTACATTGCTTGTTACTTTTACCAAGACTGGGCCAAATTTCTTATCATTTGGATGATTCCGAAACCTTGCAGTACACACCAATACTTGTACGCTACATGATCAACTTTTTTTGATCGATTCCATACCATTTCTTTCACAATGCAATCGCATGACCAGAACTCAACTTTATCTTTAAAGTGGATAATTCATGTTTTATAACGAATAAAACTGGCCAATGTCTAATCTCACCCGCGGCAGTGCATGATGTTCCTTTGCATGTTCTGAAAGGCATAATATTACACTTCGTACAACATCCCCTCCGCCCTCACCAATCGTTGGGGCACCGCCCCGCTGTTTGTGAAGTCATATTGTAGTCTGATACCGGAGTGCCTGCATGTCCACGTCATTCGTCATGAGCAGATGTTTCATCTAACGAAATGACGTGTGACATGGCAGTATCGTTGTCACTATTGTATTCCACATCGGTAAATAGTTGTTACTATGTTCCTGGACCCCGGGCGCTAATTATATACCAGCACAAAAGTTGACGCTGGCATGTGCTTGCCCTTAGAGAACAATGTTAAGTCCTGTTGAAATAAACTGAAAGACGCCGAGGATGTACGTGATGGGATCATGTGATGTGCCTGCAGGACGCGATGGTTCCGCTCATACCGTATACTTGGACTGATCTGTAAATAATTTATGTGCGATGAAAATGAACGTAATCTCTTGAAGCGTCTGATCCAATCACATTTTGTTAGTGTAATGCCCCCATTCGCTTAATTGAACTCGCCCACCATTTTTTCGCCTGATGACCTTGTTTGCTTGTCAGAATATGGGGGGAGGGAGTGGACGTCCACCCTGCAAAATTATTCGAGCTACCCCTCTATAGCATTATCATTAATCTTTCAACTTTTTCACTATGGTCTTGTTAAACACTTATACAATAAATCCAACGCTTCATAATTTTTATACTTAATTGATTATTATAAAATAATTACTTAACCCATCTATATTAAGACGTACATAAGTTTTAAAAGGGGCTAACCATTACAAGCCATGCTTTCCAATAAGCCCCTCATTTTCCCATGTCACATAGAATTTGTCTCACTTTCAATAATGTTCAAACTGTCAAATTTGTTCAATTGTCAATAATGTATGTTCCATATCGCAATTTGTATAATATTGTTTCCAGATGTATAGTATCATCCATTATGTTTTATCGTTTGTTTTCTGTATACATTCGAGCATGTGAAATAAATGGAATTCAAAAATTCAAATTCAAATCATTTCATGATTACAGATTACTGTCATTGATCAGGTCTTTGAAATTGTCATCGACACTTTTATCTATACATCTCACCCTCAGTTAATTTTGTTTCAACCCAGTGGCGGATATATAATTTTGTTTAAGGGGGTGGAGACATTGATGGGGAATAGAAATTTCACTTTTTTACTATCGCCGGGTTGATTGCTTGTGTTGCTTTTATCACGCCAGCCATCTTTGCCTCGCTCAGATGGAAGAACCTAGCTGTGCCCTCGTGGCTCTTAAATTCGCCAGCATTCTCATACACAAGCATGCTTCTAATGGGCTCTTGGAGAACACATAACAGAAGACATATACATGTATGTTATCAATAGGATATTTTTGCATACAAACACATTTAGATTCTGGTGTTCACTGTGGTTCACAGTCCTATAGACACATTTTGATTCTATCATCTAATAGGTGAAGCTGTACTATAAAACTGAGGTTAACTGAGGTGAACTTGAGGTTACCTCGAAACTCCCTCAATGTCTGAAAACGAATATATGTGATCTCAGCGTAATAGAGAGATGTTAAGATTGGTGGAAAGAAAACAAGCCTGTGGATATTGGTTTCATATCTAACCTAGATCGTATATCTGAGTATGAAGATTGACCGTTTCCGAATGGTCCAATATAGAGTTGTTTGGGGGTTTGTTCTCTTTGTTTACGTTCATCGGATCATGTGACAAACAATGCATGAATGATGAATTTGAAGTACCTCCATTTCAGACTTCAGAGTGTTGTGTATTTATAATTAATTTGGAGAAACATCAGTTGGTAAAAGATGACCGTCAGCGCTCGTTAAGGCTACCTATTTATATTGCTACCAAAACCACTGCACTTTAAAGTCGTGAAGTGATATTTTTTGTTGTTTACATACAACATCCTAATCCCAAATTCACACCGACAAGACCGACACCAGACCGACAAAAAAAAAAACTAATGTGAAAGTTTTTAAGGAATGGCGGTCATTTGGGGGTCGGTTTAGGGTGTGACCGAGTTATTTCGGCCGATGCGAGTAGAATCCACCCTGCAGAGCGGGAATGGGGTCTTTAATGAACGTGGAAATGCAGTAATTGCGTCTGGCATACTATTTGTTCGCGTTCTTTGCGTTGTTACTTTTCAGCCGGCGGGAAGTCGGTCCGAAAGTTCAGCCGCATCCATAACATGCCACATGTTTGTTATAGTTCATATCAACAAACTGGGACTCGGTGTAATGATGTAGGATAAACATTGGTATTTCGGCCAGGTTTTTAAATGACTCGATGACAAATTGTGTTAATGTAACACATCGGACAGTTGAAGTGGTTTACCAAACAAAAGGTTTGTTGGCGGATGATGTTGGCGTATGCCGATAATTTGTAAATTCATTTGTCAAATGGGCTATAAATACCAGTCATTGTGATTTATAATGTCAAGGACCTTAAGGGGGCGGGGGAGGGTTCGAATCTGGATGTATAGTGGTACATGTTACGTTTGACCTTTTGTCGCTGCTGTAAAACCAACTGAACTTAGACAAATTGGTCCGACCAAGTCATACTTACATCCCCAGCACGTAGATGGCGCTACATCGTTGAAATCAACGGTCACAACAGTTTTGTCTGTCGTAAAAGCATTTGTAGCAGTGAGTTGAAGGGCTGAGTACTAAGCGGTAGTGGTGATGATGGTAAATGGTAAATGGCAGATCAGTCACTGATGGTAGTAGTAGAATTCCTCTCAAGCAGTTGGCCTCTCAAGCAATGGGCACTGACCCTGCGGGGCGCGGGGGGGGGGGCACATTGGTCTTAATAATAGATGGGGTGATGGCCTGATGGGTGATGACTAATGGGTGACTTGTGCATTTACGGATCATCTTTAAAAAATGGAATGGGAAGGTGGTTTGTAATCTTTCTTTTTTACCAACATTTTCCCGGCTACCTTTCTCTCCCTCCCTCTCTCCCCCTAACTCTTTCTTTATTTATCTTCCTCGTAATTGGGTCGCGCAACCATTGCTGTCAAGAATATCTTTTGTGATAAATGAAGAAAGGAAAAATAAATTAAATAATCTTATTTTTTTCAAAAACCATGTGCGCGATTCCGTTCAATTGTTTTATACATTTGTCCATATACCTCATTCCCGAATAAAAAATCTCTTGCTTTGACTATGATTTATTTTAGTGATAGGACAAAGCGCCACCATTCAATGGTCATATAATTAGATTCATATGAAATATTTGGGGAAAATTTATATCGATTGATTGATTGATTGATTTTTATTCGACAAGCTTCCAACATATACAATAATAACAGATCAGAAATAAGTCAGCTTGAACAGGATAACCCACGAAAGCTCGAGAGCTTATTTCCAGTGGGGTCCCCTACAGACATGTACAAAATTAATAAGTGAAAATAGTAATATTTACAGACAAATAAGAACCATAAAAAGAATTACTTATTAAAGATAATGATAATAACACATTAAACTGATGATGGAAATGATAAAGAGTACAAGAAGAAAAAGAAGAAGGAGAAGAAGAAAAAGAGGAGGAAGAAGAGGAAAATAATGATGAATTTTTAGAATTTCTATAACGTACAAAAACATAAGTATATACAAAATGAAAAAGTATGAACCGGCAGAAGAATACAAATTTCAATCATATAACATGTCATTCACTTCTCTTCTCTGACTCTCAAGTAATAGGTATTCCTTTAATTTCCTCTTAAAATGAGCATAGTTTTCTATTTCCTTTATGTTACTCATTGCACAGAAATCGTCCATTATTCACAAGTTTCATTTTTTCGGAAGTTAAATACTAATGTTTGTATTTCTTTCAGTCCTGTAAAAATAACCTATTTTTTGGCCATTTCCTCGGCGGTTGGAAAGGGGACATGGTTTAGCCTCTCCATGCTTCATTACTCATACATGGTCCTCCATTTTCCCGGGATAAGCTTCCATACATGATAGTTATGAAAGGGGTTCAAGCGAGCAATACTTACATATACTTCTACTCATTTGGTCGACTGCATCTATAAAGCGTAATTCACACATCGCCACCCAAACCGCCACGAAAATAATAATATGGCCCACGTGTGTCACTTTCCTGTTTTTTCACCACGCTCGCTGCACACAAGGCGTGATTTCGTTTGCGTTATTACCTGCGCTAATCAATCCGGTGACGTCACTTGTTCAACACAATGCTTGCACTGGTCATTCTGTAATACTTTTTGGTAAGATGCCACCATCACATGGCGCGTCAAATACCGCATCAGTCGGTGACGCAGTATACGTCAGGCAAATAACGCCTCGTGTGCAACGGACGTCACACAAGGATGGGGTGGGAGAGCTTATAGGGGCTCTTGGTCCACGCAGCTACTAGTTTTAACCCCCACTTGCAATGTATATATCGCTATTTTATTGCCGTTGTTTCTTTTTTTTCTTTTTTCTTTTTTTATTTAATTATTTATTGTATATTTTCTTTCTTTCTTTCTTTCTTTTGAGGCAGCTTATAACGGCGTTTTATCTGAACGGGGCTGAAGACGTCAGCGGTAGAATTATATTACATCCTTATTTATTTATTATCTATCTATTTATATATTCATTTATTAATTTATTTATCTTTGATTCATTTTCACTTTTATTTTTCATGTGAGGCAACTGACGTCCTGACACGTGAACAAGGCCGAAGACGTCAGAGGTAGCATTATTATTGCCGTGAGGTAATCGCTCATCGTAGCAGACGACACCGGTTTCCCGCCTCCTTCGAAAAAGGCGGGAAAAGAAGGCGTATATTTGGTATTGACCATAATTGGAAAGTGATAAAGCTCGAAGCAACAACGATGGCGGAATAATGAGATGAACTTTTTGGGAGAAACAGGCCGTGAACCCGAAGGAGTGAGGAAAAAAAATAGAGTATCTTACATAAAAAGAAATACTAATTCATAATTTATCAACATTTTAAAAGAGATACACAAAGAGGCATGCCGAGGTGTGTATGACTGCTGCCTACAAATTCATCTTCATGAATGATAATAAAGTTAGTTTACACCTTTAATCAAATAAATTTGTCAAAGGGCCGAAGCAAAATTTAAGGATGAAAAGCGGATTTAATAAAGAAAAACATCAAGAAGTGTCTGCATTAAACGAAAACGCAAATGTAAAAAAAAAAAACTTTTACATTGGTCATGCATGTTTGTATTTTAGCCAATCTTCATCCTCTTATGATGTTGTGCCGATTAGATTGGTTCAATACATTATGTTTTTAATATCAAAGATTCCAGCATTTTAAAGAATTAATTCCTGCTAGGAACCCATTTACCATATATACCTGGGTAGAGTGTAGATAGTGTACATTAACGAGTAACATAGGTTTAAATATTTTTAAAAAGCAGACTTTTAATATTTTTTTTTAAACGTCAACGACAGCTTCGGACCTCTTCTAAAGTACAAGAAAGTTATGAATATTATCGAATTTGTGAACGATCAAGCCCACATTGGCAATGCCTTAATAACCTTTTCGCCCTATTCTCTTATGATTGGAGTTGTTATCTGCGGAATAAAAACAATAACCAAACACTTTCGACATTTCGGGGTTCTCCCAAGAAAATATGAGTATTTGTTGGAGCACTGTGGTGTATTGGTGACAGCCCCATGCCGACTCTAATATGAAAGATACTGGGTTCGATCCTCACTCCTTGCACGCTTACATCCTTGGACAAGGTGTTTCTAATTTCTAATTTCTACCCAGGCTAATAATTTTATCATGCTGGGCCCACAGAAAGAACATTATAATACCTGTGGCTATATACCCTGGGTAAAAAAAAGTCAAGTATTTAATTATTTAAGCACATTCGTCGCTATGGATACACAAAAAAACTGGTGAAGCACCGGCGCCCCCCACCTGGATCTGCCATTACAATCAACAGGAAAATTAAAATAGAAGGCGCGGAAAATTATTAATCGGAATATCTGATGGAAATTAGAAGGAGGGGAAGACATCAGTGGTCATATTTGATGGGTTAACTTCTTGAAGAATTTCAGTACCGGACCATTATACAATTCACTGGTGATCTTAGAAAATGGATAGCTTTAATTACAAATGTTTGGAATAGGTAGCTAGGACACCAAGCAATCCAAGCAAGCAAGTAGGCTATCAAATTAACGCATTTATAAGACCAAGCAGATTGGATTGACTAAATTATAAGGCTTTGTGAAAATTAGGGCGTTGTTGGAAGTGGGTATAATGAGAGTGTATTATGTCAGGGACCTGATTTAATTGCTTGAATTGTTAATGAACTTTCAATTCGTCGAGATGATCAGTGGGATAGATACTGGGGTATCCCCATCAAATGAGGAAGGGGAAGTAAAAGGCGAAACGACATAGAAAGGAAGATAACGGAGAAAAGAGAATGCAAGGGCCCATTTTCTCCCCCCCCCCCAATCAATGGGCTTGATATTTCGCAAGTGTCAGTCACCTAGTAAAAACTGTGCCCCACCCCTTCCCGATGATTCCAGGGCCCCTTCGATGACAGGACCCATGCTACGCCATTATGGAGAACATCATGTTCCCCTATAGAAATGATAGACCTATAATTAGTGTTGGTGCCTATTATCCAAGGGGTGCTAGTTGTTACTTCGATAGACGGGAGGATTTGCCCCCCCCCCCTCCTTAAATTTCTTTTCGTGAAATTTTAGTTATGAGCAAAATTATGTTTACTTTTACCTTCGTCTCGTCCATAAAATATATAAAAATATCGGTGACCCCTATCGATGTTAAAAATATTTGGCTACCTTGTCGGCAGAGACAGCCCGCCCCCCTAATTTTTTTTCTTCAAACGATGCCCCTGTATGGGGACAATCGATGGCTTAAGATTGGGTTGACGGACGGTAGGGCGGAAATGAGCACCTCATGGTTGCTCTACTTTCCCCCGTCGCCTATCTTGAAATGTAATATTGTAGCCAAAACGCGAGGCTTGGATCGAGGCGAGGCTTACAATGTTTTAATTTTAGCACAAACCCCCGCTGGTGGTGGCTGTACGAGAAATGAATGTTGTCATTGCTAACCTGTAACCCACTGATATTTGACGTTTGATCATGAGCGAGAGAGCAATGAGATTGTAGCATTAAAGGCAATGGTGTTTCTTTTGGATGGAAATACGTGTGAGGCTCACCCAAGTCATCGCATGTGTGTCAAATCAGAAACAGAAGAGCATAGAATGGTGACGATTTATCTGCCCTTCATCATATAATTTTTAAAAAATCTATATGTTTTATTTTAGATTGGAGGGTGTCGTTGTATAGTGGTTTATTCACTTGTATCACAATCCAAGGATTGAGGATTCGAATCCCAGCCCGGCATCAACGTCCTTTGGCAAGACATTAATCCCCATTTGCCTCTCTCCACCCAGGTGTAATAAATGGGAAACCTGCAATTACCTGGGTAGTAATCATAATAATGATTATTGGGCCCTCAGCAAGACCAGCATGGATGGTAATGAGGCTTCCCTGGGTAAATTAATAAAGAAATAAATAATAATCATATCATCAAATTTCATACCATTGCCCTTGGTTTCAAACCATTAAATACAAGACAAAAATGTGTATGTAGTGGAGGAGCGTGATTCCAGACGTTGAGAGGCAACTGATATCATAATGGGGGCGCAGCACCGTAGCGAATTTGGTGAGGGTGAGGTTATAGAGTGCAATTATCTTCTCTTTTAATACTCTCTCCCACCCCCTCTCTCTCTCTCAAGCTCCCCCCCTCTCTCTCCCGCTCTCTCTCTCCCCCTCTTTCTGTATATATCTCTCTTTCTTTAAATATTTATATAGTTTTATTTTCTACCAATTGATTATAGTAGGGCATATGTGTCCCCATGCCTATCTTGATAACATTGTAGCCGAGAAATCCGAGGCTTGAAGGCGAAGTTTGCGCCGCTGTTTTGCTAATCAATGTATATAATAGTAACAAAACCTGTCGGGGCAAACTTGGGCCCCAATTCCTTTTACGTGGTCTCTATTATGCTCTTCTAATTTGAAATTGTCAACTGTAGTTCGGTTATTTAGGTTACATTTAATAACCCTTTATTTTCATTCGTCTGCTGCATAATTGACTTGAAATGTACAATGTATAAATGCCTACTATAGGACTCGTGCCCCCCTGCAAAGACAGGAGCCCCCATCCTATCAGTTAATACGAGTTTTTGCCTGGATTTAAAAAAAAACTACCCCCCCAAAAAAAAAAAGGAAATAAATAAATAGATAATACTTCTCATAATGATAATAAAATAATAATAAATAAATAAGTAGACAAATAAATATATGTATAGATAGATGAAATAAAATAAAGAAAGAAATTAATGAAAATTAATAAATATATGCTTTTTCTTTAAAATCTGAATTAACAATCCCGACTTATTTCACCTAGCCTTGATTTGCACTCCCCTGATTTTTTTTTTATTACTAACACTACTATAGGACTATAATAGCTGTATGGACACAATACTATAACGATATGAATTAAAGTTGTACATTAATTGCCTTATTTTAATTATGAATCATTACCCATGCAGTGGTTTTAGTTTACTTCAAAGGGCAGAATTGATACTGATCCGCTTCGATCACTCTTCCTTTTGTTTCTCTGGCGTACTGTTCTGAAAATAATTAGCCCCCCCCCCCTCTATATATAGGGCATTCACATAATGCAAAGAATCACTTTTCCCTATATAAACTTTACAAAGTCATTGTGCTCATATTCTAGCAGACAAATGCAAGTACAAGTCCGCTAAGGCGTAACCTTTTCCAACGCATACTATGTATTTTTATGCTGAATGAAAAGTTTAGAGCAATATTTGTTAGCATACAATACACTAACAAATCTAATTTAGTGCTTGTTATATTTATATATAACTTTTTTGAAACAATTTATCACTTTTTTCTAGAATTTGGGTAATAAATTCTTTCTTTTTTTTAAAGATAAAAATTACTGAGCTGAGACAAGACTAGTCAACTCGCGCTACTGATGTATCACGTGATATATTTCGCGCCAGGTTCGTCGGTGCGAATACACACAAAAGACCTATTCGCTGTCTGTTTACACGTAATATTTTGCTAATTTTGCCGTATATTTTGAAGTTTTACTTTAATAAAGGGTAAATACACAAGTTATCATCATGTCAGCAAAAGATTACATTGCAGAAAAGGGTAAGTGTGTCTTTTTTACGAATTTTTACTTTGCTTTTGGTGAGCTAAGTCTGAGCGGTAGTGATGTCTGATGCATGATGAAGGGCATTTAAATTTTAAAGGGATAACGTACGCAGGCTCAATGGACAGCCAGGTGCTGGCCGCGCAGTGCCAGTGGTGATCCGGCCAACTGAGCTCAGCGCCAAGCGTTAAGCGCTGCACATGCACTGAAATTGGAAGTGCAGCATTATACTCTAAAGTAAAACTCTAGACAATAATTATAGACATATACAGAGCTTTAAAAAAATAAAACAAAAGTAGACATCAGATTCAGATCAGTCTCTTTCAGAGGCCGTTTTATTTTTGTTTGTAAACTGTTAATTTTTTAGATCTAGTCTACCGGTAGTAGATCTAGATCTAATTCTAGGCCTAATATTTTTTCTGATCGACGACTGCAGTGCAGACAAACTGAAACGTAAAGTGAAAGTGAAATTGAAAAAGGAGAAGAAAATTCTAGAAATGGAATTTCTTCTTTTTTCCGTCCAAATTTCCAAAGTCTACAAGTCAGACATGTCTTGTCAGGACTCAGAGTTTTCCATGTCGCATTGTGATTGTCAGGTTCCATTCCAATTTGCCTTTGTCAAACTCTCAAGTCTAATCGATTATCTGTCTCCAGGCCAGGCATGCAGCTGCAGCACAGTCAGACTCATGTCGTCATGACAATTGACATGTCATGCTCATGGACGTGGCAGTGCATAGTCGATAGACTCTAGACCAAAAATTCTGTCTCTTTCATTCGTTAGCCTCTGATTTCGGTAGGGTCGGCTCTAAAGAGAGGAGCCAATCCTACCCAAATCAGAGGCTATTATTATTAACGAACGAAAAAGAAAGAATTTTCGGTCTAGGCAGTGCAATGCCAGTGATCAGATATTTTGAGTTATGACTGTAGTCTAATCATGGTATTACTGTAAAATCACTTTATATTTACTGATTTAGGTCTAGATCTAGACTGTTTTATTAGATTGCAAGGTCTAGATCTATAAAGTATAAATCATGTTCCTTACCTGAGACTGAGTGTTATGAATATTGTTAACATAGATCTAGTCTAGATCTCAATTTTAGATCCTTTTTAACATACCGTAGGTCTAGTCTAGGTCTAGGCCTAATTACATAGACTATGTTTTCAATGTTAATGAATAATGTTATGCATTTTGTTACATGTATCTACTATCTTCAGAAGTTCAATGATGGGCTCTTCAAATATCTGACTTTGGCTGCTAACAATTAAACATTCCAACTTTCTTCCTCATATTTTTTATTTGTGTGGGATTGAGCATATGATTTAGATTTAAAATCTTTGTGAATGCCTTCTTTTTCCCCATTTCCCCCTGTGTTTAGAAAAATGCAAAGGATTCTTGACAGATTTCTATGTTGATGGAGGCAGGAAAGGAAAGAAGGACTTCAAATATGCACAACAATTGGTGAGAAGCTTTTAATTTTCACTCATCTTGCACGAATCAAACAGTTGAGTTCTCATGAAAACAAAGGGAAAAAAAATAGATCACTTGTATTTTTGTAATGAAAATAGATATGCACTGTATGATCCTGAAATTCACAACTTACATTGTGTAACAATGATCTGTTCAATCCTCTCTGTAAAGGCTCATTGTAATAAGACATTGTAATCTGTGGCTTAAAAAAGGTCATTTTAAAAATTGTAATTAATACAAATTGCATGAAACAAAGGTCCTACATGTCATGTAGTGTACATGTGTTCACTTACATGTACATGTACATTACATTACATGTAGTTCTGTGTCATGAGATACAGAAATGTGAAACTTTTACTTTGCGTCATCATAAAATTGGGGGAATGTGGTTTACGGCTTTATATCTGAACGAAGGCTTCAACGGTAAGTCTGGCCCATTTGCAAGTTGAATTGTATAATGAAGAAAAAAAGTGAAACAAACAACAAAAGTTATGGAATTTCAAAGTTTTGCATAATTTCATGAAACAGCAATATGTATCACAGAGGTCTTTAAGCTGTATGGAAATTAGACTTGATAATGTCATCCCCTCACTTTTCTGCCATGGGAATGTAGAACATGGCTTGATCTTTGGTGAATATGTGCAAATCTTCATTATTGTTCATTATTGTAATCAATATATAAAGGCATTTTTTTAATACAGGTATGCAGGCCCTCCACCCCCCTCCCCCTCCTAAAAAAAAAAGAAAAAAAGAAGCTTAACATTTCATAAACAACAAATATATACATGTTGGGAACAGTGAGGGGTTGACATGACATCATCAACTCAATAATTTGCATATGATACTGCCTATGTGATACATATAGTCACTGTTTCATGGAATTATGCAAAACTTATAAAAATCCATAACTTTATTATTGTTAGTCTGATTTTGATGGAACTTTCACCTTTTTGTTTAACTTTTCTCTATTCAATTCAACTTGCAAATGGGTTGGACTTGCCCTTTAATGATTATAATCTCAGTGTAGGACTATATAAGAAGATGTCAATGCCACAATTGCACAAATGGCATGAAACAAGTACCGGTTCATGTAGCAATCAACTCATCTCCATTCTCCAATAATAGAAAATGAATAATTAAGAAGAATATTGGATTGCAAAATATGCAAGGAATGCCATTTAATGAATGCTGAGGCCTGCTGGTTTATCATGCCTTCGTTGTATATGGAGATTCCTGTTATCTTAACTTTCATAAACCAAATTCACCACAGGATCTCTTTCTGGTGTAATTTTTTGAATTCTCATTTTACTCATCTGTTTGTTTTAATGAATGATTGTCCAAAAAATCCTTGAAGTTTTGACAATCATTTTGGATTTTTTGCATTGTTGTGTAATTAAGGTGACCATTGCACACAGAGAGCAGGTGGCCGTCACCATCGATCTTGACGATGTCTCCGAGCACGACCCAGAGCTGGCGGAAGCCATCATTGAGAACACCCGACGCTACATCCAGCTCTTCGCTGATGCTGTGCATGATCTTCTACCCGACTACAGACAAAAGGAGGTGGGTTTCTAGTGTTTGTTTTTTTGTTTGTTTTTTTGTTTGTTTATTTGGTTTTGTCTTGTATTAGTTGTATTATCTGCTGAGAGCCGGGAGGGTGTTGGTATTCATGACTTGAAGACTAGCTTAGAATTCAATTTAATTGCATTAATTTATTTCTACATTTCCATAAAAAAGATTAATTATTGAATACATTATTGACATAATAAACATTAGAAGAAAGAAGTCAGCAAGAACAAAATCAGAAATACAGAATAAGACTAGACTACAAACAAATTCATGTCAATGTGGGAGATTATAAAAAGTCATGAACTTATAGCATAACCCCATGCTTGTATTGATAAATATATAATTTAAATTGGAAAAGAACTTGATAAAAACAATTTAATGTCCTGCTCCCTCTCGACTAATGGTATCTCTTATATTGGATGGAGAATGGTGTGTGCTTCAGTCTATGTTCTGCTAGGAAAAGAATAAAAAGAAGTATCAAACCTGCTTTACGGCTGTGGCCCACCTAAATATGATCGTGAGAAAATAATCTTTATTCAAACCAGTTCATACTGAATAATCAATACTACCAAGATATGATAGCTGTACAATTATTTGTGAGCAGAAAAGTCAATGTAATCATCCCCAACTGCTCAAGCAATAGATAAGTGTATTCATTGAATGTGATTTCCTAGAAGATTGTAGTAGTTCCTTTAGATTGTACTGATCAGAACACCTAATATACTAGATGATTAATAATCCAGAATCGCTGTTAGCATTAGTGGAAATGTTGTTCCATCACCTGAAGGTTATATTTCAGAAAAAAATACCCCCTAAATATCTATTACCGGTATGTATCTCACTATGTTAACTAACACTTTTAGAAAGATCAAAATATTCTTAATGTTTCCCTTGTCCCCTCAAAGGTCATCCACAAGGATGCGTTGGATGTCTACATTGAGCATCGTCTTCTGATGGAGCAGAGAGTGAGAGGACCTAACGCTGAGCAGCCTCGGGATGCAAGGAATCAGTTCCCTGCTGAGCTCATGAGAAGATAGTAAGTTATCGCCTTTAGACTACTCTGCAAAATACTTGATAAATGCTCCAGGGAGGTATTCAGGATTCTGTGGCAGGGAGAAAGAGGGGGGAGTTGAAGGGATGCACAAGTCCAAATATTTGTGATACGTCCCAAAATGGGTCATCAAGTTTCTGTTGTTTCGATTTAGCTGCAAAGTTTTCTGACAAGCAAAAACTATAACAACAAATATGAAGCCCCAAAAAAAAAAAAAAAAATGTCATTAGAGACCCAGGTTGAATTAAATATGGATTTAGAATCGGATTAATGGAACACCAACTGTCAGCTTTCAGTGTTTATAAATAATAATGTAACAAAATAAAGAAGCACCATTAATTCGGTCAAAATAGAAAGGAATGGATATTGAAACCTTTTTTCTTATTGTTAGTTGGTTATGGAATAATAATGCTATGTACAATTCACAACTAAATTATTCATAGTTTTTCATACCCCTTGTAAATTTGATGTTTTGTTGGGGTGTTTTTTGCAACTCAAGAATGAAAGGTGGACTGGTTAAATTAGGGCCTTTGTTGAATGCTTTTAGATGTCACATTCTCAGTAAATACAAATCAGGACAAATCAATTTTTCACATACCGGTACTTAAAAAATGTCAAAACTTGGTAAGGGTATGAGTAAATTAGTTGTTAACCTATAAATGTTGAAGAGGTTGACATTCAGCAGTGCAAATCATTGAAGTAACTCTATGCAGTGAGGCAGTGTTAACCCTGGCCTAAAAATGAGATAGAGCCTTTCAACGATACCGACCAATATCAAAGATCAGTTTCCGTTTAAAAGATGCATATTAGCCAATGTGAAGAAGGCCTTTCATATCGCCTTTCACTCGCCACCTCTAAAGCTCCTAAATTCCTCATTAATACCACTAAAATATGTGCTTGTTCTGTATTTTTGGAGTCCTGTACACAGAAGAAAAAAGCAGTACCCATGGGCCAGTGAAAAAAAATGGGTATGAGCCAACGTGAATAAGGCCTTTCATATCGTAACGACTGATATCTTGATTTTTACAGTGAGCTGTACTTCAAGACGCCCTCACAGCAGAAGTCCCTCTCTGTTCGTGACATCAAGGCCAGCCGCATCGGAAAGCTGGTCCAGGTCAGGGGTATCGTGACCAGGTCAACGGAGGTCAAGCCCATGATGACTGTTGCTACGTACACATGTGACCAGTGTGGTGCTGAGACATACCAACCAGTAAGTGGAAGGGGGAGAAGTCCTATTCTAGGGACTTGCAACTTCCAAAGCTCCTAGCTTCCTCATTAATACCACTAAAATATTTGCTTGTTCTGTATTTTTGGATGCCTGTACACAGAAAAAAAAGCAGTAACCATGGGTCAGTAAAAAAAAAATGGTTGCAAATGCGACCTAAACAGTGGCAATGTACATACAGTGTTGATTTTGTGCTACCTCCCTGTGCATTCCACCAGCAGCTATTTGATCAAAGTGTTTCTCAGTGTCAATTTAGTTGGAAATGTAAATTATATACTAGTCAGGTGTAGCTTGAAAATTGTACACAGATATAATACACTTGAATTCTAGATAAAGATGTGTACAATCAGTCACTTCACTCTGAATGTTTAGAAAAATTAGACGGATAACCATCTATTAGATTCGTATTTGGGCAATTCTGTGTAAGGTGCCCTATACAGCACATGACCTTCACCCATTTATGTCATCAACTAATGAAAATATCTCAATATGACAATTAACCATTGGTTGTTTCTGGTATCACAAAAATTATATAATGGTTATATCGAGGGTGTCCTCATATTGAAATGAAATGGAAAAATCGTGCCGGACACATTGCAAGGATCATCCATTACATGTTTTGTGTAGTTTTGTACAGTGTTCTTTAAATCAGGTAATCTATATTTAGTTATTCTATTTTCCTACTCATTTCAGATCAATTCTCCGATGTTCATGCCTCTTTTGACATGCCCCAGCCAAGAGTGTACAACAAACAAGTAAGTATATTAAAGTCTTTGGTCAGACGGTCTTGTAAGGAAAATTTAGTAAGGATTTTTAGAGTCAGATGACTTGTATGTAGGTCGATGCATCAGTATTGTGTCAGTTTATTTGGGTGTGCGTCCTCATCATAATGTGTGTTACAAAGACCATTATTGTTTTCTGTTACTTTTTTTTATAGATCCGGTGGTCGTCTCTACCTCCAGACCCGAGGGTCAAAGTTCGTCAAATTCCAGGAGGTCAAGATCCAGGAGCAGAGTGACCAGGTTCCCGTCGGGAACATCCCTCGCAGCATGACGATATATGCCCGGGGCGAGACAACGCGCCAGTGCCAGCCCGGCGATCATGTCAGCGTAACCGGCGTGTTCCTTCCGATGTTAAGGACGGGTTTCAGACAGATGTCTCAAGGTCTGCTCTCAGAGACCTTCATGGATGCACATGTGAGTGTTCTCTGTGGCCTTTAGCTCAAGTTCAAATCTGACGCTAGTTTTAAGCTTTTGTTCAGCATTATCTTAGACCCTGTATTGGGTTTAACTTAGGGAGACGGTTGTCAGTTTCCGGGGCGTGTAGAACGTTATAATTCACTGATACCTGACTTGGTGGAAATACCATCAATGGGTGTACAAGTCTTGCACACAGCAAAGCCGCAGTCCCATCTAGAAATATCCCCTAGTCTCTCAGAGAGTCTTGGGGTGAGGGGATTGTAAGATAATGGCTTTATCATGTACATGGGGGATAGGTGGAAAATGCAGAGCCTGTTGGTCATAAGACTGAAGGCTAATTGGGTTAACATCTGAATGGTGTTGAATTCCCCATGAGAGCCCACTACTATGCGCCTTCAATTCATGGAATATTGACCTGTGTTTTTATTCTAGAGTTGTGACACACATACATGTACATTCAAACCTGTTATTGTGACCACCTCTGTATAAAGACCACCTCTCTACAGTGGTCACATATGCCGTCTTCCCCAAGAAAGATATCTGCCGTAGAACCTATCTAGAAAGGCTTTACAGCTTGGTCTCCCATTGAAATTGAGCGAATGTAGTACATGCTTGAAAGCTGCATTTTGATTATACATACTAGCTTAGTAGTTACCGGTAGTACACCCATGCCAGAGGATGTGTTTGCAACTTCAATTATAAACATGTTAAGTAATTTCTCAAGGAGTGATCAGCTTATGACATTAGCGTATGGAGACATGTACATTTGTATTTCAAAGACTCATCAAGAGACCTGTCCTCATCAGACCGAAGTTGCAAAATAACCCGCTATTTTAACTAGCCCGATCTCAAACTAGCCAGCTAATTTGCGTCTTCATCAGCCCGCAATTAGCGGGCTATTTGGTCGATAAAATATCCCTAGAAATCTTGGTCTCGTTTCCAAAATAGCCTGCTATTTGGGAAATGACAGGCTAATTTGCGCCCATCCGATGCTAATTTGTGATGAGCATATCAGTCTGGTGAAGACGCAATTTCGAGCTTCAGGAAAATATCCTGAGTCTGAAAATAGCGGGTTATTTTGCAACTTCGGTCTGATGAAGCTGGTCTATAGAAACAGATGGTTGCGAGCTACAATTCAAATGTAATGCTCAATATTGATGACGGCACTAATTTCT
Organism: Mesocentrotus franciscanus; assembly: GCA_037976565.1. Classification (NCBI taxonomy): domain Eukaryota; kingdom Metazoa; phylum Echinodermata; class Echinoidea; order Camarodonta; family Strongylocentrotidae; genus Mesocentrotus; species Mesocentrotus franciscanus. Next base: position 2,548,001 of record CP137686.1, on the reverse strand, counting down.
TCTCCCATCTTGTTTCAGAGTATCGTCAAGATGAACAAAGCAGACGATGAAGAGATGTCCATGGAAGAGTTATCAGAGGAGGAGGTTCAACAGATTGCAGGTGAGTTCAGACTCTTTAGCTTCATTTACACTGCAAGCAAAAATCATTGATTTTTCTCACATTCCGATGTTTCATGAAACACGACAAGAAACCAAAATCGAAAAAAATCCACCTCTGGAGTGTGGGTTATTTTTTGAAAGTTCCTGCCAAAATTTCACTGATTTTTGCAGTGTAAATAGAAGCATCGGTACGGTTTTTCGTCACGTGACTCTCCTCGCTTCTGTGCGATCGTAGAGTAGCAACAAGTCGCACATGCGCATAAAACATTGGTTTGAGCAAATGCTGCTTTTTTTTTTAAATGGGTCTTTTTTAGTAGTGTAAATGTCAGTCTGAAAAAAAAAGAAAAGTTTTGAAAATGGTGTTTGGGATGAATGGGCCTTTTGTTCAGGTTGTTGAAATCAGTGGCAGAATTTCACTGTGGACTGAAATGTGTTAAGTGAAAGATGTTGAAGGTCACAAGATTGTTGATAAAAAAATATTCATGTAGGCAGAGGAATCTTTGGGACACAATCGCATATATCTTGTTCATTTTTATAACCATATCACTTTATCTTAATAAACCAATTTTTGTGTGTGTGTTGATGTTTTTCATTTACAGAGGAGGATTTTTATGAGAAGCTTGCCTGTTCCATCGCCCCCGAGATCTACGGAATGGAAGACGTCAAGAAAGCCCTTCTCCTTCTCCTGGTCGGTGGAGTCGATAGGTCTCCCAAAGGAATGAAGATCAGAGGTGAGGATCTGTTGCTCAAATAGAGATGTGGTTCAATTGGATCAAGTTGGTTTTAATGAAAGCAGAAAAATAAGAGAAACAATGTACTAAAAGTTTGAATGAAATTCAATTAGAATTAGGGAAGTTATACATTTTTGAAGTGGTTATCGGTGAAACACAAGTTGTCAACACTGTGACGTATCATACAAGCTCCTCTCCACTTTGCTCTGTACAGAAAATTACATTATCTTTAATTTTCTTAGTTTTTTTATGACGAAATAGATTTATTCCATACAGGGGTTGTATAAAAACATATTTGCGATAACTATATTTAGGTTGAATGTATGATTGAAAAACTTTCTTAAGGGAAAATATAGATTTTTGAAGTTTTTTTAGTCGTTGTTATTTGAACAAGGCGAAGAAGGTGACACTTAGCACTCCGTAAAAAAAAAAAAAGCACTTGTTCAGGATTTTAACCTCCCTGAAGTTTGTCTACTTTCAAGAAATGTTCTTCTATATCATTCAAATGAGTTTTCATTTTGTTTGGTATTTTAAGGAAACATCAATATCTGTCTGATGGGAGATCCTGGTGTGGCTAAGTCTCAGTTGCTAGGATACATCGACCGTCTGGCACCGAGGAGTAAGTACATCTGCAGGGTTCGCATATGCATGAATAACTATTCCCTGAATTTGGAGGAAGATTTCTTTGGGAAGTGTTTTCTCCACAGGGAATAAGATTTTCTTAAACTTCTCAAAGGACAGATCTTCTTCAAATTGATTGCAAATAGATTTAAGTAGATATACAGGGTTCTCACATGCATGAATAACAAACAGGTACCTGAAATTAATGGAAGATTTCTTTGGAAAGTGTTTTCTCAACTGGGAATAAAAAAATTCTTCAAATTCTAAACAGAACAGATCTTCTTCACATTGATCACAATTAGATTTTGTTTTCTTCCCAATTTAAAAAAAAAAAATTTGTTCAACGGCATTGGAAACTAAATTATGACTTTATGAAAGAAAATATTCATTTCACGTTCGCTTCAATTTTGCCAAGTTGAGAATTGTAATGCTCCTTTTGTTCGATAACATCCAATATGGGCATATTTTTTGTCTGCTATTGTTTGTATGGTTATAAACATTTTGAAACAAAAGACACTTTAATTGTCAATTCATCCATTTAGAGTTTGTGTCTTATGTAGATCACATTCATTTTACCTCATCCAGGTCAGTACACCACAGGTCGGGGGTCATCGGGCGTCGGTTTGACGGCTGCTGTCATGAAGGACCCAGTCACTGGTGAGATGATCCTTGAAGGTGGCGCCCTCGTGCTGGCCGATGAGGGGGTATGTTGCATCGACGAGTTTGATAAGATGAACGAGACGGACAGGACAGCTATCCACGAGGTGATGGAGCAACAGACCATCTCCATTGCAAAGGTGATTTTATCGGCTTGTTTAGACAGGTTTTAATTGTCATAAAAAAGCTGGAAAGTTGTGGAAAAATTGATTTTTTTTTTTTCTTCTGGAAAGTCATGAATTTTTTTTTTTTTAAATCTTTATTTATTTATTTATTTTTCATTTGAAGTGATTGTGGGGAGGAAAAATAGCTGATCGCAAAAAAGTTTGTATGGGTACTCATTAAACTGTGTGCTATAAGATGTAGAAATGTGAAGTGTCTTATACTCACATCATCATATTAAAAAAGGTCCAAAAAATGCCATGTATGTGTGCAAGGCTCAAAATATAGATCAATGACTTTGCAGAATTTTCGATTTTTTTTTTCTGTTGCTATGTTTATTAGTATGAATGCTTACCGATTCGTCATTCTCTCAAATCCCACCTCCAGGCCGGTATCATGACCTCGTTGAATGCCCGAGTGTCCATCCTGGCCGCCGCCAACCCTGCTTACGGACGCTACAACCCTAAGAAGTCTCTGGAGCACAACATCCAGCTACCGGCAGCTCTTCTCTCTCGATTTGATGTTCTCTGGCTCATCCAGGACAAAGCTGATAGGGAGAATGACTTGAGGTAAGGACCACGGGGAACCAGGGCCCTGTTTCATAAAACTTGTTATCAATAACAAGTAACAATAACTGTTATAAGCTACTGAAATGGTGGCATTTGATTGGCTGAGAGCAAATTTGTCATAGAAATTTAGCACTTATTATTGATAACAAGTTTTATGAAACAGGGCCCAGGATGATTGAAGACCTGAGCAGTATTTATGAGAAATTGTTGCATCAGAAAAAATTGAGCAAAATTTTCAAGGGAAATGGGGAGGGGGAGGGCAATATTTCATGGAAAATGAATGAAGAACTCCATTTTCAATTTTCTGTCTGCAAAGGAGACGAGTGTTGAAAGAATGAAGGCCTTGCCCCATATTTTGCAGCTAGGACAAATCTTTTCTACATCCTAGCCTTTTACTCCTTTTATTTGTTACATGTAGTTGGTTGTTTGTAACATGCAATTAATATACACACACAATAATATAGGAATTGTACTCGAACCGTATTGTACAAACTTTATTTATTTTTCATAACGATGTGAGATTTATTTTGTCTTTATTGCAGGCTTGCCCAGCACATCACCTATGTTCATCAACATTGCAAGCAACCTCCCACCCAGGTTAACCCACTTCACATGAACCTTATGAGGTAAGTTACTGCTTTGGGTCTAAGATAATAATAATAATAATGGGTTCTTGATAGCGCTCATGTCTGTCAGACTTGACACTCCTGGCGCTCCACAATTATTACCCCACATTTAGCATGGCTGCTCTTACGTCGCTCTAGCATTTCAAGGAATTAATTCCTGCCAGTTACCCATTTACCGCATCTGGTCGAGTGTGGCAAATGTAGATCAATGTCTTGCCAAAGGACATCTGTGCTGCAGCGGGACTCGAACCACGAACCATGTGATCCACCGTCCGACAACGTTTCCACTAGACCATGTCGCATGCTCCTGGAACAATTGCTTGTTGCTCAATTTCCTACACCAACCAAATTCCTAACGTCATCATTGGACCTAACACTACACCTAACCTTAAAGGGAGAGGGTTTTCATTTGCAGAAGGCCATAATTCGCTGACACCAGACTTTGTGATGATACCATTAATGGGTGTAAAAGTCTGCACACAGCGAACCCGTAGTCTTATCAAGAAATACCCCCTTGTCTCTCGGAGAGCCTTTGGTGAAGATAATGACTTTACCATACTGGGTGGAAAATGCAAAGCATTACATAAGGCTTGTTGGGTATTAAACCGAAGGCTAATCCTGGTGATTGACAACACCCGTTATTGGTTAAACACCCAACTGGTGTAAAATTCCCCATGAGAGCCCACTTCTATTGGCCTGTCTTTATCAGTTTGCCAAGTAACCCGCTATTTTCATATTTGAAATTGCGTCTTCACCAGACCGATACTCTCATCACAAACTACATGTAGCTCGGACGGGCGCAACTTAGCCCGCTATTTCCCAAATAGCAGGATATTTTGGAAACAAGACCAAGATTTCTCAGGATATTTTCTCGACCAAATATCCCGCTAGTTGCAACCTCGGGCTGATGACAACCCAAATTAGCTGGATAATTTGCGATCGGGATAGTTAAAATAGCTTGTTATTTGGCAAACTCGAGCTGATGAAGACAGGCCTTGTGTGTTTTTAACCCTACATCCATCATAAAACCTGATCGCAACTCTAACCATAACCCCAGACCTTTGAAAAAATGTATCTTGGAGCAGTTGTTGCTTAGGCATGTGTTTGGAGAACCTCGGTTTTAATCATGCCAACACCCCTTTCCCCTCCATTTAAATTTTTGGTAGCAACTTCCAACTTCACTTGAATTTTGATCAGGTTTGGAATCCTTGTCAATTGTGTATTTCTTGTATAGGATATTTGATTAACATAATCTCTGTGTGTCCAGGTCCAGATGAACTTGGATGATTCCTAATAAGGGTTATTTAGCAAAATTCACTATTTACTATTAAACAATTGGCTGCCTGAGCTAAACCAGGATGATAATTCCCAAAGCTTAAAAAGAAAAATGACATTTGAAAACAAAACTTACAAAAGATAACTACTTTACACAAATTATAGAAACAATGTATCTTACAAGAATGGAATATGAATATTATATACAAATACAGGTCAGATTTCTGCAGTTTCCTATAAACAATAAGTTGACTCATTTTGTTCCAATTTCTACCAGACGCTACATCGCCCTCTGCAAGACTAAACAGCCAGTTATTCCAGAGTCCCTAACGGACTACATCACAGGGGCGTATGTGGAGATGCGTAAAGAGGCTCGTGGGAGCAAGGATTCCACCTTCACCTCTGCAAGAACCCTCCTTAGTATTCTACGACTTGCAACAGCTCTGGTGAGTTCTCCGTTTTGAATCATTCTTCGTGGTTTTATTAAACACAGGAAACAACTGTTATAAGATAAATAAAGTGATTGTGATATTTAAATGATTTTTTTTAAATTTCTTGATAGTATATAGAGAGTTCTTTCACAAATAAATTGTTTATATATTCACTGTGTTAAACATTTTGTTGCATATTCTACTAAAATGTAAACCTGACGCTGGGTTTCAACTCAGTTTAAATTTGAATTGAACAAAGAAAGTTAGACAATGGTGTGAGTTATCGGCTGTGAAATGTGAAGTAGACGTAGCATTGGGTTTAACTGAATTAGCAGTACATGGGCCCATTAAACCCTAAAATGTTATAATTTCATGAGGATTTTTTTCTTCCCCATTGTTTGTCATGAATAAAACCATTGTTCCACAAAGACCAACTGTGGAATCAAGTTCCCATTCAGTAAATCGGACAAGGTTTCCTTAGTCACAAACGTGAGATTAAACAGCCCATGGAACAGTACAGATCAAATAGGAACCCATTCAGCCATTTTCATCTATCCATGCTACAACTGATCAGGACATATTTGTCAAATTATGAAATTAAATTCTTTATTTGTCTGCCCATATTTAAATTATGAATCAAATGAATTAGAATTTTAACTGTAGCATTGGCAGTATAATTATTGATCTCCATTCTAATCTTTCTGAATAACCCAGGCTCGTCTGCGTCTGATTGAGGTGGTTGACAAGGAGGATGTGAACGAAGCGATGCGTCTGATGGAGATGTCCAAGGAATCTCTGATTGGTCAATCAGATACAGCAGCAAGGTAAGATCATAATCACGTCCTACCTTGCGGTAAAGGCAATTATAGACCTTAAAGCCGGACTGCACTTCTTGTAGCTACTTGCGCCCTCTATCTATCAAACAATGCCTAAGCGGTGCCCGTTGGTCCCCCATGATCCCCTTTTTCTTATGTTAATTGAGAGCTGATTTGATGAGATAACCACCTGTCAGTGACCTTGCAGGGAGGTATAACTTGTGGCCAAACTATTGCAGACAGGCTTTAAATCACAGAAAACTAAAAGAGATTAGGAACTGTGCCCTACATATCTGGAGAATTTGACACCATTCAGGTAATCTACTCAATAATAGGTGTTGTCATTCACCAGGATTAACCTTCAGTTCTATGAATAACAGGCCTTATGTAATGCTCTGCATTTTCCATTAATCGCCCCATTATGGTAAAGTCATTATCTTACAATTCCCTCACCCAAAGATGCTCCAAGAGACTAGCCATGTGTTTCTTGATGGGCTACACCATCAACATGCGAAACTTGTACACCCATTAAAGCCATCGTTTAACAATGTTAAATCTGGGATGCATGGCCCTACGTGTTATCAGTGTCTGTAATATGGTGTAATATTGAAACCCTAAAAAAATTGCACTTCAAAATGATCATGAAGTGCCTCAAAAAAGGAAAAATCTTTGAGTGACCGGTTTTACCATACTCATTTTCCCCAATAGACTGTAGTGTTATAAAAACCGTTAGGAAAACAAAGAATGAAATTTTGATTTCCAATCATAAATATCTTGATAATCAGACAGGCGATCGGCTTGTAAAAGTCATGGGATTCCTGACTGACCTAAAGGTTTATAATTATGATTGCAGCATGAGCTACATGTAAATCCAGGATTTTGTTACAGAATCTGAGGCAATGTTACCGAGTCACTTTAATGGTATATTCATCAAGTCTGGTGTCAGCGAACCATGGCCTACTGCACGTGGAAACTGACTTCCATCTCCCTTTAACACATGTTCATGTAATTATTTGCCCAGGCAGTTTTGGGAGGCAGTTTTCTCATGTTGTAACTGGTCATATGACAGGCCTTTCCTGGCAAAGCTGTTCTGAATGGAGATGACATAAACAATTGCTGTACATAGTGATTTACATGTTTTACAATATTTGATATGCAGAGTAATAGATTCACTGAATATTGAATGTATGATCATGGCTATTTGACCAGAGTAGACCTTAGAAGGAGTAGGCATGCAATTTATTGTCTGAATGGTTTTATATAAATCAGAATTCACTGATTAATTGGTAGCTTTTGCCTTTGAGTGGGAAAATAATATAGAAAACTTTTCCCATTTTCTTAGCACACTATGACTTTCTTTTGATATGACTTTCTCTGGTAATTAAACACTTAAAGAGAAGGCTGAGTTCTGGGGAGAGGTGAAAAATAAGTTGTGAGCATTTTCATTGTTATTATGCAAGTGTGGAAGAACATCAGAGATAAAATGTTCCCTGAAAAGCATGGCTCTTCAAATGCCTTCATATTCTAAATATGACATGTAACAGCTCAAAAATGAGGACCACATTTTTATGCCACATGTTTTTGTAGTCCCATATACATCTTTCTGTGTACAGTGCTTGTTACTTTTACCAAGAATGGGCCAAATTTCTTTTCATTTTGATGATTCCAGAACCATGCAGTACACACCAATACTTATATGCTAGATGATCAACCTTTTCTGATCAATTCCACAACGTTTGTTTCACAATCCAATCGCATGACCAGAACTCAACTTTATCTTTAACTGACTTTGCATTAAAATAGTGATTTCAGCATTGTCTCTGTATCATTCCATTCCTAATCTGTGTCTTTTCTTAAATTTTCTCTCCACCAGGCCACAGCGTGCTGAGGATGTGATCTACCGCATCGTATGCGACGTGATCTCCGAGCAGTCCGGCCGTAGCATCAAGTACACCGAAGCAAGGCAGGCTTGTCTAGCCAAGGGATACACCAACGACCAGTACGAGGAGGCCATTGAAGCATACGAGGAGCTCAATGTTTGGCAGGTCAACACGGCAAAGACCAAGATCACACTGGTCTAGGATGATGACCATATCTATGGACAATGATTGTGGACGCCGGAAGTTGTATTTTGATCGTAAAACCTCCGGCAAGATGGACCTTCAATGACATCTTGGCATGCTATAGACTGTGACCTCATGTAGTAATGGTTTATTGAAATAAAAATCAATCACGGCTCGAAAGCTGAATTACAGGTGGTGAAATCATAGAAATACAGAGAAAAGTTTATCTCTGCTCCTCTCACTCTAAAGGCTGGATCAGATATGAAGTGTTACACTGCAGCTTTTTTCTTTTTTTAAACATGTAAACGAGTGGGAGCTTCATGCACCAAAGGTCCTACTCCTACAGTGGAACTTCGTTATAAAGAGCTCTGATATAACAAGGTCCTACTCGTACAGTGGAACCTCATTATAAAGAGCTCTGATATACATGTAACAAGGTTCTACACGTACAGTGGAACCTCATTATAAAGAGCTCTGATATAACAAGGTATCTGCTATCACAAGGTTTTTTTACTGGTCCCAGCTCTTTTTTTTTTTACCCTGATATAACAAGATTCCTGACAAAAAAGTAATTGCCATGGTCCCGAGGACCTCGTTATAACAAGTTTCCACTGTCATTTACTTAGCTCTGTGTTATAAAAGATATACAGAATGGTGAAGGGTATTACACTTTTGTCATCGTGACAAAAAAAAAGCACCTTGGTTTACGATGGGATATCTGAACAAGGCTTATCAGTGAATTTTGAGCCTTTGAAATGTCCGCTTCTGGTCCCTGTTTCATAAAACATGTGATCAATAACAAGTTGCAATAATTAATATGAGCTACTGAAATTATTGCATTTGATCTGTGAAGAGTGATTTTGGGTACACAATTATAGCACTTGTTAAATTGATTAAAGGTTTAATAATACATAGCTCTGGAGGAAGAATTGACTGGTTATTTATGGTACATGTATGTTCTTGGAATGGGTCAACTTGGCAAAGTTGATTGCCGTGGATGACATTCAAATTATTCAAGATTTTGCGGTTATTTAGGAGACATCGATTGGTCCAATCTGCAAAATGTAAATGCTGTGAACAATATTAAAAAGTCTTGATTCTAGTCTTGATAGACGTATAGACACTAAATAGCAAGATAAGGATCATATGATGATTATATCAGTCATGTTCATTTTGAACATGATTCATCATTGTGTGATTTTGTTTAAAGGCATTGCTTAACAATTTTAAATCTGAGATGCATGGCCCTACGTGTTATCAGTGTCTGTGATATGGTGTAATATTGAAGCCTTCATGAAGTGCCTCAAAAAGGAAAAATTTGAGTGACCGGTTTTACCATACTCATTTCCCCCAATAGACTGTAGTGTTATAAAAACCATTGGCAAAACAGTTTTTGAAATTTCGATTTCCAATCATAAATATCTTGATAATCAGACGAGCGATTGGCTTGTAAAGGTCATGGGATTCCTGACTAACCTAAAGGTTTATAATTATCATTGCAGCATGAGCGAAATCCTTTTGTTTCAGAATCTGAGACAAAGTTACCCAATCCCTTTAAAGAAGAGAAAAAACAGGAAGATGGTGAAATATGTACATGTACATGTATATTGGGTTTTATAACAGTATGTCACTTCTGAAAAATGATGCATTAATACGTTTTTTGAAAGAAAGAGAAACAGGACTTTCTATCTCTCAATCTTGCGAAAATTAAACTTCATTTCCTGGATTTCAAAAGATATCTATTTTTACTTGACAAAGCTTCTGATACAGAAATTTAACTAACAGTGGATTAATATGTTGAATAACGGCCAAGGGACTTTCTATTGCTCAACCCTCCAAGACTTAAAAATACATTTCCTGGAATGTGCGAGATATTCATTTTCACTTTGGAGAGCCCAGGTTGGATACCGACATGTAACTAAAAGTGGAATAAACAAAGGATATCCCGCACATGTAACACAAAAAGAGAAAAAAAGAAGAGAGGAAGTGATTATCATAACAATGACAATTCATTTCACCTCCTCTCCTTCCTGAATTGGTTTTCTTTCAAGCATTAAGACAAATTTGGACTGTAATTACATTTTTGAGCTGTCTGGACAATATTTGCTAGACTCTGTCATGTGAGCAGAATTTCTTGGAATACAGTTGATTTCATTTTCATTGTACGTTAATCTTTTCATGACTGTTGGGAGTAAAACGAAAATAGCTTACTGTAAATATATGTAGTATTGTTTGTATGTAAGAAACTAAGAATAGGGGTGAGTTGAGTTTCCTTAATCTATTTCTCATCAGTATTTGTTGACTATGCCAGATGGTGTCACTTGACTTCATGTTAAAAGGGGTAATTGGTGATTGTTAGCGGCGTCGAAAATGTCCCCTCCCCCCTTCCTTTGCGGACTTGCAAGAACATTTTCAGCAAAAAAAAAACGGGTACAAGATTAACTCTAAATATAACCTCATTTTGGGCTCTTCCAAATTCACAACCACAAAATGTGCCTCGTTTAATACGAGTCGCACATTCCTCTCTGAAATACATTACCCTTGTTTGAAATTTCTTGCTCTTTAAAACAAAAAGAAATACCCCTTTTTCTCGAATCCGCGAACATACTTGAAAATAACCTGTTTTTTGTGAAATTCTCATGCGTACACAAAGTCAATATAAAGTGACAACACTGGGAGTTTATGCTGTAACACATTACAGTGTCTGGGAATGAACTGAATCAAGCATCTGGTAATTGTATTTCCATCTGCTAAAGTGCCTCTTGTTCCTTAATCATCACATGTAACAGATTATTAATATGTATTTTGTATATTTCAATAAACGTTTGTGTGTTGAACTTGTATACTTCTTGATATCCACTGTAGTCTGTTCGTATCATCGTGAAGGGATGTTTATTTAAAAATGGATATAACAATGAAAATAATAATTCTTTATAAAAATAAATAAGCCTCAACAAAAATTTTATTTCGAGAATTGCATTTAGACGAAAAGATATATCTTAAACCAAGCTTACGACAAACACCATTACAAACACAGAGAGACAACTATTTGTGCGAGCACATGACATCTATAGGTAGCGATAGTCTGAATGAAACAACTCTAAAACATTCCCAGAAAGTGAACAATGAAATTAAGAAAATGTAAAAAACATCTAATTTATATGAATCTAACTACAATCTATAGTCATGTTACTGACTGCAATTGCCTTGAAATGAGTTTGTTGAATCTGTAGCAGTATGTGGTTATAAGTATTATGATGCCACAAGTCCTTACTGCCTCACAACGACTGGATTTATATTGCAATAACATTAGGTAAAGAATAAAGGAATATAATTAACTATACTTCAATCTGACTGAGGCCCCGAATGACCCCACAATGATTCACAACTTATAGGGCCCGTTCGCTTGCCTTTTCTTTGGTTAGCAGGCTCCTCTTCTCCTCCTTCATCTTCTTCTTTTTTCCTTCCTCTTTAATTTCTACCCCTAGCTCCTTCTCCTCCTCCCTTTTTCTTCTTCTTCTCCTACCTCCTCATCCTTCTTATTTTTCGTCATTTCATTCTCCTTCTTCTTCTTCTTCTTCTTCTTCTTCTTCTTCTTCTTCTTCTTCTTCTTCTTCTTCTTCTTCTTCCTCTTCTTGTTCTTGTTCTTCTTCTTCCTCTTGTTCTTCTTCTTCCTCTTCTTCTTAATTCTTCTTATCCTCTCCTTCTTCTTCTTCTTCTTCTTCTTCTTCTTCTTCTTCTTCTTCTTCTTCTTCTTCTTCTTCTTCTTCTTTTCCTTTTCCCTGTTCACCCTTTCCTTTCAGTCGTGCCCAAGTCATAAGATGTGCGGTCACTTGAATGGATACAGTCATATAATGCTAACGTCTTATACAAGGAAACTCGAACAGACATAGCATGTTACCGACTTGCGTCCTTATTTCTGGCCCTACCCAGATCGCAAATTATGATTATTTCACTCATTTTCCAACTAAGATTTATATTACAGCATAGTAATGAAAGAACGTCACATAATTCGAAAAGGAGACGTGTAGGGAACAAAAGAAATTGTCAGAGTTTCAGTGGGAAGTATGATGACAATTGCGTTATTCAAGAAAAGTAAGAAGATTTAATAGCATTACAATTATACACATGGTACTATTAGAACCCTTTATGGCAAAAGATATAGCCATAGTAATCACCAGTCAATAATGGCCGCCTGTCTTATAATGATTAGTATATGGCCATCTTCCAACTACACGAAGAAATGTGCGTGCTGGTATCTCCTTGGTAGAACTTGTCTCCGGTACTGGCCACTTAATTTATCACTTGAATGCCCTTATGTACACAGGTTTGGCTGTATAAAATGGAAATCCTACCGGATATCATTCTTCAATTAAAGCAACGTAGAAATTGTTAGCGAAGTTTTAAATATCCTGCAGTACTAGATGTGCTTACAACAGCTACGTACTACATTAAAATCATCATTGCTATTTACAGATTTGGCAAAAAAGGTGAATAAAATATGTTACTTGTATTTGTTATTTTCAATATCAACCAGCATCACATCAATTTGTCTAATAGCTGACACCATAAACTTCTACATAAACCAAGTTTAATATCATTAAATGGAAGCTTGCGGATATGTACATTAAATCAGAGCTGTGAACAAATCAGGGGCGGATCCAGCTTTTTATAAAGGGGTTGGGGTGGTATGCGAGGAGCGTAGCGACCGAGTCAAGCAGCGGAGCGAGCGAGAAGGGTGTGGGAGGGTGTCCCCCACAGTGGGAAAATTTTTGAAAATCTGTGTGTGAAAATGGCGTTTTCTTGCATCTAAAACACCAAGATTTAAAAAAATGGTCCCCGGATTTTTTTTGGGGGGTTGCAACCTCTAGATCCGCTTCTGCAAATGATTAACATTCCCAACATTTTCAAAATAAATAATTTCAATGAATATCGAACGCATCCACAGGGGACAGTAATGCAAATGTCGGGTGGCAATTAATCTTGTCCTGTTAAACTCGCACGACAATCACATATTTGCTTAGAGACGTTAACGAATGGTTTTGTGGTTACGTTCGTCATCCTGCAGTCGTAAGGTCATGGGTTCGAAACCTCTTTGCTAAATACCGCACTCATCCTTTTGTGGTCGAACATTACCATCTTCGCTCGGGTGGCAATCTTGTTCTATTTATCACACTCGGTGGTATGTGTGTTTGCATAAAACTAGATGAGACGTTAAAGAGTGGTTCAGTGGTTACGTTCGCCATGGGTGCAGCGCTCATATGGTCATGGGTTCCGCGAAACCTCTTGGCGAGCCCAGCGGCGAGACCGATAATTATGACAATTATTATCAGAATCAGGAAACGTATGCAGCAGCGATTGTTATTCCACCAGTATTTCATCATCACACCCCTTCCAGTTTTCTTGAACTTCAAACCCTGGATGATGCATAGTGGAACATAAGGAATAAAGAAGAAAGAGGATAAACTGTAGAAAATAAGTTAAGATCGACAAAAAAGTAAATAGCAAGATTAGCAATAGTATAAGAATAAAGAAACAAGATAAAGCACAAAATGATGCAGCATATGAGAATACATAGGAATATCAGGGGTAATTACCCCCGACCACCGTCCCCTTGTGTAAAAAAAAGGATCAGGGGGAAAAAATGGCATCTAAGAACATTCCCCCCTTATGAGTAAGAAAAATCGGGAAAAATCGGGAAAATAAGGGGGAAAACAAATCGGGAAGAAAAAAAATCGGGAAAAATTTTTAAAAATAGGGAAACCGATTTAAATCGGGTAATTATCAGGCCTGAATATCCATAAGGGTGCAAACGGCATGGACCTCCCACCCCCTAGTTTATTTCTTGGTATATATGCACACATGGCTTCCTCAATACTTTCTGCCCCGCCCCACTGTTTGTCCATTCCGGATTCGCTAGTGGAATAGTATCATTACAAAGACAAAGTGAAAGGCACCATTTATGCCACAAATTTGGCAAAAACCGGTGAATAACATTATGCCACAAAGTAATAATCATCTCAATGGGTGAAAGTGATTAAAATTTTCACCAAAAAAAAAAAAACGTAGGCAAACAGATATAAAAGGAGTGTATCAAAATGAACCAAAACAGAACAAAACAAAATAAATTAATTCTTATTTTAATCTACCAAACTATATACTTGGGTTTCTTGCATGAAACCAAATGACCTCATTAAACCCAATTTTGAATTAGAAGATACCATTATTAAAGGCAATATTCAACTTTCAACATGTTTATATGAGTGCAAAATATTTGGGAAAGCAATTTAAATCACTGGCATCTGGTGACAATTGCATGAAATTTCCTCAAAATCACAACTCTAGTAATCAGTGGCGGTTCCAGGGGGCCATGAGGACAACGTCCCCATCCCGAGCCCCAAAATGGGGGAGAGAGGGCTGATGACCTTTTCAGGGAGGGGCTTGTATTCATTGTTTTCCATGTTTCTCGCTTATATCCATTTACAATTAAAGGTATTATAGGTAACTTTGCCTCTGATTCTAAACAAAATCCTGGATTTAGCTCATGTTGCAATCATAATTATAACCTTTAGGTCAGAAATGAATCCCATGATATTTACAAGCCAACGCGGCATGTTTGATTATCAAGATATTTATGATTGGAATTCGAAATTTCAAAAATCGTTTTCCCAACGGTTTTTGTTATAAAACAACAGTCTATTGGGGGAAATGAGTATGGTAAAACCGGTCACTCAAAGATTTCTAATTTTTTGAAGCACTTCATGATTATTTTGAAGTGCAATTTTTTTTAGGGCTTCAATATTACACCATTTTCTAATGGAACAAAAATGTTTGATGCGGGTCATGGATTTGAGCCACCAACCCCCTATATAGAACCGCTACTGATTTTAGTCAAGTCAAATACAAATCGAAAGCCTTACGCACCGATTCATGTAAGTTCTCAGCCGCTATCTCCAGATCTTCTACCTTTCCTTCCCTCTCCAAGATTCCGTCGAGGTTCACACGCACGATCTCAACCACCTCGTCGACGTCCTGTTGTAGCTTTTCAATTCTGACCTCCTTTGATACGTAGGACACCAACACCTCAGCCTGCTGGTGACCGCTGGTGTCCAACTTCTTTTTGGCGCGTTGGTATGGCTTTTTTTTAAATCGCCATTTTCGTCTGGACGACTTTTTTTCGTCAAGTCGTGATGTGGTCGAGCCGTGGTCATGTGGTTGTTCATTCGAAGTCGTACGTGAAGGGAGTTTCTTGTATTCCTTCGCGGTGTTCTCCGCGTTTTGGACACTGCTTGCTTTCTGAAGGGTTTGTTAAGGTTAAAGAGAAGTTCATTTTATGAAGAATATACGGTTACTAAACTCAAACGAACATTCAACATTATAAGCATTAACCCCCCCCCCCCCCACACACACACTCTATCTCTCTCTCCTTCTTCTTCCGAACTTTATAATCCGCCTTTCCCCTATAATTGTTTGTCACTTTTCAAGCTTGACTTCACTCTCTCTCTCTCTCTCTCTCTCTCTCTTTCCCTTCCTTCCTCTTTTCCTCCCTCCCTTTCTCTATTTAGTGTGTCTCGCTATTATCTATTTTGCTCGGTAGCTCATTTTATTTCCCACTCTTCACTCTGTCAGTCTATATCACCCCCTTTCTCTCTCTCTCTCTCTCTCTCACCCCCTCTCTCTCTCTCTCTATCTCCCTCTCTCTCTTTCTCTCTCCCTCTCTCTTTCTTGCGCAAGTTATCTTTGGCTCGGCCTCGATCTCACTCTCTGTTCGTCTCTCTGGCCCGCCCCGCCCCATCTCTCTCTCTCTCTCTCTCTCAGTCAATCCCCCTCTCATTAATTGTGTATCATGTATTGATATATATGTATTGATGTATCACCAGGATGGGATGAAGGGAGTAAATAAACTTCATATAGCTAGTTACACTTTCATCCCACCCTCACCCTCTTCCCTCCAGTATTGACGCCTCTGACCCTTCCCATTGTGTCATCATCAATCTAATTCAGTTCAAGTCAAATTTCAATTTAATTCAAATCTATTCAAATTGGGTCCATTATTTTCGATCATTTTCAATACACATGTACAGTACATGTGAAATATATATATATAGGGCCAGGGGTCTATATCATATCAAACTAAGTTACAAAGTAATCACTGAAAATTCATCAATTATGCAAATAATCAATTCCAAAATGAGAAGCAAATACAAATGACTAACTGAAAAATTCCTCAGATACAGAAACAAATAATCAATATACAATTACAAAAGGAGAAGTAAATACCCAGGTTGCGATTATCTAGTACTTATTAATAATTACAAGAGAAAAATCGAAAAACAGGTTAAAGTGAATAGTCAAATTCCAGACCATCGATAGAAATAATACACAAACAAACATAAAATAATAGCTCGACAGTTGGTACAGAAGTATATTATCAAGAAAAAGGTTAATTTCGACATCGGGTAATTAATGCTGTTTGGTCTACAATCACTTCGTCTCCTACCCAATAAGTCCATTCCCACATGGTCTGTACCCAGCCCGTCTACTATCCACATGGTCGAATAGTCATTTCGTCTACTGATCAATTAAGCGGAGGGCCAAAGTCAAATATCATGCTTAGTTTTTGAGTTGCCTGCCACTACCGCATAAACTAAGCACACCTTGTTTATTTGAAAGATTTTATCATAATACAAAAAATATCTCAGGGGTGTTTATTTTTAAATTTGTTGCGAACAATCCTAAATCGGAGGGGGCGTCCAAAAAAGCGGCCCTTTTGACGAAAAATAGTATTTTGTAAATTATATTTTAAGGGAACCTTGAAACACCATGAGTTTGGTATCATATGAAAGAGAATTAAATTATCTAAATTTTGATACCAATTTCAACGAAATTGGGATTAATTAACATCGCAAATTTAGGTAAAAAACATGATTTTTCGTGATTTTTTTCCAAATATTGAATTTTAGCAATAATCGTTATTTTCCATATATCAAAATCAGAGAAACGACTTTTTTTGTAACTTTCCAGGAATTTGCCCATATACAAGGATAATATTCTGTGAAAAGGAAAGGTTTATATCTCTTTTCAATAAAAAGTTATAGCAACCCAAAATTACTGATTTGATTTCCACAAAAACAACATTTTTGCCCACATGTGTATTAACTGCATGCATATACGTGTATTAGTGTATTGATGACCTGTTTGGTGTGTTTACATTGAGTTTTAAAGATAACTTTTGAATAAAACCTCTAATCACCATGGATTTGGTGTCAAAAGATGGATAATTAAAATACCTTCAAGTTGATATCAATTTCATTGAGTTATGTAGTGTGTGAAATAGAAATTTTGAGCCAAAAAGGTGCTTTTTTGTATGATAATTTTTTCCCCCTCTAATTTTGGCCAGTATCTCGGTATATTAACTGGAGAAAAGTGATTGGACATATTTTAGTAGTGCAGAGAGTTCAAGTGATTTGGAGTGCTGACTGCAATTGATAAGTACTTCTCCTGTACTCTGGGATGTTTCAGGAAATGTGGGCATTGGTAGTTGCCCCAGCCCCCCACCAAGATATTTTTCCCCTCTAATTTTGGCCAGTATCTCGGTATATTAACAGGACAAAAGTGATTGGACATATTTTAGTAGTGCAGAAGTTTCAAAGGATTTGGAGCGCTAACTGCAATTAATAAGTACTTCTTCTGTACTCTGGGATGTTTCAGGAATGTGGGCATTGGCAGTTCCCCTCCCCTCCCCTCCCACCCCTCCACCCCTTCCAGCCGCTTGTCATGATCTTGCCCATGACCCAGACAAGTTAGTACATCTATCAACATGAATATAATATAATGTCGCCATGTTTGGTTTGATGGTTTATTTTGCCTGACTACTAAGAAAACATGTGTATGCTTGTAAGCAACTAGGGTACCGACATTCGTAAGTCCTATCCGAGGAATTTAGGAATAATGCCTTGCCAAAGGGCACTAGCGAGTAGCGAATCCACTTCGCCTGGTGTCGCCTCCTCACTCCTGAACAAGCCTCCTGGCTAAGATCCTATGTTCTATGTTCTGACAAGATATTGGCATTATCCTGGCTGTCCAGAACGCCAGCCCAAAAAAGGGAGTCGAGGCACATACATGGATAGATTCTGTTTAATTATCTACCTTACCTAGACTTGCTATGATGCACACCATGCTATAACGTTAAGAGTAATTAGAAGGATACTCAGAGAATGAAGGGGATGCAGAGAACATTGTTTTTAAATTTTGTATTAAAAAAATCCAATTGCTCATTTAAATCAGCCAATGACCTAAATAAAATTTTGAAGAAAATGGAAAGAAGACCCAGCTTACAGGCCTATCGTGATAATGGGAACGGTGTGGAGATTTTTTTTTTATCCAGACGAATAATGATGCATTTTTCCTTTTGAAAAAAAAATGTTGGATATATCAAAAATACATGTAGGTTAGGAAAGAGTCCTTTCCCACATCATAAATAGTCTGAGATTTTAATGACCAAGACATGATTATAATGCAAAGAAGTTCTTAATTTTGAAGAAAATGATGGATAAATGCAGCATTATGCATGTATTAAATGGGGTGAGTGTGGAACAAATCTTGGAATTATTAAGTCCCTAGTTTTGGTAAAGTGTACATCCTGGCACATCCTGGAGATGGGTTTAAGAACGTTTCACCAACCCCGCCACCCCAATTTGAAATAAAGGGGATTTAAATGTAAAACTACCAAGATGTGTTTAGAATGCAAACTAGTTCTGAATTTTGAAATAAATTAAGGCATAAGACATGAAGACAATGTTTATAATGGAAATGGGTGTGGGATGAATGTTTGAGAATTGAATCACCATGTATGGTAAAGAATAAAGAATGCATTTGGGTAAATAAGAAAATGACATAGTTATTCATACAAACAAATCCCTAGAATTTGAATTTCCTCACCAGATTAAAGAATATTCAAGAAAAAACAAATCCCTCATTAGATTTTGAAGATTTTTCGTTAAATGCTATGATACAATGTTTATCAAACTCTTCAGTTGACGTGGTGTCAACCCCTCACATCCCCCCTCTTTTCTCTCTCTCTCTCTCTCAATCGACGCCTGTGCTTTACTTTTTACAAGGGGCTTCCACTGACAACTGCCAGTGACAAATTTGTCATTTTGGGAAGAAAAAAGATACACGTATCCTATAAGGAAAGATCCAGAGACAGATTGGCCGTGGGGAGTTTGGGAATTTTCCCCACGAGCAGCTCTTTATTTTTGGCTGGATCAAGGTCCAGTCGATTTGTGGTCTGAGGGCCACTTGATATATGCATCTTACATATTCAGTGGGCAGGTCGCATAACACTTTAAAAACCAATTTTCAGTCCCAGTCTGCCCCTGGAAACATCAAATAAGTTTTGTGTCAAAGACATGATGTAGAAAAATAAAAAGGCCTGTCTAGATGTTATCTGGTTATTCGATCTTTCGACAAAGCTGTAAAAGTTTTAGTTGCTTTAGGACATAAACAAATATTTAATTTTACCACATTGAAACAGCATCCAAAGACATATTAAATTCATTCTGATAGTGAAGTTGTGCTAGACGGTGATCGGAAGACGTCCAAATTTAGAAAGAAAGGCGAGTTAAGGCATTTTCATAATGTCGCTCCTTTCTGCTTAGGCGAATCCAAGGTGAATAATGAAATATATATTAAAACAATCTAGGGTAAAACACTGATCTGCGAACCCTTCCTTTTCAGAACCACAAGAAGGCCTGAGTGACTCCCGTGCGGGAAATATTCAGAAATGAAAATAGGAAGTTCATTCCCCATGCCCACCCCTTCGGAGCAATACCCTAAGCTTTAGGACTTATGAGTCTTCATTAAAATAATTTGTCATTAAATGTACAGTGTATAAGAGGTTTGGGTGTTCATAAACATTTACCCTCCGAAAAATGGACCTTTTTTAAATCGATATACACGTTGCTTTTTGTACATACATGTATATTTATGAGGCAAATAAATATCAATGCAATAAACTGTATTCTAATGCTTGTAAATTAAGTAATTTTTCTATATTAACACAAATAGAAGTGTTTATATGTTTTTTCTTCAATATGAAAAAGAAAAAATGTTTGGCTCAGACTTGATATCCACATGTATTGAAAAGAATTTACAGCACATTAACGCTTCGGCATTATGCATGGTCTTCTGAAAAATAACTTGAGGATTCACAAGACCGGTCAGTTTTATGGGCATTCTGACAATTTTTCTGAGGGTTCAAGAGACCTACATTGTTGGTCTCGTGGGCTGTTTATATAATCCCAGCTAAATCACAAGCAGGATTTTTTGTTAATGATCTGTCTTTGATTATGTTGAAATATCTGTCTTTACCATGACAAGATTGAACTAAGCGGTCAGATGACAGATGGAGGGGGTGTCAAATAATAGTTAATTGTGTGTGGGGAGGGGATGAGGCACCTGCCCATGCCCCATTTTCTAAAACATCACAGAGTATAGAAGTACTTATCAATTGCACTAAGCACTCTCCTTGCCTAATCCTTTTAACTGTCTGGACTGTCTGCATTACTTTATTCGTGTTCATGGACTAACTTGTCTTGGTCATGGGCAAGATTATGACAAAAGGGGCGGGGGTGGGGGGGGGGGGCAAATGCAAATGCCCACATTTCCTGACACCCCAGAGGACAGAAGAAGTACTCATCAATTGCAGTCAGCACTCCAAATCCCTTGAACTTTCTGCACTACTAAATGTCCAATCACTTTTGTCCAGTAAATATACCGAGATACTGGCCAAAATTAGAGGGGAAAATTATCTACAAAAAGCACCTTTTGGCTCAAAATTTCTATTTCACACACTACATAACTCAATGAAATTGATATCAACTTGAAGGTATTTTAATTATCCATCTTTTGACACCAAATCCATGGTGATTAGAGGTTTTACTCAAAAGTTATCTTTAAAACCCGATGTAAACACACCAAACAGGTCATCAATACACTAATACACGTATATGCATGCAGTTAATGCACATGTCGGCAAAAATGTTGTTTTTGTGGAAATCGAATCAATAACTTTGGGTTGCTATAACTTTTTATTGAAAAGAGATATAAACCTTTCCTTTTCACAGAATATTATCCTTGTATATGGGCAAATTCCTGGAAAGTTTCAAAAAAATTCATTTCTCCGATTTTGATATATGGAAAATAACGATTATTGCTAAAATTCAATATTTGGAAAAAAATCACAAAAAATCATGTTTTTTACCTAAATTTGCAATGTTAATTAATCCCAATTTCATTGAAATTGGTATCAAAATTTAGATAAGTTAATTCTCTTTCATATGATACCAAACTCATGGTGGTTCAAGGTTCCCTTAAAATATAATTTACAAAATACTATTTTTCGTCAAAAGGGCCGCTTTTTTGGACGCCCCCTCCGATTTAGGATTGTTCGCAACAAATTAAAAAAAAAACACCTCTGAAATATTGTGTATTATGATAAAATCTTTCGAATAAACGAGGTGTGCTTAGTTTATGCGGTAGTGGCAGGCAAACCTCTCTTTTCTGACTTTGGCCCTCCGCTTAAATTGGTATAATCTCCAATATAAGTCTACTACCCATTTGGTCTATGATTATTAGACCATGTGGATAGTAGACAGGCCAGGTGTAGACCGTATGGGAAAATACCAATTGGGTAGTACGTAGACGAACTGCATGGTTGTAGATCATAAGGCAATAAACCTCGAAATCCTGCCATGCTCAATCAATGTACATGTAAATGGGACTGCACAGAAATAATAATAACAATAATAATAATACTAATAATACTAATAATACTAATAATACTAATAATACTAATAATACTAATACTACTACTACTACTACTACTACTACTACTACTAATAATAATAATATTAATAATAATAATAATCGGCAGCCTAGCATAATAGCCGGGTAATGTTGGAGCGCCTTGAGCACCTTGCAAGGTGGATACGTGCGCTATTTAAGAATCCAATATTATTATTATTATTATTATTATTATTATTATTATTATTTGCATTTCACTTTCTTGCCAAATATGATATTTTCAATTCAGTGTGCTGCGACGATGCAATTGTAATTGCTTTGGAACGCATGCTAGCTGTGGGGAATACCCGCCTGCGCTCCATAATTGCACGTACGCGATCCCATGTAGGCTACTACCGAGGAGTTATTACACATGGAGCTAATAGTTCCATGCTACTACAGTAGTCAGGCGAAATTGCTAATGAGAGAAAAGAATTGTACCTGTTTCGGCATAACTCGTCCTCGAGATGGTCGTATACAATTTCCTCTCTTTCTCCTCTTCCTCCTCTTCCTTTTGTCATTCCCCTTCTCCCTGCATGCAGGCCATTTCTGCAATCACCTAGCCAGTTTTCAGCTCCAATGTATTCACAGTTTATATCATTGCAATGGTGTACGAATGAATGTTCATTGCACGATTGTGAGAAAAGCCACGATTGAATAAACTATGAATTCAAACACGGAGTGCGGTGTTCTTCTAAAGATTATTATTTACATTACGACGCTCCCTCAAACAGTATTTCTAAAGCGATTTATCCTTGCCAAATATATATATGATCTTTCCAATTCAGTGTGCTGAGACGATGCACTTGTATTGTAATTGATTTGATATGCTACATGCATGTAGCTGCTGTGGGGAATACCCGCCTGCACTTATTCCAGCTCATGTTCAACGCATACGATATGCAGTCCAGTGTTGAATTACCTTTTGGAATCTCAAGCGACGGAGTGGCATACAAACAAATTATTGGGGCTAGTGAGTTGCGGGGATGGGACCAGGAGGAATGGAATTCAATGCCCACCCGTTTCCGATTCTTTAAGTAGGTTTTTGATTTTATCATCTTTTAGTCAACCTTTTTTTTTTGATGTGATGAATTATGGCACATGACAATTTTTTAATACTGTTAATAACGAGATAAATGAAATAGAACGTGGGAGCTAAATGAAAAAAGACAAGTTAGGGCAAATAATTGTTAATACCTTTCGCTGTTTATGTTTAATCATGGTTATAATTAGCCCAATAGCGTGCGGATAACACGGTTCTGTTATCTTTTTTTTCATGATGAGTAATTTTGTCCTGAAAAAAAATCCTGGACCCGCCCCTAGTTTTGGAATTCTCGGTCTGTCGTACCATGGACCTAACCTTGTGTTAGGTCCAAGGTCATACGGATGCCTTGCATTCCATTTCCCTAGACATTAATTTTAAAGGCTCAATGTTTTGCGAATAGTGTTAAAGGCATACTTTCTATATGCACTGCGCCATATAGTTCGCTCACACCCGACTTACAGTATTATCACTTAAAGTATTTGAAAAATCTCTTAACAGCGAAACTTGCTGGCGGACCAGCTAAAAATTACTCTGGCTTACCTTTATAAGGCTCGGAGGGCGTTCGGCAAAAATGTTCGGGTGAGGAGAATTTATGATGATTCACTTTCCGTACAAGGAGTGTATTATAACGTAAGGCCGTTTAAATTCACTTTCACAGTAATGCACTCCTTGTATACGGGGAAAAGAGAAGCAACATAATTCCCCTCACCCGAACATTTTTGCTGAATGCCCTCCGAGCCTAGCTTAATTATAGGGGCAATTAGCCTTCGGTGATAGATAACCCTCGTTTGACACCCAAACTGTCTCAAATTCACCATGAGAACCCATGGTCAATGTACGTCGAGATAATATGCACTATACAGAAAGAGGATATAATTTTATTTCATTTGATTTAATTATTAGTAAAGTGCATGTGACAATATAATGACAATACACATAAATCAACACTATATAATTTTATTTTTCTAGTGAAATTGCAAAGCTGCTAAAAAGATTTGCATAATCACAACTGCAGACATTTTGCAAAATACTACGTACGTTCATTTAATAAGAATCGTGACCATATTTCAATTATTTTAAAGATTTGTATTTACATTATTGTGATTAAGAACATAATAGGATACTCTGTATACACAAACACGAACAAAACTACATGTAATGGTGATGATGATTAAAGGGGAACGTGCGGTTAGCAATTTAATCCAAAAGAATACAGGAAAATATATCCGCTTTCCATTTGACAAACGACCCTAAACTAACACTTCCTTTCGTATAAATTTAACTCAGATCATTCATAGTGGCAAGATCATAAAAACACAACAAAGGAGCTTCTTAAAATTGATCCCTTTATATTATCGGAGAATGCTATCAGAAAGTTATCAGAAATCATACAATAATAAACCCCTCAAAATCTTTTGGAAGTTTGATTTATTATATATCTCTTGTCATGGAATAGTTATCACTTTGCTTAGTATCATTAGAAAGTATGTTTAGTCCTCTTTAAAATAATGAAATATTTGTCATGATTTCGCAGCCATGGAATGAGCAGTACATCACAATAAGGGCAGGGTCGAAAGTGAAAGTTGCAAAATGCACTGGCAAGCACTGGTATTGTTATGCAGTGCACTACACAACGTCCATATGAATGAAGAAAAAAAAGAGAACGCACAGCTGAACAAGAGCAGTGCATTTTGCAACTTTTCACTTTTGACCTTGCCCCTTATTTCATGTAATGTACATTCCATGACTGAAAAATCATAACAAATGGGGTATCATTTCAAAGACGAACGAATACAATTTATAATGATACTAAACATAACAATAGAGACATAATCAATCAAACTTGAGTTTCTAAAAAAAATTGAGGGGGTTATTTACTCATAACCACTCCCTAAGTGTCTAGGAGTGGAAATCGACTTGTAGAGTGGATATTTATTACCTACTCTCACAATGGAGGATTCCACTCTGAAAAAGAGTTATTCAACCCGACTTTTTGATTTCATTTTATATTTTTTTCCACTCAAATATCCACAAATTAAAATGACATAATATATTAACCATAGAGTATTACAATTTATAGTAGTATCGTATCAAAATAAGTTTACAGATTACATTTAAGTTTGAGAATAAGACAAAATATTTTGTATTGCTTGATTTAACTGAGAAGGAGTCGGTTCCACTATAATACGAACTGGATATATTTCGAAAGGATGTGATCACTAGAATTATGACTCATGAATAAGGGAATTTACTCTCCTTAGATTAAGAGAATAAAAAATTAGCGGTAAGAGCAAATGTGAAGAAAATATAATAAATTTTAAAACTATAAAATATAAAACAATGTAGGAAGGAGGGAAAATTCCCTAAAAGCACGGGGCTTGTGATGAGATCGCCATAACAAAACAGATATACAATACACATAGATTACATAATAATGATAATTTACATAAAATACCCATAAAATAGAGAGACAGAGGAGTAGGAAAAAATGGGGAAAAAGTAGAAGTAAAAAAGACAGAAAGAAGGAAAGAAAGAGAGAAAGAATGATAAAAAGACAGGCAGACAGACGGACAGACAGACAAGCCCGAAAGAAAGAAAAAGAAGGATTATATAAACAATGAATGAATAAACTAACTGACTTATATTTGTATAATATTGGGATATTTATGTATAAATTGTCCAGTAATGAACTTCCTGACAGCTTTATGATAATATTTAAGAAGAATAATTATTTTCACAATTACCCCACTCGGCAGAGTGGTTCCTTTCATTTAACACGAACGCATACTCTATTTGCCCCCAAAACAATCTTATTTTCTGGTCCAAAATTTTGGAATGATCTTCCAAACGAAATTACTACAAGCCCCTCTCTCCGTGTATTTAAACGTAAATTAAAATTATCATTATTGGTTAAGTACTCGAAATAATTATTGTTTAGTAAGGTTTTATTAATTTATATAACCTTAAAGATACTATGTCCCTTTTGTAGCCAACATCAAATTCTTTAGAACTTTGCAGGAATTATGAATATGTCATGTACGTCCTATCTGTGAAATTTAAACATTAGCAGTGTCCTAATATTCAAATTAAGCAAGGAAAACCGTTCACTTGCTAAACTTCACTGTCAGACACTATTGAGTGTCTGACTGGCCTTTTTTCATCTTTGGTAATAACATACATAAAATGAGCTATAAAGGGTAAATGAGCATTTGTCTACATCAATAACTCACTTCTTGTAATGGCCAAAATTAAACTGATTGAATCTTTGCTCAGCATAAAACGTACGACCATTCGGTACAATGGTCTGAAAAATCAGACTATTACTTACTGGCTCTATAGCTCCTAAGTCGATTCGACAACTAATAGTCGTTATTTTCCCACTTAAAGACATTTTCAAGCCCCCCCCTTTTTTTAGGGAAGTTCTAAATTAGTATCGTCTTTCAAATGCCGTTGGAATTTAACTTTTCATTTTTTTGGCCTGCAAATGGGACATAGTACATTTAAGTAAGTAAGAACGTTTTAATTATTATTTTTTTTTTAGTGGTCTAACAAAAGTTGTTAGTTGGCATGGCACCTTGTCGTCTTTTTTCTTTTATTCTTTTTGTTGTTGTTGTTCATACCTTGTTCGTTTTCTTTTATTACATTTTTCTTGGTTAATATTGATTAGCCACAATTACCCCTGGGAACCAAATATGTTTACAGGCATTGCTTCTTTTTGGTTCCCCCATATATCACGTTATGTTAATTACAAACAAATTGTTGATTATGTAATATTTTAATGTACTTTAGTCTTCAATTTATTCATTTAATTGTATTTCGTTTTTGAATGTATCGTTTGTTTGTATAATTACTTGTTCAAATTTATTTGTGAAATATGGAAATAAATTCAAATCAAATCAAAAGAATGAAAGAAAACAAAATAGAGAAAAAAAAGTGAGAAAGAAGGAAGAGAAAATGCCTTTATCTTGCTGGTACTAAGTATAAGCAAACACTTAAAAAAAAAAAAAACGTTTTAGCCCTCCATAGGCTATTTTATTGAGTACAAAAAAAAATAAAATTCAATGAAATGAAGTATTTCTTTAACTCAAATAAAACAAAATACTTTCACATTTCTCTCCTTGTTAATAAAAAACAAATGTTGAGGTGCCTGCCATTAAGTTGAAAAATTGTTATACATACCAGATATAGGATGAATATATCTCTCGTCTTCATAATATTAAATAATTTTCTTCTTCAAAGAACTAAAATCAAGCCAGCACGTGACCACTAGGTAAGGAAACAGTGCCATTGTATCAATAATAATTACGTTGTTTTAATAATGTAAAAGATCCAGCCTGTCGCGGCACCAACTATCAAGCAGAAGAACACAATCACTACGATGAGTATGTAGCAACGGTTTCTTCTCCAATAATATCTCATCAACAGTTTCTTACTCACACGGCGTAGTTCTTTGGCCTGAAACAGAACAAAATACAACAAAAATATCACAAAAATGCAGCAAAAATACAATTTAATTGCGGATTTGTTGCTTTTCCAGTCTTAACTGAAGACACGTGAAAAGGATACTGCAATTTTTCCCCTTCAAAATTGGCTTTTGCAGGTGCTAAGATAAATACTACTACGAATGACGATTGAACTTTGGACCCAAAGTGGAAATGAAGTACAAACTGCAGGTGGGGTATTCGTTTCCGGGTTTTTCTCCTGATGAAAGTCATATGATTACAGAGGAGGGATATCAAAGTGGAAAAATATAATTCAGAGCTCTTTTTGCTAAATCGAACATAAAGTGAAAACAAAAGCTTTGATGTTTAAGCCCCCCTTCCCCATCTTTCTCTCTCTAGGTAGTATTTTTTTTCTACAATATAGGCTGGCACTTACTTGGTCGCGAATGTTTTCTGCACATATTTCCAAATCCTCGAGCTTTTCATCCCTGTCGAGAATACGATTGAGGTTCTCCACCATGATGTCGACCACTTCATCCAGCTCCTGCTGGATATCCTCCACCATCTTTGCGCGCTCCTTCTCGTCGTCCGCTTCGTTGATCACGCATGCGACATCTGCATCAGATTTTCTATGACTGCGGTGGCGATCACGTCCATGTTTGGTCCATTCCTGGGTAGGAAGTAGTGGTTGATGGACGTCGATTTGGTCTGACTGAGGTCCGTCGTCAGATCCAACGCTACCGTACGTAGTCTTACTGCTTTCATTTTTCTTCTTCCAAGGAAAGTGCTGCTTCAGCTAATTGTGTTAAAAGACATTATATTATAATACATGTATATG
Organism: Mesocentrotus franciscanus; assembly: GCA_037976565.1. Taxonomy (NCBI): domain Eukaryota; kingdom Metazoa; phylum Echinodermata; class Echinoidea; order Camarodonta; family Strongylocentrotidae; genus Mesocentrotus; species Mesocentrotus franciscanus. The sequence goes on along the minus strand of CP137686.1, from coordinate 2,519,782 downwards.
TATAAGCAAGAAAGGGAAGGGAGGGGGGGGGAGGAGGAAGCGAGAATGGATTAAAAAAGCTATATGTATATATATAGGATTTTTATTTCAATTGTTTTTGATTATTATTTGTATATATATAAAGAGAGAGAGAGAGAGAGATAGAAAGAAATATCGAGGACAGAGAAGGGAGAGAGAGAGAGAGAGATAAGGAACGAGAGGGAAATACAGAAAGAGGGATAAAGATAGAGAGATTTAGAATGAGTGGGACAGAGATGCGGATAGAGAGAGGGGCCGGGGGTTAAGCGACAAGGGAATACATTTAAATAGAGAGAGAGAGAGAGAGATGAGGAGAGGGTAAGAAATTGTATAGGAGAGAGAGAGAGAGAGAGGGGGAGCGAGAGGGGGATATACAAAGGGATAGGACAGACAGAGACAGACAAGGGGAAAAAGAAAGGGTTCTAGGACAATTAACCCCTGGAAAATCACCACCGGAAAATCACCTCCGAGGACAACCACTCATCCAAGACAATCACCTCCCGGAAAATTAATTTGCCCCCCTAGGACAATTACCCCCAGGGGACAATTATCCCCGTGCGCATGCGATTACCCTCCAGAAATTACCCTCTAGGATAATCAATCCCGTGTGTGTGTGTGTGGGAGGGGGTAGGGGGTGTGGGGTGGGGGAGTAGCATATGATACCTTGTCTTTTGGCAGTTGTCTTAGGGGGTAATTGTCCTGGGGGAATTGTCCTAGGGGGTAATTGTCCTCGGGGAAAGGTTGTCCGGGGGGAATTTTCCGGGTAGAGATCGTCTAGGGGTAATTGTCCTGATACGAAAGAAAGAGAGAGAGAGAGAGAGAGAGAGAGAGAGAACACAGAGAGAGAGAGGGGGGGACACAGAGACACAGCGAGAAAGGTAGAGAGAGAGGGGGGGGGGACACAGAGACACAGCGAGAAAGGTAGAGAGGGGAGGAAAATGAGGAGAGAAATAACTTTTAATTAGTATCAAGGCAATAGGCGATAGTAAACTTGAATTTGCCTATTTTTAACGAAAATGAAACAGACAAACATGCATACATACATACCAACAAACAACAATAAAACCCATAAGCCTCCTCAGTGGAATTAAAATGATCAATCAATCAATCTATCAACCAATCAATCTGACAATCAATTATTCAATAAATTAATAAAGGAATCAGCCAATCAACGAACCAATAAATCATTCAACCAACCAATCAATCAATCAATCAACACCAAATAAACCCTAAACATCGTCCATGGAATTAAATCAATCAATAAATTAATCATATTTCAATTAATCAACAACAAAAACACACACACTAAAACCTCCTTAATGGATCAATCAATCAGTCATCGACTTGAAATATTAATGCAATGAAGACCTACTTGCTTGGCCATGTTGTTTTTTAGAAGTCTTGCGTGGTACAAAACGACAAAACCCTGGCTGCTGGAAGATGATAAATTCCGTGATAACTCAGTTTAATTCACCATGTTGTGTCTGCAAGCGAGCTAAAAATGATTTCCGTTGCGTGTTTTTAAAACAACCAATGACTGGATACTTGGCGAAGGTAGTCGAATACTTAGAGAGCTATGATCAGATACCGTACATGCAAAGTTTTCCAGCTTCTCCAGCGATGTTCATTGTCGGAATGCATCCAGTGGAATATTTGCACCGGTGGTATAAATATAAATGGACAGAGTAAATATTTAGTTTCATATTGTACAGATGTGAAAATCCCATGCTTATTTATCTAATCTAATCCTAATATTTGTCCTCAATAACCATGCGTGTGCGTGGGCGCGGGCATGTATCGTGTGTGTGTGTGTGTGTGTGTGTGTGTGCGCGTGTGCGCGCGTGTGTGTGTGTGTGTATGTGCGTGTGTGTTATTGTCTTGCTGGCTGGGAATCCCCATAATATATTTGCACGATGCACGCGATCATGTGTCATGGTAGTGCCCCATCAGCGTTGAACACGTATTCATAATGGATAGTGAAAGTTGTGTAAGTAAATAGTGAATTATGTTTGTTTATCAGAACTCCTCATGAGATGCACATGTTTTGATTACTTTATTTTATTTAGACAAAGACATACAGATTAGTGTAGATTGTAGTGGATTTAATGGTTAAGTTATTCCATATTTATAAGTGATAACCTGCCGAGTGCAGAAATTAATGTAACTTCTGCCTTGTTTTTCAGTTGACCAAAGCTGGAAAATTAATTTTGGTCTAGTAGTTTGGTTTGGTTTATTATTTCTTTAACTTGACCTGTGTAATGCAGCATTATCAAGTGGCATTGAGTCAAGACAGCCTGGCCTGATTTCCCTGCAGGTTCTAGGCGTGTCGGTGGTTGGTGACCACCAGCAGCCATTTCACATTGGGTAGGCATTTATTATTGTGTTTCCAAATTGTACTTTGGACAATTAGTTGAAAGATGTCAACTGTGTCATATAAATGATTCATTTAGGAATTTAATTCACTGAAGACAAGTTGTTTCTAGAAATTATTGTTTTAAACATATGAATTACATGTACACGTTAGATGTAGAGTGTGGGACTCGATCAAAAGAAATCGTTTGATGTATTTTAACACATGGATGGTTTGGTTAGAAATGAAAATGCAAATGACGTTTTTATTTGTTAATTTTATTAGTAGTAGTAGTAACAGTAGTAGTAGTAGTAGTAGTAGTAGTAGTTTCATTTTTATTTTTAAAATAAATATTATCATCATCACTATTATTATTATTATTATTATTATTATTATTAATATCAATATCATTATCATTAGTACTACATAATTATTATTATAAATATAATTACTATCCTCATTATTAATATTATTGTTATTATTATTATTATCATTATGATTATTCTTAATATCATTATCATTATTACTTTCATTATAATCATTATTATTATTGTGATTTTTTTTAAAATAATAATTATTATGTAAAAAAGTACTAAATCTGCCAAGGAAACAAAATCTTCCATGACCCGATGCAGTCCCCTGAATGAATGTTCGTAGTTGTTTGTAGTTGTATGTATGTTGAAACTGTAATCAAAATGACCAAATACACCATACCCATTCGCATTTTGGGGCCTGCATGAGGAAAACCTGTTTACATAGCTAGTCACATGAGCATGAGACTTAAATGGAAATTGGCATGTTTATTTCTCCTTTAAAAACAAATCTATATTAGGGATCTGTTTGAGAATTCCCATGTTTGTGCGGGTTTCTTTTTCGAATAATGGAAATGTAATGGAAAATTTCCATATGTATGTTACTCTGATTGTTTGCCTTGCTTTCCTTTTTATTTTGCTTTTGGGGGGTATTTTGTTAAGCTAATTACAAACAGATTTCCAAACAGAGAAAGCAGAGGAAGGGATGTGTCATTCAGATTCATATATATGGATAAAAAAATTACCACGTCACGGGACATGACGCCAGTAGGCCTACTGTGCAAAAAAGAAAGTAAGTAAGAAAGAAAAAAAAAGTTTAAAAAAAAAGAAAAGTGGTCGCATGACTCCGGCAGGCGGCTTGAGGCTGTGAACACAGGAGGTACAAGCACACATAATTTATCAAGGAAAACCTAAAGATCAGTAAAATTTGAGGGCCACTGGCACGTCTCCCCCCCCCCCCACAAACAAACACCAACATCACCACCAAAACCGCCGCCTCCGCCGCTACCACAGCAACTACGTGGAATCTAGTTCTGAAATTAGAATAAGATAACCCTGTGCTCTTCTTTTTTCTCCTAACTCTAGTGGGAATGACATGTTTTTATTAAACTGCACAACTTTAAAAGTAAACAAATTTGAAAGAGTTTACTAGAATTTATCTTTGCTATGTAGCCTACGCACCATTACGACGGTCACTATTGTTTTTATTAAACCAAGTCAAGTAATGTTATTCCCATTAAACAAAAGTAACATAAATAATAAGACACTTGTCGCGACTCCAAACCTGTCATATATATATATATATATATATTTTTAACGCCATCTAAAGGTCTTTAGGTAGAGAAAAATGACAAATAACAAAATTATTTTAAAAGTTATTTCTTGATCTTCAAGCTTTTATTTCAGTGATCAGTTCTTATTGGTGTTATTATGAAAACATTATACAAGGATATAAACTGCTCTCATAAGGTTTTGATAATTTTGATTTTTGATAATAAGATAAGTAAATAAAATAAATATTATTTGTACATAATCTGTCTAGCATAGAAAAGTCGCCGAAGATCGAACAGTCTGTAATTACAGACCCATGGAAATGATGACAATTTTCCTGTACGTATTTATCTACACATTTTCATTTTTGAGCATAGCTTTGATATCAATCATATCACATAATTATTTGAGAAATACAATTTAAAACTGTGAGTCATAACATATCTTGCTCTTATTATTTTCTTAACTGGAAAAAAATCAGGGCCTTATTTTGATTGGGTATAAGTTTAATATGGCATCCTCTTACTTGCAAATAATAGCCATCTCCGAAACATGGCTGAACAAAAATTATCCTTCCTTATTTAATTTAGAACATTATAACGTAATCCGAGCAGATCGTGCATCAGGAAGAGGAGGTTTTATATATTTATAACGAGGTCAATTTAAAACCAATAGTGGATGTTCAAATTGAAGGAATCGAATCAACTTTGATCTAAATTGAAAATGATAATGGCAAAAACACAGTGATCGGTGCAATATATAGACCTCCCAACAACCACCTTGAATCATTTTATGACAGTTTAGAAACATCCTTGGATATACTATCTCAAGGAAATAAGGAAGTATACTTAATAGGCAATTTTAATGAAGACGTATTGCCTTCCCTACAAGACAACAATGTTTCAACTCTTCTTAATTTATTATCTTCCATTGCATTACATCCACTGGTCTATAAACCAACCAGAATAAATGCATCTTCCGCTACTTTAATTGACAATATATTCACAAATGCTTTAACAAAAAAGTTAACAGTGGCCTTATTCATTCAGAAATATCAGATCATCTACCAATATTTACAATTAATTAGAAAACGCATTTTAAAAACAAGGATGCTGAAAATATAATGCATCAAAAAGTAAATTCTTTCAATACCCAACACTTTAAAAATAGCCTCATAAAAATGAAGAATGGGAAGAATTTAAGAAATGAAATAAAAGATGAAGAACAAGCATATAATTACTTCATCCGCAAATTATTTTCTTACTTTAATAACGACATACCATTAACAAAAAGTAAATTATCCCAGAAAGGCATTAAGAAACAATGGATTACTACCGGATAAATGACATCTATCAAGAAATGAAATCAACTTTAAACATTATCTAATTGCAGACCGTCGTCTCAAAACCTTAATAATTATAAAATATTTTTTTAATTCACAACAACTAAAAAGGTTAAAGTCAATATGAAAACAAAATGGAATATAATAAATGAAATTATTGAAAAGAAAACCAATCACTCAAACTCCACAACATTTTATGAAAATGACCGTGAAATCTCGGACCCTATACTGAGGCGGCAAATTTGTTTAATTAAAATCATTACCATTGGCCCTGAGGTATCTGACAAATTGATAGCAATAACACACAATTTAAACGATTTCTTGTTAATCCATTTGAAAGAATAAGTTTCGAACCAAGTGATACTACTGAAATCATTCGCACAGGTGTTTCATTAAAGCCTAGCAACTCATCCAATTACGACGAAATTAGTACGAATCTCTTTAAGAAAATTATCGGCTTGATATTAAGTTCTTCTATTGCATATATTTTAAATCTATCTATATCCTTTGGAATTTTCCCCAATTTGCTTAAAGTTGCGAAGGTTATCCCAATTTATAAAAAAAAGATGACATTACTTTAGTAAGTAATTCCCGTCTAATATCATTATTACCGAGCATTTCTAAATTCTCGAAAAATTAATATACAATCGACTATATGAATTTCTAACTAAATACAACCTTTTAGATCCTAATCAATATGGCTTTAGAAAAGATCTCTCCACCGATTTTGCTCTGGCCCAATAATATGATAAAATTACTAATACTTTAAATAGTAATGAACATATCATTAGTGTATTTATGGACCTGAGTAAGGCCTTTGATACTTTAGATCACGGGTTTTTAATTCCCAAGTTACAACATTATGGTACCAGAGGCACTGCACTCTTGTGGTTCAAGGACTGCTTATCTAATATACAACAATTCGTAGTATACAACTCTTACTCATCCTATTATCAAAACATAACATGCGGCATACCCCAAGGATCCATCCTGGGCCCACTTCTATATCTCATTTACATCAATGATATTTTAAACTCCTCCACTAATCTCACATAATTACATACTATACGCCGATTACAATACTCTCTTTTGTTCTCATTCTAAGATTGACCCACTGGTGAATACAATTAAAAGTGTACTCCAAAAGGTCTCATTTTGGTTTAAGAGCAATAAGTTATCTCTAAATATACGAAAGATAATTTCATCCATTCTAATGAAACCCATGCAGAACTCGATTTAACAAACAATATTTGTATTGATGGAGGCCCTCTATCAAGAGAATCAAATTCAAAGTTTCTCGGAGTTACTATTGACGAAAACCTAACTTGGAAACAACATATACAAAACATCAATACCACCATATTACGAGCTGTCGGCATTTTATTCAAATTTGAGAAAATTCAACGAAATGATACACTCTTTATGCTATACAATGTATTAATCCTTCCATATGTATCATATTGCAATATGATTTGTGCAAATTTAGCAAAATACAGGACTAATCAAATTCTTGTTTTGCAGGAGAAAGCATTACGTATTTGCACGGGCTCACACTATAAAGCAAACTCCGACCCGTTGTTCCATAAATTCAATACCCTTAAAGGGATAGTTGAGTTTTGTTGCAGAGGGCGCTACACAAAATACTTTTTTGTGAGATAATGGAAAACTGAGTGTCAAATTTGAAAGAATATACAATTTAAATGACAAAATCATCTTTGTTTGATCAAAATCGGTTCAGAGACGGCTGAAATATCCATAAATATAACCATTTCTAATATTTGTGGTGCCCCACAAATATTCGGTAATTTTGAACCAGCCGTTGTAAAACGAAATAGCGCCTTATACGTTTTATTCCAGCCAATGCCAATATTGGATTTTGTTGGCTTTTTCGTGTTGGTTATAATACGCACAACCAGCCGGCCCGTGTATTGTTATTATTAATTAATTACTAAATTAACGGGCACCGTATTATTTTTTAAAGTGGAGCTGAATTGGTATAATCGTATTCAATCTAAATTCACACATTTTGGGGTCTAAAATTACCTTCATAGCAATTTTAGGTTCTAAAAGGGCACTAGAAATGTCATAAATAGGAATAACAGCAATAACCATGCACTTTAAAGGCATTTGCGGTCTTAAACAAGAACTCAACTATCCCTGACATAAAAACTCTGCAAAAAGCCTTACGAATATTTAAAGTATCATTACACCAGGTTCCCCCCTTTTTTCTTGTTTTAAATGTATTTATTGATACGGGGTAGCCCATTCAACATCAGTTGGTCTCCCATGGGGCTCCAAAAAACATACATACAATAATGCAATATAATATGTAATAATAAAAGCACTCAAAATACATATGCAATAATGTCAAATGTCAACTCCCGCCCGTATAATAACCGGCAAATTATTCCACAAATTTGGACACATAGGTAATACAAAGAGTGTTTGCAGTACTCAGTGCGGCATTTGGGAACGACGAGATCGTGTCTGGCGGATTGCCTCGTATTTTTATCATGTGTTTTACTTAACTCTTGGAAATAATTTGAGTAGTAATCAGGAGAGAGGCCTTGACAGCATTTATAAACAAGTATATATCGGAAATAATTTATTTAATATCTGAAAGGTATCCAGTTCAGCTAGACTTGAGAACATTTTCATTTTGGGTATGAGTAAACGCAGACATTTTCACATACCTTTAGGATCCCCTTGATTATTTCTTATTTCTGTTTTAAATACTCACTTTTACTTCGTTTAAGAGAATAGTTTACTTTATTTCTCATGGATTAATTTTTTATTCAGACCAAAGATTATCACATTCATTCTTTCTTTGTAAATTTTCACGATTAGCATTCCGTCTGATACATAAACATCGTTTATGAACTTTATCACGCCTGGCCATTAATGCACGAAGATCAGCGTTTATCCAGGAAACAGATTCATTCCGAACCCTTAACTGTTTTGGGGGGCAATAGCATTAACAATATCCATAAACAACCATTTCCATTCATACAAATATGTATATGTGATATGTTTATTAGCCCACAGATCTGACATATAGAACTCGCTGCCAGATGCAGTCAAGTAACACACTTCGCTCTATTCATTCAAAAAAGCACCTCCTTAAGCAGTATGATGACTCTGAATGCAACTAAAACATTACATGTATCTTCCCCTCTCTATCTCTCTCTGTCTCTCTCTGTGTCTGTCTCTCGTTCTCTCTCTTTCCCTCTATATCCCCTTCTCCCTCCTTCTAAATATGTACTTCCCGCACTTTCACCCCTCACTTCAACCTTTCGCCTAATTCTCTTTATCTCTTCAGCGCAAAGAGATTCTTCTCATAAAATCTTTTGGCACTCCTTTTCCCAACATCTTTTTTTTTCTGTATGAAACATTAAGTTTTATAAAGGATTACCACGCCTTCAAGCTTAGCTTATGTGGCAATCCCTCTTCATAATTATCTTATGTTAGTATCAAAATGTAAGTATTTAACTTTGATGATATATTAATTATAGAATTTGTTTATCATATCTATGGCTTTTACGAATAAAATTGGGAGTGTTTCACAAAGACTAAGATCGACTTAAGTTGGACTTAGACTATGGCACCCCGTTTATTTGCCACTGGATGCTCTCGTGATTCCTGGTAGTTGTCTTTCAAGGGTTCAACGCCCCCCTCCCCACCGCACTCTTGATTTTAAATGTTTGTGTGTGTGTGTGTGTGTGTGTGTAATTGGGTTCTTACAGACGTGTATCAATCAGATATGATTTTTTACGTCTGGGGACCGACTTTTAACGTCACCATCCGAAATACGTGATTTTAAATGGATTTATGCGTGGCACATAATTTATATGAATGAATGCATTGACCGCAAGCCCCCGCCCTATCAAATAATAAAGATAATCGCCCTGCCCCACTACCTGCAGTACCACGCCTTTGTGAATGCTCTGCAACATTACATCCTCGCTGGTCTACATACAAACACAGCACCTGCGATGAAAGTGCCTACCATCAGGAGAACAGCGAGTCCTCCGTAGCGGTGACGGTTCCTTCTCCAATGGTTTCTCACTATTAGCTTCTTGCCGATGTGTTTGAACACTTTCGCCTGTCGAAGAAAATTAAAACAAGAAGAAATAACGACAAAAAAGATTAAAGTCAGAGCCAGAGGTTTTATTTTAATCTAAAGATCTAGAAATAAATTACCTAATATAATACGGCATCGCAAAGAATTTGTTACCGATTATATCCTTCTATTCATATTATTCCATATTTTTCATTAAACAAATCATAATGAAATTGCATTTGCTCAGATCATCAGGTTCCCCCCTCTACAACTCTTCTCTCTATCATTTGATGTAAAGCATTGCATCTAGTATATTCCTCTCTCTCCCTCGGCTTTCCCTTCTTTATCTTCTCTCTCTCTCTCATTCTCGCTCTTTCTCTCTTTTTTTCTTCTCTCTCTCTCTCCCTCTCCCCCTTCTCTATCCCCTCCTTCTCTCTCTTCCCCTCTCTCTCTTTTTCCTTTTTTCCCTCTTGCTCCATTCTCCTTCATTTTATACACTTTTTCACAGCATTTACAATGATTGCTACCAACCTCTGTTATAATGTTTTCCGCAGCTTTATCTAAATCCTCGATCTTCTCATCCTCCTCAAGAATACGATCAAGACTTTCCCTTATAATGTCGACCACCTCATTCAGCTCTTGTTGGATATCCTCGATCGTCTCATCGGGACCTCTCTCGTCGTCCGCTTCATTGACCATGTCATTGCTGATGAATTTCCTCTGATTACGACGATGACAACAATCGTAGTCATTGGGCGTACTCGACTTAAGCAGCGGTGGCCGAGGATCGGAATTGGGCAACGGTGTTCCGTTCGATCCATCATCTTGGAAATCATCTTTGGTGTGGCGTCGCGAAGGGTTTCCATGGCAGTCACGGTTCTGTAGATCTTCATACGTTCCCATGGTTTTATTCGTCTCAATGTTTCTTAATATCCAGTTTGATTTGATCTATTATCTAGGACAAAGAGAGTTTAAAAGGATTATTAACATTGCTATGTCGGGGAGAGGAAGCTGGGTGGGGTGAAGAGATGGACACAATATAAACTTGTTTACAATCAACATATTTATGCGCGATCAACAAAATTAGCAGTCAACATTGATAATGAAAAAGTATTTGTACAACATAGTTTTTTACAATATCACAGTGATACGTACAATATAACAATAGAATAAAGACAAAATACTTGTCTACAACTTAATTCCATATAAAACTAAAGACAATACCAAATAGATAAAAACGCAAGCAAACAAAGGAACAATTAATATTCCTCGATAAAACCGACAACTAATACAAATTAACTGCAGTCGGCATTTAAATGAATAAGTGATAGTGACAAGTATTTTCTTTAGAATAATTTCAGTAATATTCACAATACTCAAGCCCAATCAAATCGATAACGTACATATAGGCCTATATTGCAGCCAGCATTGCAGAGGCAGCCCTCCCGGGGCAGAAATTGCCCTTCTTTGTAGGTGCCCCCACTCCCACTATTAAGATGCTCAGCCGCCCCTGCAGCATCGACAATGCGTGGCAAGTGCATTTTAAAACATAGTTTCCATAATATTCATGTGCAATGAAAAATACAGCGTATATAGGCCTACATTGCAGCCAGCATTGACAATGATAAGTAATTTCTACAACATATTTTCATTAATACTCACAATATTTGGTCACAACCAACACCAGACCTGACCAACACACGATTTATTTGACATCTAGCATTGACAGTGGGGAATATCCCTGGAACATAATTCCCAGAATACTCTAAAAATGTCTGCAGTCAAACAGATAACAGTCGGTTACCACCACGTTTCCCTTGATGAACTACTCGTGTACATAATACTTTTAAGTTAACCCATTGCTTACTCTGACTTGTTGGTCCCTGTACTAAACCTATGGGAATTGAAGAATTCAGTAGTCAATGGGTTTATGATGCGTTATAGGTTATGCCGTATGTATAGAATCCCCGCATGGCGTGTGTTTTGTAAACAAATTATACATGTTTGCGAGTGCATTAGTGAATATGCACGTACTGCACGCATGTTAAGTCACAGTAGAATAATGAACGAAACTTGTCGAGTTCATTGACCGTCTTATTTTGACATAACCAAGTTGACGGTTGTTATCACCAAAATGCACTCCTCGTGCATATGGTAAAAATTAATGCACGCACACGTGATTCAATTCGACGCTTCTTATTGGTTACATTCTTCAACCCATTTTATAATTTTTAGTAATAAGAAAAAAAAATGATAATAATAATAAGAATAATAATAATGATGATAACAACAATAATAATAACAAGAACGACAACAATAATAATATAATACAAATAATGATAATGAGAAGAAGAATAACAGTCACTGTGCAGAATGTGTGGAACAAAGGAAGAGACAGTGGGTCATCTGATCAGTGAATGCAGTAAAATGGCGCAAGTTCAGTATCTCCTGACAACGACAAAACAATGTAGCCAGATTCATACACTGGAACATTGCCAACCAACATGGACTTGAAGCTGCAGAATAGTGGTATAGACGTAAGCTAGACTAGGTTGTAGAAAATGCTGACATGAAATTGCTCTGGGATTTTAACATCCGGACAGAACTAGAGACTCAGGGTCGTAGACCTGGGGGTGTTTCACAAAGATGCTAAGTTGAACTTATCTTTAAGTTGGACAATATTTAAGTTTCAAGACAAAAAGAAAAATTGTCAACTTTTATTAACATTAGATTACAATATTATATTTATATCGCCACTGTTAGAAACACCGGTAGAATTTGCCTTATAAATGTAAACAACGGTGAAACCAACGCTTGCTCGCGTATTTGCTGGGCGAGCCTCGGTCGGAAGTGAACAAGCATTTTTTTTTAATGCAATTTATCTGGCTGCAAAATGATTATGAGGCCAAATTACGGAGGAGGAGCTAGGCAGCAGTTTTGCCAATCTCGAGCGCGGAGGTTGTGGCTATTCAGCGCCCCACAGAAGCTGATGATTAATTGACAGATGTGCCGTGTCAAATCTTAAAATATAAACGTAAAGTACATCAGCTCACACGAACGAACGGGTAGCGTAGCATCGCGCAAGCTATAGCTTCAGTTTAGCTAGCTCATGATCACGCGTGCACATCATCAACAAAATGTCAACAACACAGCCGGGTTCCGAAAAAGCGCGCGTATCCTACAGTAGCCGGAACAAGATAATGGCCTTTGACCAATTTCCCCGGTGCTTTTCTCCCGAACCCATTCATATACAGCGTTTCATCGGAGTCACACCGAAAGAAAGATAATTTCATCGCCTATTTCTCTTTTTTCTATCGGCTATTTGCCCTGATATTTCTCCTCTACCCCTTTCAAATTGGACGTTTCATCGGATGCGTCCGGAAGCATCCGATGAAAATCAGGTCACTGTGAAAGGGGTATTATACCACTTTCATAGTGACCATGATTTCAACATCCCTATTTTTTGTTTTTTGGAAGACAATTAACGTCAGTCTTAGACCCGTTCAGACTTGGTGCATCCATGACAACTTTTTTCACGCTAATACTACATCATGTCGATCTATTTGGGCTGTCTGTCCGACTACAGTTCTTGTTGGACATGGACAGAAGGAATGGTTGATTTTCCAATTTGCCAGCCATTGCAGCCTCCTCTTTTCCATGTCCGTATCGACACTGCTTTCTTCATTACTCAGCTGTGATGGTTTCAAGTCTGTTGTAATACCACTTAAGTGAACTTGGTCTAGTAAATTATGGTTGTTATGGTCATCCGAAAGGGTCCTTACATTTTTAAGATGGCTTGGTCAATATCGATTCCTGCGGTTTAAGTTGTTAAGCTGTATCCTCCAGTAATGGAAGACGAATGTCTTTTGTTGACATCAACAGTATCTGCCGGGGATGATTTGAGGTCTTCTGAAAGAGGTTTAACCTTCTCTATTTAAAGCCGATATCATTAATTAAAGTTAACATGGTTGAATCGTCACCAACATCATGAAAATGTGATTCAGTGGTTCAAGGATTATTTTTACTTGCGAAGTCAAATAACAGTAATAAATGGCAATGAATCAGCCGTGTCTTTTATTAAACACGGGTAGCTCAGGGCAGTATAATTGGCCCACTTTTATTTATTTTGTACCTGAATGATTTGCCGAAAGTTGTTCGAAATTGCTCCATATCTCTTTATGCAGACGACACTTGTGTTTATTTTGCCTCCAAAGATCCGCTGCAGTTACAGAAAATGTTAACTGAAGATCTTGAGTTAGTGACAAATTGGTTTTCACATAATGAATTGATACTTAATGAAAGAAAATGTAAGTTTATTCTGTTTGGGACAAGGAAAAATCTTCTGAAATTTCAGCATGTCAAAATATGTATCAATGGTCATTCTTTGGACATTACTGATGAATTAAAAAAAATAGGTGTCCTTTTGGATAAATCATTGTCATGGTCCCCCCAATTTGAAAATACAAAATCAAATATACTCCTAAATTTTTACGTGTTGCGACGAGCTAGACCATATATTGATAGGGCCACTGCAATTATCTTATATCACACAATGATTCAATCGTATTTTGATTATTGTCATGTTATTTGGCTTTGTCCTTCTTCCCATCATTTAATTAAATTGCAAATATTACAAAATAGGGCCTTGAGAATAGTCTTGAATGTAGATTGTAGATATAGCAGAAAAGATATATATAATAATGTAAAAATTGATTGCGTTACCAATAAGATTGAGAAGGATTTATTGATTTTAATTTTTAAACGGATCCATAACTTAGCACCACCATCTCTATGTTCTAAAATAACCGTTAAAGAAAGTTCTTATTCATTGCGCAACCACAAATGTATTCTTCACTTGGGCACACCCCGGACAAACTTTCTTAAAAATAGTTCACTTCATATTGGTATCAAACTGTTTAATGAACTCCCAGAGTCAATCCGCTTAGCTAGTAACTTAAATATGTTCACCAGATTGATTTCTTAATTATACCCCCTCCCTTTCTAGTAATATACAGATATTGTTGTTGTTTTTTCTGTTTAATTTGCATTATATTTTTCTTCTTTTTAAAATGGTTTTTTTTTTCTTTAAATTTACTTAATTTAATACTTTGTATTGTTATTGTTTAATTTTTGTATTTTATCTGTTTATTGATATGTATTTTAATGTACCATGTACGGACATGCTGAAAAACAGCTGTGCCAAGCTGAAAGCATGTTTTTTCTCACCGTATTGAAATAAATAAACAAACAAACAAACATCTATCTCAGTTGATGGACCAGGTGGTAGTTTGTTCTGCTCTGTGCTGTTAAGTGGGGATGAGTTTTGATGATGGCGCCAAACTGCTAGGTTTTCGTGACTGCCATTCTTCATTTGCTAGATCTTCTGAACTACTTTGATTAGAAAAAATTCAAAACGACGAATGATCTTTTAATGTCCCTTTTTTTTTGGGGGGGGGGAGTAAGGTATGCCCCTGTAATTAGATTTTGTTTGTACGCACTTTATTACAGTATTATAATATCTACTAAAATTACCCCCAATTAGTGTCACGTGTTAAGGACATGGTCCATTATAAACGGTAAGTTTTTATTATCATTTTACTATCATAATATAAATATCAGTTGTTATAGTTTTGATAAAAACAGTCTAACATATATTATTTTTAGGCCTACATCTATGTTCTTGAACTTATCTGAAGAAAAAAATAATCAACTAGTAAAAAAAAACATAAGTAAAAGTACAAAAACAAATTGACTGAGTAAAGAACGAACCTGATTTATCCAAGATCTTGCAATTTTGTATCTTCGCCATCGCATTGAATCTCTTTCTCCTGCTCCTCCTTTCATTTCTCTATTTCCTCGTCCTCCTTGTCCCCCTCCTCCTCTTTGACACCCTTCTCTTCCTCGTCGTCCTCGTCGTTCTTTTACTACTCTTCTTCTTCTTCCTCCTCTCCCAGGTCGAAAAACCAGTTGAAACCAGTAGGCAACTGGTCAACTGGTACCAGTTCCAACCAGTAGTCAACTGGTACCAGTTCAAACCAGTATATTCAACTGGTTTTTAATATGGAAATTGAGACAACGCTAGCTGGGACCAGTTGAAAAACCAGTTGAAAAACCAGTAGATTTACCAGTTGATATACCAGTTGATGTTTCCAGTTGATTTACCATTTGAAAACCAGTAGATTTACCAGTTCAACTGGCAAATCATCTGGTAATATCAACTGGTCTCGGATGTCAATTGGTATTTCTACTGGTTTTCAACTGGTAAATCAACTGGTAATCGTCTACTGGTTTTCAACTGGTAAATCAACTGGTAAATCAACTGGTAATATCAACTGGTCTCAGATGTCAACTGGTATTTCTACTGGTTTCCAAATTGTATCAACTGGTATTAACTAGTACCAGTTTAGACCAGTTGAGACCAGTTCAAACCAGTAGATACCAGTTGGAAATTCTAACTGGTTTCAACTGGTATCAACTGGAATTTCGACCTGGGCTTCCTCCTCTTCCCCCCTGTTCCCTTTTCTCCCGCTCCTGCTTATCACCTCCCTCCTCCACTTCGTATTTCTCCGTTCTTCCTTCTCTCAGAAAAACTTGACTCGTAACTTTATTTGATTATTTCTCCTTCCCCTTATGTTTTTCGACAATGAACTTGAAACAATGCGAAGTACTGAAAATAACCTATCCAACGATACCTTATTCAATATGAATG
The DNA here is from genome assembly GCA_037976565.1 of Mesocentrotus franciscanus. NCBI lineage: Eukaryota > Metazoa > Echinodermata > Echinoidea > Camarodonta > Strongylocentrotidae > Mesocentrotus > Mesocentrotus franciscanus. The sequence continues at coordinate 2,503,720 of CP137686.1, read as the reverse complement.
AATATCACCTTTAAAAGCGTTGCGACTTGGGAGCCCTCTTTATAGTTTGCAGGCACAAACCTATTCATTCTTAGTGCGTTGCAGAGTGTCTGAACTATGAGACTAGTATGCAGACTGCGCGGTCGACTGCACTCCATAGGCTCTGTACCAGCTAGCTCCTGACAGAGACTGACAGAGCTAGGATAGGCTCAAGGTATTCTGGAATCGCGTTTTGAGTCTGTGCATGCAGACTGTGAGCCCCCTCCGCACTTCTCTCTCCCTCTCTCTTTCATCTCTCTGTGTCTCTTTCTCTCTCTCTCTCTCTCTTTCTCATTTGTCTGTATTCCTTTTATATCTCTCTCGTTCTTTCTACGTATCTTACTCATTGCCTATACCTATCGCTCCTTTTAAACACGCAAAACCGACACCATGTTTTTGTCAATATGACTTACAAATATAATAATGAATAATGTAATAATGAACTAAGAATACCAAAATCTATTCTGATATATAATATATCATACCATTACCAATCCCCAACGTCACATGTCGGCATCCGACGTCAGAGAAGTTCTCGACAAAATTATTCTCATCGACGATGTCCAGCTTGAAACCTGAATTGTGGGATCCATCAAGGCCGTCGAAGAGGTTCGCGCCCTCGCTTTTATCCTGACGATGAAGGTTTGCTACATATGCACTTCATATTTTATTCAAAACATTTTTCGAATTCTAACTACAGAACTTAATATACCGATTATATTAACCCGGGGCGGTATTCTGAACATTGTTGTATCTTTTGTGTTATCTTTTGTTGTATCTTCCAGAGATAACACAGCGCTAATATTGTTGTAAGTTGGTATTCTGAAAATCATTTTATCCCTGTGTTATCTCTTGAAGGACCGCCTCTATCTTATCTTTGAGTGACTTTGACACGCCCATTTTTATGGACCCTACCAATCAAGATCTGTTTTATATAAGCATGATAAATAGGGCAACCAATAAGAATACTTTATGCCATATCTGAAGATGCGCCCAGCGCATATAATCTTGGGCGTAATTAGTTAATTGAGCGCTTATTACGCGCGTCATCATAATATGCGCTGTTGCATGTGGATCATGAAGACAAGTCACGTTTTCACTTAGTGGTTATGTTAAGAAACATCACAGAGAAGAGAGCATTAAAATCGTCAGATCTTAGCATGTAATTTCTTTAAAAGTTCTCATCTGTGATGTCTCCGGTCAACACACAATCTTCTTCTAACTCGTCTATTGGCACGAAGTTGGTTCTGGGCAAGGAAAATTGCCGCCATTTTATCACCACGAAAGATACAACACCCCCTACCTGTTGTAAATATTGTTGTAAATAACATGCAAGATAAGATAAGATAAAAGATAAAAGATACAACAATTTTCAGAATACCAATTATCTTGTCATGTTATCTCTCGTGCGCATATTCAAATGAGGATTAAGCGCCATTGTATTGATAAAACGCACAATTACAAGCGCACAAAAGTATGAGCGCAGGCGCGGCCAAAGAGATGAGAGAAAAGATACAACAAAAGATACAACAAAACTTACAACAATGTTCAGAATACCAACTTTATCTTAACTTCAAAGATACAACAATATTAGAGATAACACAGGGTTCAGAATACGGCCCCATATCTCTTTGGGTTATCACGCATTCTGTGTGTGACGTAATAATGCACGCGCGTCCGTACATGTGACGTTTGTGAAGCTGCTAAAGTGTAACTTCACGCTATAGCGTAACCTAACGCCTAAGTAACTGAAAAAAAGTTCACTTCAGCGGATACGCTATACACACTGATACACAACTGTTATTGAGGAGCACACGATAACCGTAATTTGTAGGGCAACACCCGCGAACCATATAGTGGCTCTGAAGGGCCATCGCGAATCATAAACTTTGAAGTGAAATTCGTGATGATAATATGCGACAAATTGCATATTTTGTCGCGAATTTTTTGATTAATTTAGTTATCTTCTATTTCCTTTATCTCTGCTTTCTTTCTCTTCTCCTCTCTTTCTTAATATCTCTCACTTCTATAACCCCTCTCTCTCTCATCTCCTCCCTCCCTCCTCATCCCCTCTCTCTCTCTCCTATCTCTCTCTCATCTCCTTCTCTCTTTCTCTCGTTATCCTTCTCTCTCTTTCTCTTTATCTGCCTCCGCCCTTTCTGTTTATCTCTCTTTCTCTCTCATCTCCTTCTTCCTTTCTCTTTCTATCTACTAATTGCTATTTTGCTATAGCCAAGCTTTTCTACATTGAGGTCCAACAATTTGATGGACACACTTAAGGATTTTCAAAACATGAGTTTGAAGACGAATATTGTGATGAAAAATAAAAAAATTAGGGTTTTCTACGTACAACACAAAACCTAAATAAATTATTGGACACTCCTTCATCAATATTCGTCTTCAAACATATTTGTTTTATAAATCATTGCAGAAGTATGTGCTAAATGACATCCTCTTTCACATCATTAAACAATTTAAAGCCTATCTGTACTACTTGTAGCTACTTGCTCCTCTATACAGAAGACAATGCCTAATCGGCGCCTGTTGGTCCCCCATGATCCTCTTTTTCTTATGTTAATTGAGAGCTGAGTTGATGAGATAGCCACCTGTCAGTGACCTCGCTGAGTGGTCTAATCCCTACTGTCAACATTAGTACGGACGGCCTTTAAGTGAAATATTGCAATACATGTTTGGCCAAATTGGGGGTTCGAAGGCTTTATCTTCAAATTGTTATCTATTGGTACATAAGGGCCAATAAAGTGTAACCTGCTGCTATAGAGTATAAACCTGCTGCTAAAGTGTAACCTGCTGCTAAAGTGTAACCTGCTGCTAAAGTGTAACCTGCTGCTAAAGTGTAACCTGCTGCTATAGAGTAACCTGCTGCTAAAGTGTAACCTGCTGCTAAAGTGTAACCTGCTGCTAAAGTGTAACCTGCTGCTAACGTGTAACCTGCTGCTATAGAGTAACCTGCTGTAGGACTACTAGTAGTAGTTAGCCTTATGATGTTGACGTTGTTACAGTCATCTCCCACGTACTGGAAGCTGATGACCCTTACTTACAAAGATAAGGAGCAGGCACCAAAATAGCAATATGTTGATGTTAGATTTCATGTTGAAAGCGGTATTCATCCCATTTCCATGAAATGTAGGAAGACTATTATAACGTACTGGATGAGCTTATAACTGGATGAGCAGATGCAGGCGCGGATCCAGGATTTCTTAGGGGGGTGGGGGCCCAAATTTGAAATTGTGCGAGCCAAATATTGGTACGTAATGGTGACCACTAAAGCAGTGGCGTAATGAGCAAAATCGTTTGGAGGGGGCAGACAAAATTCCGCATCACCACTACTCTTACATGCAGGCCCTGCCGAACTTTTTCAAAGTGGGTGTGGGGAGGCTAAAGTATTTACGATCAGGTAGAGCGTAGCGTAAATTGGCGTGGGGTCTAGGGGCAAAGCCCCGGCGGGGTCAAGGGGCGAAGCTCCGGAAGCTCAGGGCGTATGGGCATTTAATTACGGTACGTCAGATGAGCATATTTTTATTCCTTATTTGTGACACAGGCATGACACTTATTGGCGTAGGGTCCAGGGGGCGGAGCCCCCGGAAGCTTCGGGGATTTAGGCATTAAATTACCGACAAATGAGCATCCAGGGGCCCGACTAAGGGCCCTAGGTGGGGTCCAGGGGGCGGAGCCCCCGGAAGCCCAGGGGTTTTAAGCGCTAAATTACGGTCAGATGAGCATCCAGGGGGCCGCCTTAGGGCCCTAGTTGGGTTCCAGGGGGCAGAGCTTAGGGGGTTTAGGCATTTAATTACGGTCAGATGAGCATATATTGATACCTCATTATTTTGTGACACTGGCAGGTCACTATTCTTTCTTTTTCTCTCTTTCTTTCTATTTCTCTTTAATATACTTTTTCAAAAAGGAAGGGGGGAGCTCGAGCCCCGCCGTTCCGCGGGCCCTGACATGTAGGCCTCTAAATAAGCATATTTCTTGGCCTGACTGTAAATTTGGGAATTTGTCATTTTCCAACAAACGCATAAAAAGTATAATTTACTAAAAAGTGAGGAAAAATCCCGGAAAATTATATCATTAGAATTAGAAATAAACCATGCTTAAATTCTATTTGGGGGCAACTGCAGTAAATTACACCTGAAATTGCATCATGCGCATTATAAGTTTCAAACGCTTTCTATCATACAAATACACACAAAAAGTTCCGAAAGCTTGAATGCATACTATTTCACAAGATGTAATAAAACAATATGAATAATTCTAATGATACACTTACATGCAAATGCATGATCATTTTGCGTTTCTTTCTGCCTGCAAAATAGTTTTCTTCTGCATTTTGTTTTGTTGCTGTTATGAGTTTATATTCATATTATTGCTATCAAACAGGAATAAATAAATACATTTGTACGATGATAGTTGTACAATGATGATAGACGAAGCGATAAAATCGCAATTGATCTTTCCTTATTTTCCCCTTTTCTTTTCTTCTTCCTCTATCATTCTTTCCCTTTCCCTTCCCTTCCTTCTCTCTCTATCTCTCTTCTTTTTTTTACCGATGGGGGAGGAGGAGGGCAAACCTTTCGCCCCCGATCCACACCTTGTTGGCTGGGAAAATCGCAACTGATCTCCCCATCTTTCTTCTTCCTCTTTTTCCTTTCCTTTCACTCCACTTCCTTTCCTTCCCTAATTCCTTCTCTCTCTTTTAAGTTTGCTTGGGGGAGCAAGGGCCTTTCGGTCCGCCGATCCACACGTTGTTGGCCGAATTAATCGCAACTGGTCTCCCCTTCTTTTCATCCTTTCCTTCTTCCTCTTTTTGTTCCCTTTTAGCTCTTCTCTTTCCCATCCCCTTTTTTGGCGGGGGAGCCAAGGGCCTTGCCCCAATCCACATCTTGTTTGCGGGAAAATCGCAACTGATATCCCCTTCTTTTCTTTTCCTCTTCCTCTTTATTTCCTTCCCTTTATCTCCTCTTTTCCTTTTTCTTTCCCTTTCCTTCCTTCTCTTTTATTTTTTGCTGGGGGGGGGGAGGCAAGGCCCTTTCGCCCCGATCTCCTTCTTTCCCCCTTTTCTTTCCTGCTTTCTCTTCTTTCTTTCCTTTTCTCTCCTCTTTCCCTTTCTTTCCTCTTTCCCTTTCCCTTCTTTTCCTTCTCTTTCTCTCTCTTTTTTCTTTGGGGGCAAAGCCCCTGCCCCCTCTGGATCCGCGCCTGAGCAGATGATTAACTGTGATGTAGATGCTGGACATGGTGTGGTGACGGTCAGTCCCTAGATCTCATTACGCCTAGCCTAGCCTCAGCTCAGCTCCACGCACGCGCGCGCGATAACACGAACGATACGGTCGCGATGCCCGTTCGCTGAAGTGAACTTCTTTTTCAGAAACTTAGGCGGCAGGTTACACTTTAGCGGAGTTTTCACTTTAGCAGCTTAACAGACGTTTCACAAGCATGCTTAAAGATTTTATACACCGACTACGCAAAACGTTATGACCCCCCTCTGATTCGGCCTCTCTTTAATTCTCTGTATCTCTGTCTCTCTTTCTCTCTCTGTCTCTCTCGCTTTATGCTTCTTTTGTAATCATTGTAATGTCCACATGGTTATGTTTCCGATTATTAAATGTATACACAATACTTTTTTAAAATTGTATATTAATGTAGTGTTTGAAATCTGTGATTATAGTTGAAATAAATGGATCTCCTAAATAAAAGCACTCAAATTAACCAAAAGCCAATATATGCTATGTTCTTCCACCACGTCGCAGTTTTATTCAAAATGGTACAAAAGAAAGATGTTCTTTCATTATGTTGTTGTACAAAGAATTAATCTTGCCTATTTCAATATAAACCTGCACTGTGAATCGCACACATCCGACAGGCGGGGACGAATTCATTAAAAAAAAACTCCCCGGCCAAAACCAAACTTGGCCCTATTTCATAAAACTTGATATCAATAACTAGTTACAATATCTATAATAAGCTACTAAAATCGTGGCATCTGATTGGCTGGGAGCAAATTTGTCATATAAATTTATCATTATTTTTGTTTGTTTTATGAAACAGGGCCCTGGTATTAGGAACAGGACAGATCAAAATATCTACAAATTTGTTGATGTGTACCCTTTCTCGGCAATAATTTCGCAAAATAATCATATTTGCTTTTTTTTAATTTTGATTTTAATCTGACTGTCGGATACTTTTTATCTTTCCGTTGCTTGTTAGATATCTTTCGAACTTTTGCGCCGTTCTGTGAAAAAAATTTAACCTCATTACGGGCAAAATATTTATCTTCCTGGTTCAATGGTTCAATGGTTCAAATGGTTCAATGGTTCAACATTTATTTTCACTTTTTCATATTACATATACATGTATGATAAATAAACAAAACAAAGCAGTGCATTACCAAAATTAGTACAATAAAAATGTTGCAATTTTTAAATGTTGTACATTTGTCTTTAATAGTGAACATAATATATAATTGCATCTTTATAACAGAATTGTAGAAGATACAATCATTCTTAATTACATCATAATTTGAGAAAAAGTGGAAGAACCTATAAAAGAAGCAGAGCTTGTGAAGCTATAGGTCCTTTTTTTTGGGTCGCCATGTACAAGCAATATAAAATAAAACAAATTACAACACAATATTTCAACATACAAGATTTAACACGCAATTCAATGAAATAGATATGTACATGTGCATCTATATAGCGTAGAAATCGATGATACATTGGGCAATGAGATATATATAGTAAAAAAAAGAACTCCAAGCGCCACTGAATATCTAATGGTTTCTGATGAATATAGTACGGAATGTATTATTTCAGACAGGTCATGGGGCTAATGAAAGGCATTTTGCTGTTGTTTGGTTACATTCAGCAATTTTCAGCACCTACTAGTACTACTTTTGCCACAATTTTGACAATCATTATTTTTAAACCAGTTGGCTACTGATGTATCTCATTCCTATACGCTTAATACAGGGACCATCCAGGTTTAGGCACTGGATTAAAACCTTAGTTACAATACGACTCTAATGCTAACTGTATTCACAACTGACTGATTCATAACTGTTTTAGAAGTTTAATATTTTTAGCTCATAGCTCAATTGTTTCATGTTGAGGGAAGTAAAGAGAGAGATTTTTGGTGATTAGAAGCGTTGGAGGGGAAAACGTGCATTCGTTTTGCGTCAAGTGCTTTTTTTTTCTTGTTTTGTTTTGTTACACAAAGTTACCTAGCTTGTTAAACAGCTCCACAACTGTATACTTGTTTATAGGTCTTCTATTATACTGACTAATCTTGCTCTGTCTCTATGGTCTTCCATTGTTCTTTCACATCCTTCTCTCTTTCCACGTTCCGTGCACACGGGGCCCTCTTTCACTTTATTTTGTTGTATATGCAACAAATACTGTAAAATATGTTTGGCCTTGGGTCAGGAACTCATACTTCATCCTTATTTAAGGAACTCCACTGGTTACATCTAAACCAACGTGTTCTGTTTAAGTCTATTTGTATGCTTTCAAATACTCAATCATTTGGCACCTGAATATCTTCTTAATGGCACCCTCCAAATATATACACACCATCTCGTAATCCTTGCTCAGCAACCGACACATGTAACCTTATCATTCCCAAATCTATACTCTCAGCAGCTGAAAAACGTTTTGCAGTAGCCGCATCAAAGACTTGGAACAACACCCCCTTTCCATAAGGGAAATTACCAGTCTTGCCACCTTCGAAAGATCCCTCAAAACTTACCATTTCCGCAAGTGATCTATTTGATTTACTTCCTGTGAGATTGTAATTTTTTCCCTCTTTTCATATATTGGTATTTTTAAGCGCTATGGTACTTATTGTTTTTAGCGCTCCTAAATATTCTACATTATTATTATTATTATTATAATTCTTACAGTGATTGATGCGAATAGTCACGAATTTAATCTTGATCCCCACTCGTTTGCGTTCCTTTTTTTTTACACTAGCCTGACATGATATAATAATGCTGATAATAATGGTAAAAACCCTGATAACAATACAGGGACAGTAAAAGAAAAGAAAATAAAAATACAAAAGGGAGAGGTCAAATACTTTTTTATGATTAAAGTTCATACTATGTAAACAAAAATATATAGTTGGTGATAAATGTACTAGTAAAATTTGACTGATTGCCATATAACGCTGAACTCAACAACAGCACCAAGTTGTTGTCGTCTTTATTTCTTTTAATTTTTTTATACAGTTTATATGTATACTTATTCTGCACTTTTTTGTATTGTATTTTAAACAAGATTGCAATTATTTTCGAAAAATCAACTCAAAGGCAATTTCAATATACTACTGTACATCCAATAGAAATCATGTTCAGATTACGTAATTGATCATTGTCACCTTTGCACAATTCAATAGGTGACGCACAAGGCTACTGATATAACCCTATGTAGATTTTTCGAAAGAAGTTGCCATCGTGTTTTTATGTAAATAATGAGTGAATGTTGAATCTTGCATCGTAAATTCGACCTGTCCATCCCTAGCAGTCGGTCATGGCGATATTATCTACAGACTTGTCTTCCATGTCACCGGATATACTTTTGACCATGACCTTCTTACCCGGCTTGACATCAGTATTAACCACGCACTTGAAGACGTCGTACTTCTTATGAAGATAGCCCTTCTTAAAGACGATGTCGGTGATGAACGAGACACCGACAAGCGACACGAAAGCCACGATGGCAGCCAGGGTGCGGAATGGAAACAACTGACCAAGCTCCTCGTCGTAGTACGGGTAACGTAATAGGACGGGAAGGTTGAGGGCGGGCTCACCGCCTGCCAGTCGGAGCGCAAGCCCGAGGACGAACGCAACGGCTGAGCCGTAGGTGTTGGACTTCTCGACGTGGATGACGCAGACGAACTGCGGAAAGAGCACGACATAGACGAAATCTGCACAAAGAACGAAGAGGACGTAGATGGAGTCGACAGTCAACGCCATGACGGTAGCAATGACGGCAACAACAATCACCGCAAGCCGGAGTATCCAGATCATCTCTCTCTCAGAGGCCTAGAAGAACAGAATTTAAAAACAAAAAATAACAAGGATTTTGAATATAAATCCGTTTGAATATTTTTTTTCTTCTATGAATATATCAGGAAAATAAGGTCCTCACATTCTTGGGTGCGTTTCAAACTGCGTTATAAACTGTGGTAATTGAGCCTGTGTAGGGAGTTGGCCCATATGCTATTTTTTCAACGCAATGCTTGATTCTGTCATTTTGCCAAATATTTTGTTGGCACGGCAAAGGCCACACCAGTCACTAACTCAGTCCTACGTCAGGCATAGGGCCTATGCCATTTATGTGCAACGAGCTTTAAGGAACACAATGAGATGATTTTAGGATAAATAAAAACATTATCTGTTCTCTCAAAGGGCCCCTCCAATTAAAACGGGCTTAAAATTGAAAAAAGGGCATGTAGAAGAGTTTTTGACGGAGATTCCGAATATGACAATGATTTTTCTTAGAACTCATCAATAATTCTGGATCCTAGCTTTAAAAATTACGAATCAGACCGCTCAGAAAAAGAGAAAAAATCGGAGCTGTATTTATACCCAATAGCATATGACGTCACTGCAGGAGAGAATATTGCAGCTACGTACGCGCCGCTCAGCGCATCGAAATTAAACAGATATCATTTGTTTCTGGAGAATTCTTTCCTCGATTATGGAAGAATTTCATCGTGAACGAAAAGGAGAAATGAATGAAGAAGACAATGAGAGCAAAGAAGCGGGAGAGGTTGCAAGTGATTTCAATGATCAATCTGACAGTAAAGGACTTCAGGAAGAATTTGAAGAAGTAATTTTCACTGCACTTGTCGTAAATAAGAAAATTGGGCGCTTGTTCAGAACTGTGACCATACTTTCGACCCGTGACTCCTGCGTGGAAATACCCTACTATAACATACCAAAAATCAACTAAATCTTCATCAATTGTTCGAATAATGGTCATGATTTAAGAGTCGTTATGTTTCTTACCTGTTACGTTTTTAAATTTTCTTATATTTTTTGGAGTATTTTTCCTAAAAACGAAGACATTATGATGTACACTTTCTCACAGGTTTCACGGCAAACCGCTGCACAATACAAGTGCATACCGATGGTGGGTTTCGGGCGGGCGCGCGCGCCTGCGTGAAGTTAGCGACCATAATGATCATTATCAAATTCATAATGTGAATTACTTGCATGAATTTAATGAGGATCTGAGATTTCAACTGACCGAGACTGAAACAATACAGACCAGATTTAACATTAGTCTAAACCACTCATCCAATGTAAGAGGTTATAATAAATATAACCTCGTACTCCAGTTTAGGCGCACGTACGGTGAAATTTAAAGTGCATATCGGAGTGACAACGAGCGGTCTAAACTGAAACTCTCTAACGCTAACCTTCTTAAATGTTCATCTCTCGGGAGTAGGCTTACTCCGTCATTGTTTGTATTGCTGCAACCAGCGACAACACATGCAGCGTGACGGAATTTTCACGAATGCAAAAAAAAGTTGCGATAAAAATAAACACCGTGGACTCTTTGCCAACTTTACATTAACATTTTTAAAAAAAGGCAACTATGATATTAATTGAAAAAAAGACACATTTATCCGAAATATAAAATGCACTTGATAATCTCAGAACTTTTTTGGCCATTTCGTCACTCCTAATTATGAATTACAATGAGATCGTCAGATCCTTAGTTGTAGGACAATGCATGGAAGTTCCTGCAATGACGTGACCGTATTTTTACCTTTTTTCGAGGGGTGGAGCCTAGCAAGCGTGAGATCTGTGAAAAATGGATGGTTATTATAATTGTTTGCTCAATATAGAGATTTTCTGAAAAAAATCTTAGGCTGGAATATTAATAAGTAGAGGTGTATTCATGTTTTGAAAGGCTAAGTTAGTTGGGTTGCAGGAGCCCTTTAATAGTTTTTGATATTTCAAAATGCTAAGTGATTACGTTAAGACTGAGTATCATTTGGTAATTAACACAACGCAAGACTAATAACTTCAATGCCTGTCTCACACGCAGTGTCTTTTCGGCTGCGTTATTACGTGCGCTAATCAATCCTTTAAAAGCAAGGTATGGTTGCACGTCAACAGACAGGTCAATCGGTGACGCAGTGCTACGCAAATGAATGTAGTGAGGAAAAAATTGAAACAAATTGTATTGTAGTACTGGCGTTTGGACCGATTGCTTCATTACGCTTGTTTTCACATTTTGAATCTTTGTGTGCTGTTGTAACATCTTTGAACTTTTTAATGCAATTCGACAATATTGCCACAAATTCTTGATTCTGTTTTTTCTCAACATCAACGAAATGTAATGAATTGACTAGCGTAGGTAAAAATGTGTAAACGCCTCGTTTACATCGGGCATTAAGCCACTTGGACACGATCGCTGACGCAGAGGTACCGAACGTCAGGCGAAATGACACCCGTGTGCACCAGCATTAAGCCGATTAAACACGGTCGCTGACGCAGAGGTGCGTGGGACAAAATGACACATCGTGTTAAACGTGCATTAAAAACATGAACGCGATCACTAGACCTGGCGCAGCCCTAGCTCAGGCAGATGACGCATCGTCTGCATCAGGCTGTTCCGTTCAGGAGAAACTTACCGATGTTCGGAAGATGTTCTTGTAGATGTTCCTCACGAACATCGAGCTCGAGGCAAGAACGGACGAGTCGGTGGATGACATAACTGCGGCTGATATGGCCCCCAGGCCGAGGAAAGCAACCACGGACGGCGTAAGGAACTGGATGACAGCGGGGAGGACGATCGCGGGTGTCTGATATGGGTCTGTTTTATTCAGATTAATGTCTGTCAACGTCCAATCTAAAAGAAAAAAAACATTAATTGTATAGGATATAGAGCAATAGTTAGAATTAGGGTAAGAGAGAGGGAGAGAGAGAGGGAGAGAGGGAGAGAGAGGGAGAGAGAGAGAGAAAGGGTGTGACTCTTAGTACAAGGTGATATTTTCCAACATTCCCAGCATTTTACAGAAAAAAATGTCTCTATTAATTTTTAGCCTATAAAGAGTCATTAGTGTTGTATTTAAAAAAATAAAATCTGATTGCTTTCCTTAAAAACGATGGGGTGGGATATATTTGGACATGCCATTCCCTCCCTCAAAAGATTTTCGGGGTGCATACCCCCCCCCCTCAATTTTTGCATGTGCTATGGGGACACTCACTTGTACTGGCGCCCACGGCACCCAAGAGGTATGCTGGGATGCTGAGAATTACGCACCCGAAAGGTGCAACTAAAGAGAGGTAGCGCGCGTGGTCGGGTGACTTGGCCGAGAGAGCCCGTTGGTAGTACGCCTGCCAGGGTACTCCTCCTAAGATCTGAAAATAGTGAAAATTATAATAATTTTAATAATTATGATGATAATAGTCATAATAGGCCTACATAAAATACGTAGACCCATAGCACAAGTACATTACATTATATCAAACTGGGAAAGTAAACGTTCTAACCCTTACTGTACTGGGCTATTTTGAGCAACCCCTGAGTTGGTGGGTGGGGGGGGGGAGAGAGATGGGAGCCACCCCCCTATGATCTCGGCCGTCGAACGTCCGATGAACACGAAAATTTGCATGTTTGTAGATATTCACGTAAGGAACAATATGGTATAATTAGATTTTTCCTAATATGCACATTTTTGTGGTTATAGCCTAATTTATTATGCAAAATGCCAATTTCATGCATCTTACAAGAAACTCCACATATTTGACTTTAGACCTTAATTTCAAATTCATGAAGTATCATTATTTTTATGATGTATGAAAATGCAAAGGTTAATTTGCATAAATTATGAAAACGAAAATTTTCTTATATATTTTATTGCTTTTAATTTCTTTTGTTCTGGAATACATCAAGTTATTTTGAGAAACATATCAAAGCAATTTCATATCGATTCATATCTCCCACTTATGAAGAAATATATCTAAACCTGTATTCACATTTTTGCTTGTACATTAATAAATGCAATTATAGCACCTTTTGATGACATGCGCATACTAATTGATATGCATCACCATACAGGTATATCCGATTTCGACGAAAATGGTATCAAAATATGCGTAAAACTTGAGGGAAAAATTCCAAGCGGTTGCAGCGCAATCTCCAAAAATTTTGGGAGGGGCCTCCCAGCCCCCCCCCCAGTACAGTAAGTGTTAAGGGCTTATTTGAAAGAGACAAAACAAGTTTTCTAATGCAGTGGGATGATGTTCAACTTGTTATATGTACATGAAGTAGCAACTATGAAATGTGGTAAACTTTGTTTGAATAATTGGTTTACATTCTGTATTGTTAGCGAAAATTACAATAATTGGTGTATATACATGGTTTACATAATCGAGGATGTTAACCCTTTGCCTACGGGAACCTGGTGGTCTCTGTATTAAGCCTATGGGACCTTCACAATGCACTAGTCAACAGATACATCATAATATGCTCAGATGGCAAATGATTTAAGATGCTCAGGTGGCAAAGACTTTTCAATAAATCCGTTTTTTGTTAAGGTAACCACATGATACTTATAAACATAGCATTCTGGTAAAAATGAATGCATATTTACTTACTGTCAGTAAACAATAATCAATCCATTGTCCAGTCAGTTTAGTGTCCCATTCGCCTAGCCAGCGGTCCGTAGTCTCCATTATTGGCTTAACAGCATCATTGGTGAGCGCAAAAGGTAGACAAATCCACTACAGTAAAAAAAAAAAAAAAAAAACGAAACGTCAATGTAAATAATAAATATTCTCACAAAATGATACTGGAAAAAAGCACTCTCAATTGCATTAAGCCAATGAAACATATAATTTCATTCATCTGGCATTGACCCGAGTGGAGATAGAGGAGTTAAGTCTTGTCTCGCGTGAGTCAGCAGGTCTTCCAGACAGAGGGAGTCGGGTGGTAAGTCGAATCGAGTCAGCAGGGTTTCGAACTCAGTCGACTCGAATAGGCCTCGGGTCCCAAATCAAGATGTGACGGGTCAAATCTTAAAGAGAAGGTTGAGTTGCTGGGAAGGGGCGAAAAATAATTAGCGAGCGTCATCATTGTTATAATGCAAGTGTGGAAGAACATCAGATAAAAAAATGTTCCCTGAAAAGCATGGCTCTTCAAATGCCTTAATATTCTAAATACGGCATGTAACAGCGGACGGATTTTTATGCCACATGTTTGTGTAGTCCCATATACATCTTTCTGTGTACAGTGCTTGTAACTTTACCAAGACTGGGCCAAATTTCTAACATTTTGATGGTTCCAGAACCTTACAGTACACACAAATACTTAAATGCTAGATGATCAACCTTTTCTAATCGATTCCACACCGTTTCTTTCACAATGCAATCGCATGACCAGAACTCAACTTTATCTCTAAGGTGGTGCTGACGAGTTGAGTTGAGTCAGCAAGGATTTTCGTCCCAAGTTGACTCAAGTCAGCGGGCCTATGAACTCATAGTCGAGTCGAGTCGAGTGGGCTTCGGGTCCCGAGTCAATTATTTAGTCATGGCGAGTCAGCAGGGCTTTTTGTCTCGAGTCTCGAGTCTCGAGTCTGACCCAAGTCAAGTCCCTGTCTTGAGCCATTACAACAGTGATCGCATCATTTGTAAGGTCAAAACAAGCAGTTTGATGCCTACCAAGCCGACGAGCATACAGGTAAGTTGAACAATGTCTGTGTAGGCCACGGAGTAGAGACCACCAAACAGAGTGTAAGACGTGGCGATGCAGGCCGAGATGATGACAGATAGATTCTGATCTAGCTCAAGGATGACACTGATTGTTGATCCTGAGAAAGAACAGGTCATAATAATGTGTTTATAGCCCTGGTCACACTTTTCCCGATAAATAATTATACTTATTATCTTAACTATATTACTACGGTTCGGATCGATTCGACTGTTAACTTTCAAATGTTCATATACATCGTCAGTGTTGTTTACAAGTGTTGTTTATAAGGACCTTAATCATACTTACGATGGATCTATTTTGAATACATATAAGTATATAAAATATATCAAATAACATTGGTTAGCTTGTAGTTACTTGTAAATTAAGGCCTTAAGTAAAATCGGAAATGAAGATATGAAGGAACCTTAGGTAACACCCTAACTTGTTGGTTGTAGGCTCTTGTGTTATCACATAGCGCTAATATTAATTTAGATATTGGGTTTGGTCTAGGCCTATCAAAAGAACGAAAACAAATTGAGTTTTGGTATTTACAATGAAAATTTTCCTTCAGTCTAATAAAGCTTCAAATGAATCTAAAATTGTAGAAAAAAAAATCAGAAAATTGTATTGAACATAGTAAGGATACTTTTTATTCAGTAGAAATAATTTGACGTGTATAATGAAAAGAAGAAGAAAATCAGATTTAAACCATGCAAGTCCAATTATAGGCGCTGATCTAACAATTTTGCGCTAGTGACAGTTGGTCGATTTGGTTCAGACTTCGCACAATAAGTTGATATTAATTAGGGTTTGGGATATAATAAGGGTTAGGTATATTAGCTGTTAGGTCCAGGGTTCAGATTTGAAATTCGACTAGAATATAAGAAATTAACAATGGAAAAGGTAAATGCATCTCCCGTCTTATGATATCTTAGGATGTTCTCCTTAACCCTAATAAGGCCGGGCTATTTGAGTTCTTAATACGGCCGGGGGCCATCATGGCCCCCCTAAGATCTCGGCCGTGAAACGGCCGATCGCCGCGAAAATTTGCATGCATGTCAATTGAAGTGTATAGAATACTATAGCAATTTCAATTTTTTGAAAAAATTACTCAAGACATTTGCATATTTATGGTAAATTGTGCAAATAAGGTCAAAAAATTCATATTTTTACCCATAAATCATATATTCTTCATATTTAAGCTTTCTTTTCCACTACATATATTTGTTAGACCATTTGGAATAATAATACGGAAAAAAAAAATGGAAAGCTAGGTTATTCCTTATGTTATCTCTTGTTTTGATAATTTCTTATGTATTTCATTGTTTTTTTAACTTATGTATTTTATTGTTTTTGTTGTTTTATTTCATTTCTAACTATAATTTAACTATTTTGACCCCAAAACAAACACCTAAACTTTAAACAAGAGCAAATAACCAATGTTTTATCTCTTTTTAGGAAAAATGATATTTCCATATGTTTTGTACACAAATCACGAAAATGAGCGATTTTCGGGCTGACATGTAAAGACAAAAGGTCACGTGACTTTGTAACGGTAGGTCCGATTTTCAAAAAATTGTTTTAAAAGATGCGCAAGACTCGAAAGAATAAAGTCATAAAGCGGCGGGGCGTCATCCGTATGCGTTCCCGAACAATCAGAAAAATTGCGGAGGGGGCATGATGCCCCCCCCCGGCCTTATTAGGGTTAATACGATCGCACAGATTTTTCGAGAAATCAACCATACGGCAGGTTACGTAATACGTCATGGTAATGGTCGCACCTTTCAATTTGTGATGGACAATGATCTTGAAAAAGCCTTATGTTGAGTTTTCGAAAGTCTTTGCGATCGTATTCAGGGGAACATCTTTAGATATCATAAATTTACTCCCTTTTACCTAAAGCAGCCAAAATGGAGGAGCACCAAAGCAGTTCTCCCATTATTGCTGCTAGAAAGAGGATTCCACCCATGCGGTTGCCATACTTGATCTGAAAAGGGTCGATCATTGTGACGTAATTTGCTGCTCTCATCTGTTTGGCAAAGAAAAGGCCATCTGGGCAAAGAAAACGGATTTAACTTGAGAGTAATTTTTGTATTAGTTTGATGTTTGTGTTGAACTTCTGCTTTCCCTTTTAAAAGATTAAAGTTTGATCACCATTGATCATTTCCCTCGTCCACGATCATGAATTTGAAACTACTGGACTTCTGATTGGATCTGAGCATGAATAGATCCATCAAGCCATGTTATACTTGGACCAAAATAAACACATGTTCCGGGGCAATGTGGCAAGGAAAATCGGCTATAACATAGAAACAGGCTGAAGAGGGCAGTCAAAGCTGGTATCAACTTAAAGCTTAGACATCAGAGATAAAGTTGGTAATCGAATTAAAGTGGAAATCCCTGGAAGTCTAAACATTTCCTCTGGATTTATTAAAAAAACATGGATAATTAGCCCATTTTTCAGTGAATTACCCTATAATATATTATGAAAGTTGTGTTTTTATCCATTTTTAACCCTTTCATGCAGTGAAATGACCTATCAGTTATACGTGAGAGCAATTTCATATCAATAGCTTAAAAACTCCATGTTAAATTGAAAGATTTATAAAATAAGTCACTGTTGCACTAAAACTGTGAATATGTAAGATTTTGCTGTTTGAAGGAGTAAATTTATACCCTTATTGTGCATACCGGAATTAAATAATTTACTGAGGTATTCTTCAAGGTATTATCTTTCAACTGGGCAAGAAAAAAAAGGAAAAAAAGAAATAACCAAAAATGAGTTTTGGCGCACTTTGGCTCCTCCGTGGCCCACTGTGCGTCGGTGGGAAATTTCGGGTTTAATAGGTTAACTTACTTATGATGAAACTGAGACTGTAGCCCCATGGTGCCTGGGCCCACACAAGACCCCATCCCGGGGTAAAGACAACTTCTGCGGTTCCATTGATGTAGCCTCCTCCAACCCATGTAGCTGTTGAAGGAGCAAAGGAAAAGCAAGAATAGTATTATGTATGTATCGACAACGGCGAGACAACGTTGAATGAACGTTGGGCCGTTGTATACATTGATACGCGTAGGATATTGGTTGGCCATTTGGCGGTCGGCTAAGGTCAGAAAATATGATCGGGGCATTCGCAGTCAACGACTTTACGTTGGCTAAGCATTCGGCAACGTTATTGAAATTTCCATTATTTTTTATTGTTGAGTCAATGTTTACTTGGTCGACCTAAATTCTCTATGAACAGGCCGGACAAAATGATTTTAAGTTCCAGCGAAATGTCTTAAAACAGTCTACTTTCGATCTTGGACAAACGGTCTTATTTTGATCTCATGGTATTTCTGAAATAAAATCATTAAAAGACTAGTTTACTAAAGTTTAGAGATTATAAAATAAAAGATGTGATTTAGTTTAGTGATCCAACTCGTGTCTATCGGCCAAACGGGTTTGAACCAAACTGACCTGTTACAAATAGTTATGTTGATTATCTATTCAACACGTGATTAATCTTGAGAAACATAAATCATATATTCTTACATGAACATTGATTTAGCTGAAATACATACACGATTCTAAGTACACATTAAAGGATTGAAATAATTTGGTAGACATGCCTGTGTTTACACAACTTGACCGTTAACGATCTTTACTTTTCAATTACGACCAGTTGGGCGATGAACAATGTTAGTCCTTAATTGATCAATCGAGAAGAAGATGGCAGATGTTGTTTAAAAGGATGGTGCTGATGAATAACAAAATGAAGGGAACTGGGAAGAAGTACCAGAAAAGAAGGAGAAGAAATAAATTGAAAGAAGAACAATTTAAAGATAAAGAACATATTAAAGAAGTATAATATAAAAAGGAAGAAAAGGAAAAGTAGTAGCAAATCATAAGAGAAAGGTGAAGAAAAGGAGGATGAAGACTAAAACTGCAATCGTATAAGAATGATATGCATGCATTGACGGCCGTGTTTTACGTGTCAGACGAAATAGCCTCTCTTGGACAATCCAGAGGCATTTGTTAGAAGTATGTAGCATCGGATAGTGGAGATAGGCATATAGACCGAAAGAAAGGCTTCAATAACGGCATGAAAAGACAAAATGGCGCCTGGACGGTCACGCATGAGGGATTTCGGAAAAAGAAAAATTCAGTGACCTTGATGGGATACCAGAGATTATGCCTACTAATTTTGTAAGGAATCGGGATAACGGAAGGGACCTAGATAGGGCTCACAAGCACTACGTGCAAAAAGAATTGGATTTGGTGAAAGAAGAACATGCCTTGACGCGTGCTGTGGCCCAAATGGCCTTCCATACTAATATTATCATGCAGGATACAAAATCGCGTCAATGATGCCCGCCTTGACAGATTTTCAAAATCCGGCTTCGCGATGCCTTGCGTTTAGCCACCAAGAATATGCCTGCAAAATGTCAAGGAAATAAGAGAACGAAAAAAGGGCGAATGTATTCGCCCTTTTTTCGTTCTGTTATTGGGGTTCTGAAAAATGACGTCATAGCCAATACATATTATAATTGTGCGGGAACCCAGTAGCAGACCAAGTAAGACACGTTTTTGTGTTACCTTTGACGGCATTTTGAGGTAATGCAAAAATACTAGAAAATGTTATGTTACTTGAAATGACTCAAATTTTAATCATAATAAAACAGACATCTGAAGTTATTAGATGCTTACTAAAATTGTTTCAGGTTGTTGAAAAATCGTAATATTCCCTAAAATTTCAATATTTCTTGATTCGTTTTCGTTTTAATGACCCAGCGCTCAAGTCCATTACCTGTCTTATGGCAACCAGACAGATTATTATCCCGATGGTCCTAGAAAACAAAAAGTAATCATTTGAAATTATTTAAACTACTACTAGGAAGAAGAAGA
This sequence comes from Mesocentrotus franciscanus, assembly GCA_037976565.1. Lineage (NCBI taxonomy): Eukaryota > Metazoa > Echinodermata > Echinoidea > Camarodonta > Strongylocentrotidae > Mesocentrotus > Mesocentrotus franciscanus. Next base: position 2,484,091 of record CP137686.1, on the reverse strand, counting down.
TGAAGAAGAGAGGTAAGGAGAAGAATCATTACAGCGATATCAGTAATTATTTTCGCTGTGGTCGAGGCATACACATGCGTATTATATAGTCCGTGGTAAGAAGGAAGTGAGTGAGGGAAAAGCAAGGCAATGACAACACAGAGAGAGAGATACAGACAGAGAATATGGCCCGCCGGTTCAAATTCAGGTTTCTTTAAAGTATTAGACCCGGTACTGATGATCATTTATCTGCTATGTGATTGACTTATGACGCTACATGAAAATAGTATCCGAGTAAATATGGTTCAAATAGCGTTGTAGAGACTATGGACAAATAAGAATAATAATGCTAGGTCGTAAGTCATGAGAATAACAACTTCTATTTCCCTCTCTGCTTAATAATCCGAACAATAGAATGAACCGAGTGGAATTGGAATCAACTGTTAAACGAATCTATCGATGAGTCATGAAATGTCAATTGGTTACTGCATGTCATAGTAGTATCAAAGAGCAGTAATGGCGAAAAATTGTCGCTGAAATTCAGAAACCGTTGCTTAAAGTACCTTTCCCTAAGATTACCATGAGACATCAAGCTCCATAGAACTATAATCTACACACATGAAATTGTCTTGAAAACAGTCAGACAACATAATAGAACTAGAATGAATAAGCGATAATGCGATAATGTAGACGAGTGCATTTTGTCCATGTTAATCCCCTAGTACCAAATACCCAAGCAAAACCCGAGCCACATGCAAATGAAGGTAAACTTAAAGACATTAATTTATGACATATTGTCTACTGTCATGATTACATTCTCTACTTATTTATTTACTTTAATTTAAAATATGTATTCTGATGTTTCTTCTTTTCTCTTGATACTATTTCAGCAACGAATTGAGAGTTTTCTCAGACATCTTGGATGTAGTATAGCAATTAATCCTGGGCACATGACTTATTGCAAAAGATAGTTATAATAATAATAAGGAGAAGAATACAAAATAATGTTATAATAATATTAATAATAACAATAATAATAATAATTACGATAATAACTATTATAGTAGCAACACCAATGACAATAATTATAAAAACTAGACTTTAATTTGTCGCGTCGTTGAGACGAATTAGGTGATCCGTTATGTAATTTTAAAGGGAGTGTGGCATGGGAAATATTGGTTAACGCCATCTACGTCTTTTTTTGGACAACTGCACGTAAACGAATGGACTTGATTAACGGTAGTCAGCGACTTAATCTCTACATGGTCAGCGCGCACTACACTCTAAAAACTGAAATGTTAAATCACCATTTAAAAGGGCCGAGGAGTGACCACTCTTTCAAAATGTCAGATTGATACTTTTAACATGCTGGATTCAACCTATATAGTGTTGGATCCAGCATGTTCAAAGTGTTAATCTACCATTTTGAAAGAGTGGTCACTCCTCGGCCCTTTTAAATGGTGATTTAACATTTCAGTTTTTAGAGTGTAGCGTTCGCGAAACAAACCTCCTCACGCTTCGGTTTTGCGTTTGTTGCACGCACGTGAATGCTGCGGTCGTATGGCAAGCTGTTTTAACATTTAATCCTATTTCTTGATATCAAGAATTACCATTGGTTCACAACGTAAAATTATTTCTTGATATCAATAATTCAATTCTTGATAACCAGAATTCGATTTCTTGATATCCAAAATTCATTTCTTGATATCAAGAATTCGATTACTTGATATCAAGAGTTGTGCAGAAAACTGAGCGCGCCGTTTTAACATTTATTCCTATTCTGGTTTCGAACGCAAAAGTTGTGCAGAAACTCATCCTGCCTGAGCGGTGCGGTGTTGAAAGTCAATGTATCGCGAGATTGCATGTTGCCAGTTTGCAGTGCACTTAATTACTTGTTATAAAACATACAAAAACGCGTCTTGCAAAAATGTAAAAACGGCAACATATCACGAAATCATTTCGTGATATGTTGCCAATAGACAATGCGCAAACCTGTAGCAAAGATTACCCCGTGTGTAATAATATATTCACGTTTTTACTAGGTGATTCATTTCAAAATATTTTTGATCACGTCAGTTAAAATATTACTGTCAGATCTGATCATTTTCAGCAAAAAACATCTAAATTGACTTACAAAACAGGAATAGTAAAAATACTAAATTGGCAACATATCACGGAATCACGCGGAAGGAATGAATTTGTGATATGTTGCCAAATTGTGCATTTACAATGCGTAGTTTTTAAGTATTTTTAGAAGTTACTTTGCTTTAAAAATATCACATCTGACTCTAAAATTTCACTTAAAAGACAAGTATATTCTACAGTTAATCATTTAGAAAACACGTGGACATATTTATTGCACAAGGGACAATCTTTGCAATAGGTTTGCGCTACGTTTATTGGCAACATATCACGAAATGATTTCGTGATATGTTGCCGTTTTACATTTTTTAAAGACGCGTTTTTATTATAATGTACTAGCAGGATCCGTGGAAATCCATGGGATTCTAGGGGGGTGGGGTTTAAATAGATATATTTGCCATTGAAAATAAAATTAGATTTTTTATTTAGACAGAGTTTGTATACTATGCGCTGTTTGGTCAAACTATGTCAGTTGTGATCTCGATAATTACGATCTATTTTAGTTATATTGTTGTGATTACAATGTAGTTTACATGACAAGACTAATAAAGCGGAAGCTTGCATTATGATTTTGTTGGCATGGTTCACAGAATTTGTTTAATTATTTCCAAAGTAAAGAGTTTACGCGAAAAATCAGCAGTCAGATGCATGATGCAGTGCACGAGATCCCTCGACTGTGTGAGTGAGCGAGAATCAACATACGTTCTCGTCAGTTTGGCTGCTGCAGTGCTGCATATAGCAAGATGCCTAACACGGGGTGGGCCCAACCTGGTGCATAGTGCATTTGCTACACCACATTATGTGAGTTGATCGTCATTTAATGTGTATCTCCTTGATGACACAGAGAGGGGGTGCAAATGCAAATGGAAATTGTCTACAAGGAATATCACAGAGACAGGAATCTTTAAATGTACTGCAAACTGGCAACATGATTATTTTATTGCATTAGTTGAATTCTCGTGATACATTGACTTTCGACACCGCACCGCTCAGGTAGGATGAAATTCTGCACAACTTTTGCGTTCGAAATCAGAGCAATATTGAAGTTTTTTTTTTGTCAGATTATTGGCCATGCTAAGATATATTAGTGGTATAAGTTTCATGTCAAAATTATATTCAATTACAAAGTTATTAAAGATTTACATTTTCAAGGTCATTTTCACTTTTTACAATATTGAACACGTAACTACGTAATGAAGATGACGTCACATCAGTTAAAGTCCACAAACCGAATGTAGCGCAACTCATGCACTAACTAACGGTTTTCATTAGAAGTCTGTACGACATTCTGTTGTTGAGATATGATGGTCGAAAGACATGCATGAAAAACAACAAAATGGCGCCTGTAACGTCACGTGACCATTTTTTTCAAAAAAATCTAGACGTTATGTTCTGGACATTGACTTGACACATTATGTTATAAAATTTCATTGATTTAGCTCTCTCCACTATTGAGATATTTGCCGAGCAATTTACATGGGAGAATAAAAAGAAACTAGATTTGAATTCGTCACTTTGACGAATTAGGTGATACGTATGCTAATGTTTTACATAATGAAGAATGCATTTTCACGATTATAAAATGCTCCTCCCATTATGGTCTATCCATATGTCAAGTTTCAATTGTTTAGCATTGATCATTATGGATCTATGGAAGATAGATTGAGACAAATTGACCATTGACCCTGTACAATAACCAGTTACCCCTTTGAACCTAATTGACATAATGAAGAATGCATTTTCACAATTTCATCTAATTTTATGAAATGCTCTACCTATATTGTGCTGCGCAAAGATTCAATCAGTAAATTTTTGGCCATTACAAGAAGTGGGTTATTGATGTAGACAAATGCTCGTGTACCCTTTAAAGCTCATTTTATGTATATTTTTACCACATAAAAGAAGAAGTCTGTCAGTCACTAAAAAGTGTCTGACAATGAGGTCTAAAAAGTAAACTTTCAATTGAAAATGTCGACATGATATCATCATCTGATCATAAAATAAGAGGCATGATTCCTATAGCCCACAGTCTCAGCTATAACATACCAGAATTTGGAGAAAATAGAGCAAAAGTATTGAAGCTAGATAGTGTTCGAAGATTAATGTCATGTAAATTCATGATGTGAACGAAATTCACTTTCTATAGGCATAACACGCAAATTAAGAACATTCTGATATGACGCATTGAATTGCAATTCTTACTGAGATGACGTCATTAAAATGAAAATTAGTGTACACTGATCTTGTAGACAATTGCCGCAACTAATATTTGGCTGTAATTCCTTCTCTTTCTATTTTTCTTAAGCGCTTAGAGACATATATTTTGTGATAAGCGCTATACAAATGTTGTTAATTATTATTATTATTGACTATAACATATCACAATTTGGAAGAAAACCGATCAATATTTACAAAGATACAATCCCTTTTTTTATAAATATGCTGACGTCATAATATGCAAATTCGTATTTTGAGTTCCAAGACCATTATGATGACGTCATTATGTACTTAATGGCCAAATGAGACATAAAATCATATTACCGACTTATACTGTATTCGAATATGAAAAACAAAATGGCGGTCCCCAAGCATCACAAAGAGAGCTATAATGGACTTTTTATAGGCATGTTTTTGCCAATATATGCTATGTATTACAATAGATAACGGATAGATCGTATAATGAACGCTTGCGCATGCATCATTTGTATATTATATCCCTCATGTATAGTTTTTTGCATTGCAATTGTACAGAGCACGAAATAGGGATAGTTTCACTATTAAATTAGAGAGAGTGAGAACATTTACTATTTGGCGTTGTATAGTACATTCCGGAATCCACTTTTTCCACCGATCACCGATATTTCTGCGATCGATATCGAAATTGATGTTCTTGATCTTAAGTACGAGTGCGATTAGTTAGTCGAGAATTAGTCAGTGTAAATTAGTTTTATATCCCTTTCACCTCTATCATTCCTTGGACACTTGTAATAACATGTACCTTACTCACATTCACATCACATTAAAATAAGAAATACAAGAAAATTGCACGGCTCAAATGAAACATTGAAGATTGCAATGTTTAGCTGGCGCTGTACGGTACGTACTGCAGTAGTGTTGTGCAAGTGCAGTTACTGCACGGCCTGAGAGCCGTGAGTGCACCGCGGAAGTTGCCCGCTATGAGGCATTTGAAATCCCGTACGCTGACTGAATTTTGCCAGTTCTAGGGGGGACTAATTAAGGAGAAGGAATTTTAATCTGGTAAGTCATTTACCTTTTCTTCCCTGTTTATTTAATTTTGGCCTATGCTGCTGAATGCTCACAGTTCATATTTCTTTGTAATATAGTTAGATGCTCGTGTCTCATAAGGGATATAAAACAGATATACAATGTCTTTCTTGGCTCTAGCAAACTATGAGCATTCAGAGGCATAACACATAACTTTCCCTCGAGGCAAATTTATATCAAATTTACTATTTATGCCTCTTCATTAACTCACAGTTTTTGCTAGACCCTCGAAAGGTATTGTATATTTGTATACTATTGCATTTGTGGGTATAGTGGTAAAATAAGCAAGGATAGCAGCAAGAGCAGTGGTATGAAAAATTGAAAAGGAGATAAGGAACGAGCAAGGATCGGTTAGAGAGATAGATACAATTTATTCAATGCTCGAGCGATGGACATTTAGTAGTATTTGAAATAATTATACAAATTTAAAAGTAAATAGCAATTCAATATATTTAAACATATTGGTACGATAATTATACAAACATCATTAGAAGAATGTACACAAATCAAGACATTAACATGATAAACTATTACAATGGATATAAACACGAGCAAATTAGCTTTTATTATGCAGGCGAATTAAGTTTGGAATATGACTATTTTGCAGGCAACTTGTTTTTCATTTAAAATCCGGAATTTTCTTTGAATTTCTAGGTGATCTAGTACTTTGTTTTTTGTGGGAGAAATTGTTGAAATTGATCAGTGAGCGATAACGTTTCTTGAAAGAACGTAACACATAAATCTTGGCGTCTTTTGTCTAATCTTTTGAGTTGAAATTGTTAAAGGGCATTTGTATAGTCATTATAATCCCTACGAAAAGTTATCGCAACGCTCTCTTTTGTATTCTCTCCAATCTCTCGTTATGAGTTTGCGTGAGTCCTCCACTCCAAACAGGACTGGCATATTCAAGTAAGGAACGAATATAACCAACAAAAACAGTAATAAGGATTTTCTGTCATGGAAGACCATATTTCACCAAAGAACGTAGCATGTATAGTTTTGAATTTGCCCTTTTCTCGATGTCTTTTATGTGAGCATCCCACTTTAAATCATTTTGTACGATAATTCCTAACAATGTAACTTCACTCACTGTTGCCAATAGACAATTCTCTACAATTATACTCGTTTGATTAACTTGTGCCCTAGAGTAACAAATATCCATTTTCAAACATTTCATAGGATCTAATTTCATTTTATTAACATCAGCCCAGACAGATAGGCTATCAGCAGCTCCCTGCATTTGAGATTCTTGGAAAATTGTGCGGCACTCAATCATTGTTAAGTCATCAACATATAGGATTTCCCGGCGAAATTCGCGAGTTTGTCATTCGAATTCATTTACTTTGCATTAATGTTAGCGCAGATCGGTTTTGCCACGCCAATTATCATTCAATTTTCCCGATTTTGTATTTAATTTAGGATTTTGGTCGAAGGGTTTCATAGATCTGTCATTTAATTTAGAAACTGCTCAACTAGCATTCAAATTGATCGTCACTTGTCGAGGCATTATTTTTATCATTTAAATTAACACCTGTCATTCGTATTCGAAATATCTTTATTCAAGTTAAGAATGTTAGGGGGAAGAAATGCAACACACGTTTACAGTTTTAAAATTATGCTCAAATTGTGTGACTCAAGTCCCTACCCCAGTCACAATATTGTACCCTTCCTCCATAATGAAATTATGATGAAATTATATTAAATTTATGATGAAACACAAGACAAACAACTTCCTTACATGAAAATTTACAAACATATTGAGACCATCAAGTCCGTAGATGTTGTTAACAATCAAACTTAAATGCTTATGAATATCAGATAAATCTAATAAGTATAAGTATTAAATGCAAGAAAATAAAATATGATGAAATACACATGAAAAAAAACAATCTTGAAAGAAAAAGAATGAGCTATAAAAAGTGTGTAATAAGCGAGAAATGTATACTGACCATCAATTTAAGTGCACAAAGTGCTAATTTGAATGCTACAAATGAATTAGAATGATAAAAGTACACCGTCGCGATGTCAGAAAATCGTGTTGCGCCAAATCGATTAACCAAATAGCGAAAGAAGCGCATTTTTCATTAATTTGAATGAAACATACATAGATTCTAACGAAAACTTCATAGATTTGAAAACTAGAAAAAGGAATATAAACCCGAGATATACCTGACAGTACCAAGTCCGTCAATGTTAATGTTAATGACAAACTCGCGAATTTGGCCGGGAAATCCTATATTTAAAAGTGTGTATGTTATAATTTATTTTAAATGACAAAAGAACGGGTTCAATTAGGGTCCGCTATGCACAAGGATCGCTATTCGTAAGGACCACTATTCGCAAGGACCGCCATTCATAATTTGAGAAAAGGGTCATTATTCGTTAGGACCGCCCTTCATAATGGAAGAAGAGAGTCGCTATTCATAATATGAGAAGAGGGTCATTATTCATAATACGAGAAGAGGGTCGCTATTCATCCTCTTCTCGTATTATGAATAGCGACCCTCATTTCGTATTACGAAAAGCGGTCCTTATGAGTAGTGACCCCCAATATAAATTATGAATAGCACCCTTTCTTCATGAATAGCGACACCAATTTCGTTTTATGAATAGCGGTCATTATGAGTAATGACCCTCCATGGGAATTATGAGTAGCAAGCCTCATCTCACATTTTGAATAACGGTCCTGATGCTTTTATGAATAGTGACCCCCTTTCCGTTTAATGAATAGCGGTCCTTCAAGTATAGGAAGTTCCACGTTATGAATAGCGGTCCTTACGAATAGCAGTCTTTACGACTAGCGAGGCTACCCTGTTCAAATTCAGTGTTCTTTGAATTATTAGACCCGTTACTGATGATCATTTATCTACCATGTGATTGCCTTATGACGCTACATAAAACTAGAAGGCCTACCAGGGTGCCGTTTATTGTCATCAAAAATTATTCAAATAGCCTTCTAGAGATGATGAACAAAATTAATAAGAATAATCATGCAAGGCCGTAAGCAGGCGCGCCGGAAGCAGTTTGGGATTGGAGGGGGGCAAACATTCCAGGGGGCTCACCATTTCAGGGGCAGTGGCGTAAAGTGCAAAAAGGTCAAGGGGTGGAGCCAGGGGCGGATCCAGCCGGCGGCAAGGGAGGGGGCCTAAAAAGGGGCCCACTTCGTGCGAAAATTTGAAAATCGTGCCGGTCGATTTTTCGCTTAGTGGGGTTGGGGTAGAAAAAAAAATTTGGCACCCGAAAAAAAAAATTTCCTCCGGGAAGGGTAATTTTTTTCCACCACCACCCCTTGGGCGCCAGAGGTAGTGAGCACAATTTTTTTTTTCGGCACCCTAACAAATTTTTTCCATACGGGAAGGGTTAATTTTTTTTCCACCGCCACCCCTTGGGCGCCAGGAGGGGCCCAACTTCTTTTTTTTTCAAAAAAAGGGTGTTTTTACCTGTTTTTTTTCTAGGGGAGGGGGCCCGGGCCCCCCGGGCCCTCCCCCCTGGATCCGCCACTGGGTGGAGCCCCCGGAACCTCAGGGGTTCTAGGCATTACAACACGGTAAGATAAGCATATTTAGATACCTTATTTGTGACACTAGCAGGTAACTAATTGGTTTGGGGTCCAGGGGCTGAGCCCCATGAAGCTCAGGGGTTTTAGGCATTAAATTATGGTCAGATGAGCATTCAGAGGCCCGTCTTAGGGCCCCTGGTGGGGTCCAGGGGGTGGGGTCCAGGGGGTGGAGCCCCCGGAAGCTCAGGGGTTTTAAGCAATTAATTCAGATGAGCATATTTTGATACCTTATTTGTGACACTGGCAGGTCAATAATTGGCGGGGATCCAGAGGGCTGAGCCCCGTGAAGCTCAGGGGTTTTAGGCATTTAATTACGGTCAGATGAGCATCCAGGGGCCCGCCTTAGGGCCTTTGGTGGGATCCAGGGGGCAGAGCCCCCGGAAGCTCAGGGGTTTTAGGTATTTAATTACGGTCAGATGAGCATCTAGGGCCCCTCCTTAGGGCCCTTGGTGGGGTCCAGGGGGTAGAGCCCCCGGAAGTTCAGGGGTTTTAGGTATTATTTAATAACAGTCAAATGAGCATCCACCGGCCCGTCTTAGGGCCCTTGGTGGGGTCCGGGGAGCTGAGCCCCATGAAACTCAGGGTTTTAGGCTTTTAATTACGGTCAGATGAGCATTCAGGGGCCCGTCTGATGGCCCCTGGTGGGGTACAGGGGCGGAGCCCCCGGAAGCTCAGGGGTTTTAGCCATTTAATTACGGTCAGATGAGCATATTTTGATACCTCATTTGTGACACTCGCAGGTCACTTATTCCTTCTTTCTCTCTTTCTTTTTTTTCTCTTTAACATACTTTTTCAAATAATTGAGGGGGGCCCCTAGCCCCCGCCGTTTTGCAGATCCTGACATGAAGGCTTCTAAATAAGCATATTTTTTTGCCTCACTGTAAATTCGAGAATTTGTAATTTTCCAACAAACGCATTAAAAATGTCCATGTTTATCCTCCAGTACCAAATACCCAAGCAAAACTCGAGCCAGATGCATATAAATGTCAACGTAAAGAAATTAATTGATGACATATTGTCTATTTTCATGATGATATTCTCTACTTATTTAGTTTTCCTATTTTATTTTATTTAAAATATAACCTAGTTTTCTAATGTTTCCTTTTATTGATTAAGTTCACTTATTTTCATTTCTTGGAGGGGGTGTAGTTAGAAAATAGCAACTTCTTTAACATTCCGTTTCCATAATACTTGAAATGACTCAAATTTTAATCATAATCTAACAGACATCTGAAGTTATTAGAAGCTTACTATTTGCTTCATGTTGTTGAAAATCATAATGTTCCCTAAAAAATCAGGTATTTCTTGATCCGTTTTCATTATAATAGCCCAGCGATCACGTCCGTCACCTAATTACCTTATGGAAACCATACAGATCATTATACCCGAGGGTGATAGAAAACAGAAAGTAATCATTTGAAATTAAATTGTAAACAAGTAAACCAATAGGAGAACCTCCTAGAAATCCAAGGCTTGTCATAAATTTATGCTGGAAAAAGTCACAGATTTTAAATGATATCCTGGCAAAAAGTATACACCAAATCGCACGAATTGAGTTTGGCGGTCGTTTTAGATCAGACCTTCGAAGGATCATTAGATCTTATTTTGATCTGAACAATTTCAAGCGTTAAAAAAAAAAGATCAGTTGGATAAAAGACATCTTTAACCCTAATAAGGCCGGGGGCCATCATGGCCCCCTCCGCGAATTTTCTGATTGTTCGGGAACGCATACGGATGACGCCCCGCCGCTTCATGAATTTATTCTTCCGAGTCTTGCGCATCTTTTAAAATAATTTTTTTGAAAATCGGACCTACCGTTACAAAGTCACGTGACCTTTTGTCTTAACATGTCGGCCCGAAAATCGCTAATTTTCGTGATTTGTGTACAAAACATATGGAAATATCATTTTTCCTAAAAAGAGATAAAACATTGGTTATTTGGTCTTGTTTAAAGTTTAGGTGTTTGTTTTGGGGGTCTAAACAGTTAAATTATAGTTAGAAATGAAATAAAACAACAAAAACAATAAAATACATAAGTTAAAAAAACAATGAAATACATAAGAAATTATCAAAACAAGAGATAACATAAGGAATAACCTAGCTTTCCAAATTTCTTTTTGTATTATTATTCCAAATGGTCTAACAAATATATGTTGTGGAGAAGAAAGCTTAAATATGAAGAATATATGATTTATGGGTAAAAATATGAATTTTTTGACCTTATTTGCATAATTTACCATAAATATGCAAATGAGTAATTTTTTCAAAAAATTGAAATTGCTATAGTATTCTATACACTTCATTGACATGCATGCAAATTTTCGCGGCGATCGGCCGTTTCACGGCCGAGATCTTAGGGGGCCATAATGGCCCCCGGCCGTATTAAGAACTCAAATAGCCCGGCCTTATTAGGGTTAAGTCTCCAGCGGTAAGACAATAACAAGCACAAATCTAAGACGTGTTCATAGTGAAAGACGTTGGCCTCAAGTTGTGTAAGTTGTTGTTGTTGTTCTTTTAGTGTTAACGCTGTTTCATTCACTGTGAATTGTTTACCTTTAACTTGTTTCAAAATGCATCTGAATGCTATGCTCTACATTACTTCTGTTCACACATAATATAAGTCATTGAGTAAGAGACGTTGGGTCAGCTAAAAAGTACATTTACGTATCGAACCAAAATTTGCCAAAATATTTTAAAATGCTATCTGGGATATTGATAATAAATTTGCATATTTTCTTTCCTATCATCATACTTTGATCACAATAAACCAACTCTAGATGCACATATGGGCATGTCTGCATGAACTGAATAAAATAAAATCTCGTTCTTATATGAGGTGTTTTGTTTACCGCGTCATATCTAAACAAGCCTCATGTGATAGAATTTTGAACTCGCACCAATAACCGGTAGCACCTTACAGAAAAGAACTACGTAGCATGTTCTCTCTTTTGAAAGTTTAACGTAATAAGAAAATAAACCATGTTACGTGAATATTGATTGATTGAATAAAGTTAATTTCCGTAATGCCGAGTTGGCTCAGTCGGTAAAACGTCTGCCTGTCGAACCAAAGATCTTGGGTTCGAATCCAACTTAGGCGGATGGCTGAAGCCTGCGTTGTGTGTTAACGTACCGCTCCCGTTGTTTCATAGACGCAGGCTATGTTAAGTGGAAAACACTCCGTCCCTTGGATAGGACGTTAAATGGAAGCCCCGTGTAGAGGAGAGTCACCACTTTTGCACTATTCGTATAAGAGTAGGGGGAAACCCCGGTGTAGTGGTCCACCTGCACAACCCCAATCAGTTATACCGGGAGGAGAGACCCGAGGGTTACAGTGATTCAATTCGCTTTTCGCCTCCCAAGCACAGGTGACGCCAAATCAATAATAATAATAAAATAATTATATCTAATAATGTGTGTGTCAAAAAGGTCACACTTGGCAGAAATATTTATCTACTAAACACCAACAAGTACAACAAATATAAGATTACTAAGCCAGAATTAGAAATATAAAAAAGCGAATGTAAAGTACTATCACAATAGCCCCTCTCCCCCATGCCCACCTCCTTCAAATATATTTTGCAGCAATATTCAGCACGACTCACCTATCAGCGAAAAGAGACCGACACCCCAGCCAAAATTTCGGTCTGCCACCATCGCCCTCTCCGTATCATCGGCTCCTTTAGTCTTCCTTGAGGCCCATATCCCTACAGCTAAGATGACCAAGTAAAAGAAGACCATCCCCGCTACTCCGCCCCACTGGATAGCCATGACGAAGGTGGTGGTCACGGTTTCGCAGCTAAAACTCTCGGAAAAAGTGCCGGTTTTCCGTGTGGCAGTGAATGTTCGCTCCCGATAACAAAAAGAAATTCTGAGACTAGGAGAATCGGTTCAAGTTTCGGTAAACGTTGTCAAATGAAAAACAGGTCGCCGTGGAAATGTCACTTTAGTTCACAGTTGCAAAATACACACCAGATACACACACACACACACGCACACTAGACGATACGCACCCAAGCGCACACGCATGCGCAGACTATGAATACAGACACACACATATACATGCATATAAACGTATATATTATGAATATCTCTCTCTCCCCCTCTCTCTCTCTCTCTCTCTATATATGTATATTTTACTAAAGGCGTTCATTGGAGGGAAATTTGGAGTGAACAAGTGAATCATTAAGTAGACATTGTCATTAGGAGGACAATCATTCTATAGACAAGTTTTAGGGTTAAGGGTAGGGTTTAGGGTTAGGGTTTGGGTTATGATTTTTATGATGTCCACCTAATGTACCCGATATGGCTATATATATGAAGAGTTTCATTCCAAAAGGAGCTAAATCAACTTTTGTAACTTCGGAGAATAAAGGATTTGTTTACCAGATTTTGTACATGCGTCTATGGAAAAGTGATATTAGAAGGTGCATTTTTGACATAATTGCTCCCAAAATTTTGTTAAATAGTTTTGTAGATAGTCGGGTACTTAAAGATACTATGTCCCTTTTGCAGCCAACATCACATTCTGTAGAACTTTGCAGGAATTATGAATATGTCTCATGTATGTCCTATCTGTGAAATTTAAACGTTAGCAGTGTCCTAATATTCAAATTATGCAAGGAAACCCGTTTACTTGCTAGACTTCACTGTCAGACACTATTGAGTGACTGACTGGCCTTTTTCATCTTTGGTAATAACATACATAAAATGAGCTGTAAAGGGTACATGAGCATTTGTCTACATCAATAACCCACTTATTGTAATGGCCAAAATTAAACTGATTGAATCTTTGCGCAGCATAAAACGTACGACCATTCGGTACAATGGTCTGAAAAATCAGACTATTACTTACTGGCTCTATAGCTCCTAAGTCGATTCGACAACTAATAGTCGTTATTTCCCCACTAAAAGACAATTTCAAGCCCCCTTTTTTAAGTTCTAAATTAGTATTGTCTTTCAAATGCCGTTGGAATTTAACCTTTTCATGTTTTGGCCTGCAAATGGGACATAGTACCTTTAAGTGAACAATGTTCTGATATTAATAACTTAATTGTCATCAAAAGTGGATTTAGCTCCTTTTGGAATTAAACTCTTCATATATAGGCCTATATAAATACATATATTATATACATAATTATATAATGATGATTATTATAAAAATCCGATCTGGAAAAAAGCACACATAACACACCGAGCAAAAAAAAGTCTCTATGAGCTTCCAATAAGCTTTGGATCGTTATCATTAGGCCTAATCTAGCATAGATGCGAATGGATGAGATTATCACATGACAAAACGATACATATTATCTGTCACTCGCTATTTTCGTAGCATTTAACCCATTTCCCTTCGATCTAAATATTCTGGGGTCAGTTTGTATTACTTGATTCACGTGATAAAATGCAAATAATGCCAGAAAGGGATCGTTCAACTAAATGTAGATTTGAGTTGTGGTCATGTGATCGCATTTTGAAGAAAAAAAATGGAAAAGTTGATCATGCAGAGAATATACGTTGGTGTATGCTGTGAGATTTTGGAATCATCAAAGTAAGAAAATGCCCCAGTCTTGCTTAATGACACACGCACTTTACACAGAAATGTGGTTATGGGAATACACATACCTAGGGCATGAAAGTGTGGTGCACACACTTTAGCTATTCTTTGTCATATCTCGAAAATGAGGGCATTTGAAACGTCATACTTTTCTGTGGACATTTTTTCTCTGTGATAATCGTCCACGTTAACATATTAACAAAAAAATGAAGAAAAAAAGTTTAAAAATTAGATGCCATCTTTCCCACAACTCGCCCTTCTCTTAAAAGTCCACTGATCAGATTTCAAACCGAATATGTCATATCTTGTCTCATGTTACATTCGATGCTCAAAACACTTCAATGTTGTTATTATGCCAATTTTCGAAACATGGCTCTGATCGTCCCTCAGGTGAAAGTCATGTTAGCCATGTCATGGTTGCTTAAAATCTACGTGATGTTTTGCAGGGATGTCGAAAGCGTGTGAATTCTAAGTCTCTTCTAGTTCTTGTCCACGAGCTGACTTAAAGTAATTTTATAAGTTTAGAAAGCGTTATGTTTTTTGTTTTTTTTAATGTCTGAAAATGTTATTACCAGAATAAATTTTTCATAATGATAGTAATAATAATAATAATAATAACAACAATAAAAGATGATCATAAACTATACTGCCCAAAGCTGCTATTGAAAGATTATGCCTGCCCCGTGCCGGCCCCGTGATATTGATGGTAGAAGTCTGCAACACATTGAGATGTTGTGGAATATGGAAGCGTCTCGTCTTGCTTGCTACCTATCCAACCCCTTCGATATCCTGATGAGAAAATCGCCCGAGTATAATAAAAGCCAAATAGCGCCACGGAGTCTGATTGTCCTAGAGCCATGGCTTACAACAACATTCCTGTATGTGTTTGATCTGTATCAACACTAAACGCTTTCAAACATAATTTCATGTCGTTCGACTCAAATGCTAACCTAACAATATGTCATGTATCCGAACTTGGGGTTTCATTTGCTTTGTATGGGGGCAGAGCGGAGGGCATTTCGTAGCCCTTGGGCGATATTCTGAACATTGTTGTTTCTTTTGTGTTATCTTTTGTTGAATCTTCCAGAGATAACACAGCGCTAATATTGTTGTAAGTTGGTATTCTGAAAATCATTTTCCCCTGTGTTATCTCTTGAAGGGCCGCCTCTATCTTATCTTTGACACGCCCATCTTTATGGACCCTACCAATCAAGATCTATGTTATATAAGCATGATAAGTAGGTCAACCACTAATAATACTTTATGTCATATCTGAAGATGCGCCTAGCGCATATAATCTTGGGCGTAATTAGTTAATTGAGCGCTTATTACGCGCGTCGTCATATGCGCTGCGCTGTTGCATGTGGATCATGAAGACAAGTCACGCTTTCACTTAGTGCTAGTGGTTAAGAAACATCACAGAGAAGAGAGCATTAAAATCTAGCACGTAATTTCTTTAAAAGTTTTCATCTGTGATGTCTCCGGTCAACACACAATCTTCTTCTAACTCGTCTATTGGCACGAAGTTGGTTCTTGGCAAGGAAGATTGCCGCCATTATATCACCACGAAAGATACAACAACCCCCTACCTATGGTAAATTGGTCTTTTAAAAAATAATATTTGTATATTCCTAGACCCCGTAAAAGGGCCATGACCCCAGCCGTGTCATGCCTTGCACGGCTGAATATGGGCAAATCCAGCTGCTTTCTTTGTCTTTTTATATGTTCATAAAGTATATGTATTTTTTGACAGAGCGGAGAAATAAATAATACTACCATAATCTCCGAATTGTACGTGTAATGACGTATAATCTGCCATTATATGCATATGGCAGATTATCATGTCTAAAAATGCACGCATTAAAATAAGCTAGGTAAATTAAATCAAGTATGCATTTCAGATCTGCGAACAAAGTTCAGTCGAGGTGTTTTTGACCTTATCAAAAAAAATTGTTTGCCGATTTGTGAAATTGATATACCTCTCCTCTTTGTCCTCCTTTTTAGTTTCACAACTTCTTTTCCTTACGTTCTAAATAAGAAGCAGTAACCAACACCAAAGCAGTATCTCATTATTCTTTCTCCATTTTTTTCCATATCAGTAAGTAAGAGTGTCTCGAGAGAAAAAAAATATCTCGCTTATTTCCTAATGATTTCGAGTATTCTTTTTAGACTTCAAAAGTAACCCTCAAAGTGACAAAAATGTATTTTCCATGAAAAACACCAGTTATTTACTTCAGAACTTCAGTGGTCTCGTATCCGGGAGGTCCCGGGTTTGCATGCCGAAACCAAGTCGATGCGCCAGTGCCCTTTGGTAAGGCATTAACCCTCATTACCGCGTCCTTCGGAGAGGAATTAAAGCCGTAGGTCCCCTGGTTGCTTACGTACAGGCATACACATGCTTTCTTAGCAGTCATTAAAAAAACCAATTAAGTAAGCTGGAAGAACACATAATTATACTGAAACTAGAAATCGACAGTTTGCGAGACAACAATTCTTGCTCTACCAAGAAACAACGTGCATGAGCTTGATCCGCAAACCTTGTTGGCAACTTTTTAATTACAGTGCAGAACAAATAAATATCCATACGATGTTCATTTGGGTGATATAAAAAAGGTGTGTACAGGTGTGCCGCAGTTGCCACATCGCGTATTACTGCATTATTGCATTGTAACCTTTCATTTACCACAAGTGCGATTTGGCTCAGTCGCTTGTTCATCAATAGAACTGTTCATGGTTAGCACATGTTCCATATGACCCCGAATATCCACAGATCTTCAAAACATGAAGAGGTCCCACTTTGTACATTTTGAAATAATCACTCCTACAGCGATGGAGGTGTTACATAAATAGCCTTTGTTTCCCCTTTTCAAAGAATACTTCCACTCCACAATATGTTATTATGGAGTGCATTGCACGTGCATAAATGAATAATGATTACATAACTTTCATAAGCACGTATCCAGTATTTTGTCTCCGTGTATGTCACAATTTGGTCTGCAATGACCGTTATCTGTTCATGCTCAGACTGCAACTACGAACTAGCCTGTTGACTGCGTGTGCCGATTTGCACCAAACAGTAGACATCAATAACAGCTTTGCTTTATCAAGAGAGTCTCACCTACCTGCTTTATCTAACTCAATGGCTTTGCAAAACTACCCATTTCCAATCTTCATTGGTAAAACTTTCCATGGGTGCCACAGGGAGATCAATTTCCATAGCACATTGAAAAGGGATCCTCCGCGGCCCCCAATGCCGCGGGCTTTTATTTCTTCAAAGATAGCTATGGTTAGGTTTAGAGTTGCATGCAACTGGGTATTATGTTATTTTTTAGGGTGGAGGTTAAAGTTGTAAATGAGTCTAGGGTAAGTGAATATTTAAAGCCCAAGTCCACTCCGATTTTCAAAAATTATAACATGTTGTAAATAAATCAAAGGTTAAAACTGCCAAATATCACGGGCGTACTTCAATCAGGTGATTTTTAAGAGCGATTTTTGTTTCGGGTATTTCGAGCAAAACATTTATATTGCTGTACGGATGTGACGTATGCTCCTCACAACGAAAGTGCCAGCGGTATACATTCTGACAATAGGCTATTTTCGTAATGTAACCAAATTTAATGCATACGTCTTTGTGAAGTGCCTCTATACAAACTATTTCATTCACCTGATAAGAATAATAGTGTTTCATTATTCTTATCAGGTGAATGAAATAGTTTGTATCGAGGCACTTCACAAAGACGTATGCATTAAATTTGGTTACATTACGAATCTGTGTTGTGAGGACCCTACGTCACAACCGACTCGCTCATTAACTTGTTTTTTGCTCATTAAAAAAAATTATTAAAACTAAATCTGAGCACCATTTTCCAAAACCAAATTATATTTGGGCTTTTTAGATTTTTGTCTATCTAATCAGCTCAACTTTTCAGTGGAGTGGACTTGTACTTTAGGATTAGGTATATTGTTTGTTCCAGGGCCACTATAATTCGGTTAGTATAGGAACGGCTTAAAGGGCAATCCAACCCTTGTAATAAGTTCATTTGTATGAAAGTAGAAAATAAGAGAAAAAGAAGGGCAAAAGTATGAAATAATTCGGACCATTATTCAGAAAGTAATGAATGTTTTAAATATGAGATCATTTAGTCTATGCGACTCTCAAATTGGAATTTCTGACAGTGAATTGTGACGTAGTCGCGGAAAACTCCCGTTCGTCGTGTACAAAAATATCATTTATTTCTGTTTTTCTCCAAAGTGTCTTCTCTCTTAGGGCACTACTCAAAATATATTATGAATAGCATATTATTATAGGCCACATGTTTCGGGACGGTGGTGCCATGCGGCCTGTCATCTGTGCACTGTAGCATAGGCTCCGCCGCTATATCTCTGAAGTTCAACTGAAGGACAAGTTTCTGAATAGAGTGTACCGGTATTGTATGTACATGTATTTTATAATCATTTTTCAATATGTTGTTACATTCTTTGTAAAATGAGATATTGTGGAAACCAATAAATTATCTATCTATCAGTAACTATTGTGCTGGTGAGTGGGTATGTGGCATTTGTTGTCCGGGGGCGGGTGATTGGGTGCCATTGGAAGTGACAGGTAGCCTGAACTCGGTTGACTTCACAATTTGGTACAGTCGATCTTGATCTGGTCATGCACATACTATAGCTCAAAACTGGATTATTGTGCATCATCTTTAAGGTGTTGCCAATATGAGATATATATTCCAAATCATTAGCAGTGGTCACAACAATGTAATTGTGTGGCACAATAATCAAACGATAATATGTGTCTTTTGTATTGCTTTCCGTGAACAGAAATACATTATTGAAAATATGTTTGTCTTCTGTTAACTCAACAGTTTACCAATTACTTGTGTCTTGAAAAGTCAATTTTATTTGTATTACAAATGTAAATTACCTTGAATATATGTTTGTTAATGTGTTGCACATGAAAATCAATAAAATCCCTGTGGAGAGAAAAATATGGAAAAACAAATTTATTATAGACCCTCTAATGAGAAAAGGCCCTCATTTTAAAACGTTTTGTATGTTGGAACAAATGGGAAAGTTGTCCGCCACTAGATTGCAGAGACGTTACCGATTCAGCCAATATAAAGAACCCATACCTATAGTGATAACAACTTTCAAAATTCACAACTTTCTCATTTTTCCTAATTCATTAAAACTTTCACCAGTCTACTTCTCCGATTTTTCTGCTTTCTTTTAGTCTAGAGTAGTTTGCTATCAAGAAGGTTGGATTCCCTTTGAAGATCTCGGAGCAATTGTGACCGGAGTATGCGTCGGACAACCTTTAAATGGGTGGGTCCTTGAATATGAAATTCTGCTTGTTAAGCTAGGTTAAAGCACCTACTTGCCAAATACATGGATTGAATTACCTTTCTGATACTGCTATACATTATCTTATCTCTCTCTCTCTCTGTCTTGCAGTCCTTTTCTGTCTCTCCCTTTTCATTCACTCTCTCACTCTCTCTTTCTGTTATTCTCTATCTCTCCCTTTTCCTTCTCACTCTCTCGCTCTGTCCCATTCTAGCCCACCCACCCCCGCCCCCCTCTCTCTCTTTCTTTCTTATAATTTGTTTTCTTCTCTCTCCCTCTTTCGTTATACCAAAGTGTAGTAATAGGATATTACACGTGTTTTTGTGTGTGCGTGTGAGTGCGTGTATATGCGAGCTTGTGTGCGTGTGCGTATGCGCATAGTATGTCAGGCCTCTTCATACGTATGTATTTCCCCCATAAATATTATGTAGACGATCATCGTGTATATATCATTTACGCTCAATGAAGAATTTTTACAATGTTATATGTAATACCTTTTTAAATAGTTCGTCAAATTACGTGTTATACACAAGGTTATAAAACTACACAAAGTTCAATATCTTTTATCGACGATGCCTTGTAATGAATTATCACTGACATTTGACAAGTTAATGAAATAAATAATTATGTATTATACGTATTGTTGTTGCTGTAAGCATTCATGTATTATCCATACTTAATAAAAAGGTAGTAGAGCAAAAGATGGTCGATTAAACTTGTTTTTTATTTAATAGTTTTTTAGATATACTGGAATAAATAATTTTGGGAGGCACTCGTTTTTTTTCCGAAAGGTTCGTTTAACCTAAGTTCCATAATTCCTAAGCTCGTAAATACGAAACACGAATTTCCCAAAATGGAGGGGGGGGGGGCGTTCGTAATGAATAAGCTTCATAGTTCCAAAAGTCAAATAGGGTTCGTTATTCCGGAAAAATAAGAAAAGGCATAAGGATCTATGCCATTTGCGGAACGGAGAACCTTTGGAATTATTCACCACCGGACCTTCAAAATCAACAACCTTCTGAACAAAGAACCTTTGGAATTATGAACTTGCAAAGAAGTCACATGTAACCATTATTTCGTCCAATAAGCATGATGAGTACAATACCAAAGATCATAATAACAATATTCAAATAATCAATATTTCCTCCAATTTTTCTTGTGTCATGTTAACGAAATTCTCAGGTTATAATGTATACATAATGACGAATCATTTTCAAGAACATATTAACAATTTGAACAGAAGGAAGAAATTGCGAATCCCAATGAGCATAAACTCATGTCAGGTACGCCTTCTAAAATATAGTGGTATCAACTTAAGAACCGAAGAGAAGAATAGACGAAGAAAGGGAGGAAAAAGTAAAGACGGGAAAATGACTGTAGGATAGAATGTAGATGTACTTCAAAACATATGGTGAATAACGATGCATATACGTCATATTCTAATCGGGGTCGTCTGCTTTTTATAGTAAGTGTAACACACTAATGCAACAGCAAAATTAATAATGAAACAAACAAATAAACAACAGCAAAATATACATACATACATAACACATTTGAGTTATTGTCGCGTTGTGGATGTATAGTAGATTGGGCGGAGATAAAATCGTCTGAATTTACATGCTTAACATAATCGGAATAAATATGTACACTAGTATCGGGGAAAAGTAGTCCATATGTATATCGCAAACATTACATATATATATTTCTATATGTTCACAAATGCAGGTCTATCTTTTCTCAGTATAATAATTTTCCAAAGTATATTATTGACAAAACAGGTAATATTTGGAATTAATAGTCAGCAATTTCAATTTCTGTTTTGTTTTTTTTATATTTTATTTCTTCTCATACACTATAACGTGTTGGTATTATTAGAAACCAACTACCGACCATGTACTACTACGTTTACAACAATAAAAAGATATAATTACTTTTCACATGTTCACGACTATCCAAT
Source organism: Mesocentrotus franciscanus (assembly GCA_037976565.1). NCBI lineage: Eukaryota > Metazoa > Echinodermata > Echinoidea > Camarodonta > Strongylocentrotidae > Mesocentrotus > Mesocentrotus franciscanus. The sequence continues at coordinate 2,462,275 of CP137686.1, read as the reverse complement.
TAACATTGGAAACGCATTAGGCATATTTGTTTATTTGTTATTTTTTCAAATTCAAATTCAATTCAAATCTTTAATCACCCAATATAAAACAATTAACAATGGCAATATAATGGTTAGGACCCCTAAGAAGCAAAAATATGCTTGTAATAGGGGCACTGTAACAAACAATAACGAGGTCATGATTCAATGAATTCCATTCGCGACCCTAACAAATGATATAGAATTATACAGATTTTATTGTATCGATTTTAATTATGTAACTTTTGCATTAATGTAATTTCCTGATTGTTGATGCCATGAAAGGCAGATTATGTACACTTAATTATAATCTAAAATTAATAATATCATTATCATTGTAATCATAACAATTACAATTATCATTAGAGGTAGGAGTAGTAGTAGTAGTAGTAGTAGTAGCAATCATACTAGTATAGTACATGTAGTAGTAGTAGTAGTAGTAGTAGCAGCAGCAATGTTTCATTACGATTATAATTGTTGTTTTTATTTTTACTGTTGACTAATAACCTTTCTTTTTATCTCCTGAAACAAAAATATCATCATAAAATATTTCGTTGATTAAACCTTTTTTATATATACATATTACACCTACATACCCAATATGTCTACTTCAACATGTAAGTTATCAACATCCCACTTTACACACATCGTTCACAAAACGTAACTTGCACAATGTCCAGAAGACTGTGTCTATTGTGTTTTTCTTTAAGTACCAAGAACGTTTCGTCTATCCTTGTTAAAGGGATAGTTGAGTTTTGTTGCAGAGGGCGCTACACAAAATAATTTGTTGTGAGATAATGAAAAACTGAGTGTCAAATTTGAATGAACATACAATTTAAATGACAAAATCATCTTTGGTTGATCAAAATCGGTTCAGAGACGGCTGAAATATCCATAAATATAACGACTTCTAATAGTTGTGGTGGCACACAAATATTCGATAATTTAAACCAGCCGTTGAAAAACGAGAAAGCGCCTTATACGTTTTATTCCAGCCAATGTCGATGTTGGCTTTTTTCGGCTTTATCGTGTTGGTTGTAATACGCACAACCAGCCGGCCCGTGTATTGCTATTACTAATTAATTAATTAACGGTCACCGTATTTTTTTGAAAGTGGAGCTCAATTGCTATGATTGTATTGGTCATATTTCACACATTTTGGGGTCTAAAATTACTTTCATAGCAATTGTAGGTCCTAAAAGAGCACTAGAAATGTCATAAATAAGTATAAGACCAATAACATGCACTTTGAAGGCATTTGCGGTCTTTATAAACAAGATCTCAACTATCCCTTTAAGCACAATTGGGATAATCTTCTTACTGAAAGACACCTAGTCACATGTACAGGAAAACAGAAACAAAGGCAGAGATCGATACATCGACCAACAGCCTCAAATAATAATAAGTATTCTAATCGAATGTTTAATGTCCTAAAAGTCATTCATATTAGCACAAACACTTATCATAGCATTATCAAGAATATCATATTGTACAAACATTATATTTTCATAACACGAGAAAATGCAAGGGGTGGTAAAGTGCATGTTTTTACAGAGTCCTTTCGGTATTATTCCAGAGGTTAGGACCAGTACTGGAAAACAGAATGTTTAGACTGTTCTATGTCTAGGCATATGAATATCTACTGACCTTGTGGGATGACGGTAAATTATGTATGTACATGTATATTGCGTAGATTTTCCGTTAAAACTACTGTCATAATGTCCACATCGTCCCAAATCAATCGCAAATGTCCATACCAATAACAAAGTTTAACATGTTTAATAATAAAGACTAACGTAGGCACGAGTGGGGGAGAAACGAAAGTAAAATCATGAATGATAATGAACATAATTCAGTTGATTCACAATTTTGTGATATCCCATATACATTCAATTTTACATACATACATTTCGAATGACTCTGACATTCTTTTCAACATAAAAGTGATGGTATCCGTGTTTTATTTGGAGGGTGCCAGAAAGAGTTTTTTGTCAACATTTTGTTCTCGTTTGTAAGACTTTAATTCACCGTGACTGCTTTTCCATAATACAATCATTTTATTGTACATTTTCTTAAGTCACTCTGCAATGTAGTGTGCTACTCCAGATCGATCATGCCAACTTGTTATGTAATGCATACACGAGTTTCGCTGCGTTCAAGCTTTTCATATACAATACTTGGTAATTCTACCAAATCCAGTGTATACGTAATGCACATGGCAACAGATGAGTGTAGGCCTACATGTCTTTAATTGATCTACCTAGTCATTAAAGGTAGTTTATCCCTTTTGCAGCCAACGTCAACTTCTGTAGAACTTTGCAGGAATCATGAATATGTCACGTATGTCCTATCTGTGAAATTTAAATGTTAGCAGTGTCCTAGTATTCAAATTAAGCAAGGAAACCCGTTCAATTTCTAGACTTCACTGTCAGACACTATTGAGTGACTGACTGACATCTTTTTTTTCTTTGGTAATAGCATACATAAAATGAGCTGTAAAGGGTACATGAGCATTTGTCCACATCAATAACTCACTTCTTGTAATGGCCAAAATTAAGCTGATTTAATCTTTGCACAGCACAAAACGTACGACCATTCGAAACGACTGCAATCGCTAAATTCGATTCGACAATTAACGGTCGTTATTTTCACACAAATAGACATTAACAAGACCTTTTGTTTTGAGGGAAGTTCTAAATTAGTATTATCTTTGAAATGCCATTGGAATTTAACCTTTTCATTTGTTTGGCCTGCAAATGGGACATATTAATTAAGGCAAGGAAGTTTCGTCGCCAGTGAATTCATGCGCAGTCGAAATAAGCGTCACCTTGCTGTTTCTGCCCTCGCCGGTAACAACAGCTGCAGTTCCACAGGATGATACCGCTAGGAGAAGTGTGGAACAAGCATGCGCTTCTCCTTGAAAGAGGGTATCCAACGGGTCTCCATTCAAATAGAACCTTTGCAAAGTTATCAACCCTGCTTCGTTCTTCCAGAGGACATAGAGTATATTGTTGTTGTCGCATCCGATGGCAACTTCTTTCCATTCAGGCCGGGTGATGGTCCTCAGAAGCTTTCCACTCCAGTCAATGACTGAAACCTTTGTTGAATCGTGGGTGAATATGATCTGGTTCGGACTCCGTGGACAAATCGCAATGCGTTGTGGCCTAAGGTTGCCCGTTGGAATCGATTTGGTTTGGGGTCCATCGCTACGTACGACATATATCTTTTTGCAGCTTGGAACACTGCAGTAAATATTATCTTTAAGGTCCGTAGCCATGTCCGATATGCCTCCAGGTAATTCCCTGACATAGTATACATCACCATGGGTTTGTCTGTCATGAGAACAGTCATACCCATCCATCACGAACCTCAGGTCTGAGAGCGATCCAAAAGCCGATACATACGGAGTGGAGTCCTCAATTCTTGTCTCCATGCCAAATTTAGTAGCCACTTTTGAGGAAGCTGTAGTTTGTAATATGGCCAAATACCTATGGTTTTCATATAGCTTAGCACCTGTTACAACGTTTGTTTGTGCATAGAATTCGTGGAAGTACTCAGATAGGGTTGCGGACGTGCAGGGTCCTTCGAGGGACGCTAAAATAGCTACTCTCCCATCACGAGTAAATTTCACTGCATTCGGGGAGCCTTTGCCCTGCAGGCCCAAAATGTCGATGCTCTTTGTCTCATATACCTCACGGTTGGTGATCAAATCAGCTTCAATTGGATACTTATGGTTATCTTGAAGACGATGATCATTGATAGAACACACCCGACAGACCGGAATGAAACAAAACGTACAGAATAACTCTTTCTTCTTTCCTCCATGTTTCTCACAAAAGACCCTCCTATTTGCATCATCATTATTCTCCAGATCCATCTCGGAAACATGGGTTCTGCTTGAGGTGTCTGCACTGCATGGGTGCTTATGCTCCTTACTACACGCCATGCACAAAGCAAGCGTGCACTCCGTGCAGTTGAAAAATGGCGATGCCGAATCTGAATCAATGTTAACACAAACCTCACAAAGATTGTTAATCGTTTTCTTCGTCTTCTGCTGTTGCTTTGGTTTCTCTTTCTCCAGTCGTTCCATCAGGGTCATGGCGCGAAAGTCATGCCTCAGGCCTAATATACCAGCATAGTTGAGAATGGTCTCTTCGTTACATAAAGGACATGTGATCTTCCCAGCGCTAGACTGTTTTTCATTATGATATGTCTCCAGGCATTTCTCACAGAAACTGTGTAAACAAGTAAGCGCACGTGGCTTTTTAAACTGTTCTAGACAGATGGCGCACTTCACATCTTCACGAAGCAGTGAACACAATTTTGTATCAGCAGATGCCATATTTCTTGTTTGTTTATCATTGAAGATGTAACAGCTGGTATGTAAAACACTCAAAGAAGTGGTGTATCCAGGCCTTAGAATTAAGGGGCAAAACTTCTGAGCGTACTATGATCCCCGAATTTCAGAAGTTTGGCATCATAAATAATTATGCTTACATTTATAAGGCGATCTGCGATCGAGGCGATCGAGCAGTTAGGTTTTTGAGATTGCGGAGATTTTCTTATGTTTCCTAGAGCAATTCAATGATAATGCATGTATTTATTTACAAATTATTTCCTTACTATTCAACTGTTTATCATAAATATAGAAAATCGGGCGGCAATGTTTTCTTTGTCGGAAATCTGTCAGGATCGAGGGGCAACTTCCTCCGCTAGTGTTGCTGCCTTTTCCTTTCGGAAGATACAGCAAAACGGAAATGATAGATCAAATCTGAGAAACAAACATAATTGTGAAAAGTATCAAACAAGTTAGAGAACAAGAAGCCTCTGAAATAAATAGTTATTCAGTACTATATACCTCTCTTTAGAAATCTAGCCATCTGATTGGTCGAAATTGGAGTCGTGATTTTAGCCATGCCCGCCTAACGGTCAATAGATTTTAGAAAGCGCCCCGAGTAGCGGGCCGCATAAAATATTCTGCTGAAATACCCATTGGTTTACGTGTAAAAAGTTTCTTTGTGCGAGCGCGGATACCATACAGTGCAGTGTGTGTGCGATTCCCAAATGATCGTAACATTCAGTCAAATTTCCAGCGAAGATTAACAGACAGTGTCTCAGATTTTCTGTGATGTTTTAACCGATCTTTACTCAAGAAAAGGATAAGGTAAGAATTCTTGGTAGATTTTTTTGTGAATTCGGTTTATAAAAGATATATAGACTGCTTTAATATACGAGGCCTAGCTGTTTCTATACTATCTCTCGGGGACTTTACATCCCCTTGAGCCTATAAAAACAGCTAGGCCTCTCATAGCAGTCAATATATCTATACTATTACACACTATATGATATTCAATCTACATAGCTAGAAAGCTTGCCAAAATTGATATCACTCACTTTCAAAATGTAAGCAGAATAGTAGAAACATGCAGAATCAGTTCCATCGGTGTTAAACTTGAATAGCCAAGGAAGAAATTTCTTTTTTAATAGTGGCGTTTCAATAATTGCGTTTCTTCAATGGTGTTTCTTCATTGGCGTTCCTCTCACGGTCACCAGTTATACGTCTCGAGATGATTTTCCAACGATGGATTCAGAGGACCATTTCCAATGAACTCGTATAATCATTCACATTTAAGTCAACAGGTCCTAAACATCTGAAATTTAAAAAACAAGGACAATTAAGCACGAATGTCCTTTGACAAAACAGTAATCTATATATTTCTACAACCGAGCAAGGTGAAGTAAATCGGTAACTGCATCGCAAAAAAAAACACGTTTCCTTGAAATGCTAGAGCGCCAGAAAGGCAGCCATGCTTAAGCCGGGGTAATGTAATCGTTGAGGGCCATGAGTGTTAAGCTTTAGTTTGACAAAGATGACTGTGCGCTAGATAAGAACCTATTATCATTATTAGTATTACTAATAGTAAGAGCATGTTATTTTTCTGTCTGCAGATTTCCAGCTCATTGTGTATTTTTTTAATTTGTTTTCCTCAAGCCAATGCCACTGTGTACAACCTTATTTCTTTCAGTTAACAATGACATCATAGTATTTTCACTAGATAGATCTTCTGTAACATTTCATTGCGGTATTTATTAGACAAGTGAAAGTGTTAAAAATCTGATGAAGAAATTGAACGTTATGAATTTTGAAAGTCTAAATCAACGTGGGGATGTGGATCTATCCGTTTATGATCTCAAAGGTTGCTGTGTTTATTGAAGCCATAGGGAACTATCATTGTTCTCCAGGGGCTGATATATGATTTTGTATTCAATTTCTTTTTCTTTAAGTGGAGGGGGCTGGTTACAATTCCTAAATTTTCAAACGAAAAATTATTTTCACAGTTCTCATGTACCACGAAACCAAGTACACTACCAGATCTCTCGTAATATATGAATGGCAGAACCCTAAGACAAATCATGGTAAATGTCGACTGTCGTAATAAAACATACGCGGTAATTAAACCCTGAAAGAGTAGGCCTAGTGAAGTAATGACTCCACCTTTGTCGTTCGACATATTTCTCAAAACTCATACTAAGGAAAATAGGTAAATAACAAAATAATCAAATAATCATTTTATCAACCGGCCATGAGCCAAAATATCCTGCAGCCCGAGGGGGACATCGGCTAGGGGCGGGGGTAGGGATACTCTTCAGCCCCCTCCCTCCCACGGTCAGCCCGACAATGGTTAAAGTGCAATATAACTGAACTGTTTATACAAGATGGTTGGCAATACTCACGTTTTCGCCATCTGTAATTTCACGAGAATGTGCGTCAAATGACAACTGACTGTGATTTTAGGCAAACAGGAAAATATATAGTAAAGCAGTTTTCTAATGAACTGGACGTTCAAGAACTTTAAACCTAGCTGGGAGCCTCAGCATTCTGATTTCAATACGCAGTTCATCTCTATATATACACGGAAATGAACAAGATAGAGAGAGATATTAATCCAATTATTTGCCAGATGAGCTTGCGAAATATTTGCTTCCTACTTTTATCACGAGTTGAGGAAATTGCAAAATTGGAACGCGTTTCCAAAGAGGCATGTAGTAGCAGTACTTTCATAAACATTACGAATAGCATGGTATCATAGGTACTCTAAAAAGGAATGACCCTCCTGAGTCATACATTTTTGAAAAATTGAAGTTTTTAAAAATTCTGTGTTAGAACAAATGGGAAAGTTGTCCGCCACTACATCACAGATACATTACCGATTCAGCCAATATAAAGAGCTCATACTTTCTCATTAAACTTTCTCATTTTTTTCCGATTTCATTTAAAATTGTAAAAGTCTACTTCCCTGATTTTTCTGCTTTCCTCTAGTCTAGAGTAGTTTGCTATCAACGTTGGATTCCTTTTAATGGTTTCGAAGCAATTGTGTCCGGAGGATACGTCGTACAACCTTTAAATGAGTGGGGGTTTGAATATTGAATTCTGTTCAAACAACTTGAGATGTTGGACACCTGCATGTTAAGCTAGGTTAAAGAATCTTCTTGCCAAACACATGGAATGAATTACTTGTCTGCAAATGAATGCTACCCTATCACCGTGTGGTATTTGATAGAAAGAGCATCGACATGGGTCTAGGTGGACTAAGGATACCTGACGGCAGTGACATTTACTCGTGATGGGAGAGTAGCTATTTTAGCGTCACTCGAAGGACCCTGCACGTCTGCAACCAAAACTAAGTTCTCTCTCTCTCTCTTTCTCCCTCTTGCTGTCCTTTTCTACCTCTCCCTTTACCTTCACTCTCACTCTCTCTCTGTCCTTTTCTATATATCTCCCTTCACTCTCTCTCTCTATCTCTCTCTCTTTCTGTTATTCTCTATCTCTCCCTTTTCCTTTTCCCTATCTCTCTCTGTCCCATTCTACCCTTCCCACTCCTCTTTCCGCTCTCCCTTTCTTTCTTATCATTTTCTTCTTCTCTCTCCCTCTTTCCTTATACCAAAGTGTAGTAAAAGGATATTTGACGTGTCTTTGTGTGGGCGTGTGAGTGCTTGTATGTGCGAGCCTGTGTGCGTGTGCGTATGGTCGGATGGGTGGGTAGGCTTGCGCATAGAATGTTAGACCTATTCATACGCATGTATTTCCCCCATAAATATTATGAAGATCTCCCAACGTTCGTCGTGTATATATCAGTTATGCTCAATGTAGATTCTTTACAATGTTATATGTATAGGCTTCTTCAAATAGTTAATTAAATTACGTGTAATAAACAAGACGATAGAACAACACAAAGTTCGATGTCTTTAATCGACGATGCCTTGTACTGAATTATCACTGATATCTTACAAGTAAATGAAATCAATAATTATGTCATATGCGTATTGTCGTTGCTGTAAGCATTCATTTATTATCAATATTTGATCAAAAGTAGCACAATATCACACCGTCGATTAGACTGGGTTTCTTTAAATATTTTTTAGATATATTGGGGCATGCATAAATTGGGGAGGCACTCGTTTTCCAGAAGGTTAATTTCTCCTTAGGTTCATAATCCCGAAGGTTCGTAAATACGAAACACAAATTTCCCAAAACGGGGGGGGTTGTAGTGAATAAGCTTCATAGTTCCGAAAGTCAAATAGGGTTCGTTATTCCGGAAAATGAGAAAAGGCACAAGGATCTATGCCATTTGCGGAATGAAGAACCTTCGGAATAATTTACCACTGGACCTTCAAAATCAACAACGTTCAGAACAAAGAACTTTCGGGATTAAGAACTTGCAAAGAAGTTACATGCTACCATTATTTCTTCCAAAAAGCATAATGAGTACAATACCAAAGAACATAAAAACAATATTCGAGTTATCAATATTTTCTCCTATTTCTTCTTGTTTCATGTTAACAAAATGTTCAGGTAATGATGTATACATAATGACGAATCATTTTCAAGAGCATTTTAACAATGTTAACACAAGGAAGAAGGCGTAAATTCCAATTAGCATGTCAGGTACGCCTTATAAAATATAGCGGTATCAATATAAGAACCGAAGAGAAGAATAGACGAAGAAAGGGAGGAAAAAGTAAAGACGGGAAAATGACTGTAGAATAGAATGTAGATGATGAATAACGATGCATATACGTCATATTCTGATCGGGGTCGTCTGTCTTTTATAGTAAGTGTAACACACTAAAATGCAACATCAAAATGAATAATGAAACAAACAAATACAAAATATATATATACATACATACATAACACATTAGAGTTATCGTCGCGTTGTGGATGTACAGTAGATCGGGCGGAAATAAAATCGTCTGAATTTACATGTTTAACATAATCATAATAAATATGTACAAAAGTATCGGGGAACATTATATATGTATTTCTATATGTTCACAAATGCAGGTCTATCTTTTCTCAGTATAATAATTTTCCAAAGTATATTTTTGACAAAACAGGTAATATTTGGAATTAATAGTCAGCAATTTTCAATTTCTGTTTTGATTTTTTTTAATTCTTCTCATACAGTATAACTTGTTGGTATTATTAGAAACCAACTACCTACATGTACTATTAAGTTTACACCAATACAAATATATAATTACTTTTCACATGTTCACGACTATCCAATTAACATTGGAAATGCATTAGGCATATTTGTTCATGTGTTATTTTTTTTAAAATTCAAATTCAACTAAAATCTTTGTTCAACCAATATAAAACAATTTACAATGGCAATTTAAATGGTTAGGACCCCTAAGAAGCAAAAATCTGCTTGTAATAGGGGCACTGTAACATACAATATCAAGGTCATGATCTAATGAATTCCATTCGCGACCCCAACAAATGATATAGAATTATTCAGATGTTTTTATCGGTTTTAATTATGTAACTTTGCAGTAATGTAATTTCCTGGTTGTTGATGCCATGAAAGGCAGATTATGTACACTTAATTATAATCTAAAATTAATAAAATCATTATGATTGTTATCATAATAATTACCATTATCATTAGAAGTAGTAGTAGTAGTAGTAGTAGTAGTAGTAGTAATAGTAGTAGTAGTAGTAGTAGTAGTAGTAGTAGTAGTAGTAGTAGTAGTAATAGTAGTATAGAAGTAGTAGTTGCAGTAGTAGTAGAAGCAGCAGCAATGTTTCATTACTATTATAATTGTTGTTTTTATTGTTTTACTGTTGACTAATAACCTTTCTTTTTTATCTCCTGAAACAAAACTATCAGCATCAAATATTTCGTTGATTATACCTTTTTTTCATACTTATTACAGGCCCAATATGTCTACGTCAACATCCCACTTAGCACACAACGTTCTCAAAACGTATCTTGCACAATGTCCTGAAAACGTTAAGACGATAATTGTGCGTTTCTTTAGTACCAAGAACGTTTCGTTTAGCCTTGATAAGCAAAGTTAGGCCTATCTTCTCACTGAAAGACACCTAGTCACATGTACTGGAAAACAGAAAACCAAGGCACAGTTACATCGACCAACAGCCTCAAATAATATTAAGTATTCCAATCGAACGTTAAATGTCCTAACAGTCATTCATATTAGCACTAACATTTATCATAGCATTATCAAGTATATCGGGGCTACGAATCATATTGTACAAACATTATATTTTCATAACACGATTAAATGCAAGGGGTGAAGTGCATGTTCTAACAGAATCCTTTCATTATTATTCCACAGGTAAGGACAGGTACTGTAAAGCAGATATGCTTGAAACGAGACTGTTCTATGTCTAGGAATATGAATGTCTACTACTGACCTCGTGGGATTACGGTAAATTATGTATACATACATGTACATGTATATGGCGTAGTTTTTCAGTTAAAACTACTGTCATAATTTCAACATCGTCCCAATTCGATCGCTAAAGGCATACCAATAACACAGTTTAACATGTATAATAATAATTCAATTCATACACAATTTTGTGATACCTCAAATATATTCACATTCACATACATACATTTCGAATGACTCTGACATGCATTAGTTTCAACATTATAAAAATGATGGCATCCGTGTTTCATTCGGAGGGTGCCATGAACATTTTTTTTGTCAACATTTTGTTCTCATTTGTAAGACTTTGATTCACCATGACTGCATTTTCCTAATATAATATTGTTTATTGTGTTAAAGATAAAGTTGAGTTCTGGTCATGCGATTGCATTGTGAAAGAAACGGGGTGGAATCGATCAGAAAAAGTTGATCATGTAGCATATAAGTATTGGTGTGTACTTCAAGGTTCTTTCCCAGTCTTAGTAAGATAACAAGCACTGTACACAGAAAGATGTATATGGGACTACACAAACATGTGGCATAAACATGAATCCCACATTTGTAAGCTGTTACATGTCATATTTAGAATATGAAGGCATTTGAAGAGCCATATTTTTCGGGGAACATTTTTTCTCTGATGTTCTTCCACACTTGCACAATAACAATGGAAAAGCTAACAAGTTATTTTTCACCTCTCCCCAGAACTCAACCTTCTCTTTAAGTCCATCTGCAATGTAATGTGCTTCTCCAGGTCATTCATTCCATGTTGTAAACATGTTTTGTAATACATACACCAGTTTCGCTGCGTGCAAGATTTGCACACTCAATATTTGGTAATTCTACCACATCCAGTGTATACGTAGGCCTACGTAATGCACATGGCAACAGATGAGTGTAGGCCTGCATACATGTCTTTAAATGATCTACTGAATTACTAAGGCAAGGAAGTTTCGTCGCCAGTGAATTCATGCATAGTCGAAATCAGCGTCACCTTGCAGTTACTGCCCTTGCCGTTAACAACAGCTGCAGTTCCACTGGGTGATACCGCTAGGAGAAGTCTGGAACAACTATGCGCTTCTCCTTGAAAGAGGGTATCAAGCGGGTTACCATTCAAATAGAACCTTTGCAAAGTTATCAACCCTGCTCTATTCTTCCAGAGGACATAGAGTAGATTGCCGTTGTCGCATCCGATGGCAACTTCTTTCCATTCAGGACGGGTGATGGTCCTCAAAAGCTTTCCACTCCAGTCAACGACTGAGACCTTTGTTGAATCGTGGGTGAATATGATCTGGTTAGGACTCCGTGGAGAAATTGCAATGCATTGTGGCGCAAGGTTGCCTGTGGTAATCGATTTGATTTGGGGCCCATCGCTACGTACGACACATATCTTTTTGCAGCTTGGAACACTGCAGTAAATGTTATCTTTAAGGTCCGTTGCCATGTCCGATATGCGTCCAGGTAATTCCGTGACATGGTATACATCACTATGGGCTTCTTTGTCAGGACAGGATATATGCTTATCCAACACGAACCTTAGGTCTGAGAGCGATGCAAAAGCCGATACAGACGTAAGGATGTCAATTCTTGTCTCTATGCCAAATTTAATTGCCACTTTTGAGGAAGCTGTAGTTTGTAGTATGGCTAAATGACCATTAGGCCCGAGAATATACGCTAAAAGAGCTACTCTCCCATCACGAGTGAATGTCACGGCCCTTGGGGAGTCTTCATCCAGTGGGCGTATGCCGATGCTCTTTCTCTCACATACCATACGGTTGGTGAACAAATTAGCTTTAATTGGAGACTCGTCGTCCGTCAATCTATAATAAAACGGTCTTATTTCCTGCATGACTTTCTTGATCGTTTTGCGGATGTATTTTTCTGGCGCCTTCGAGAGAAGGCTGTCAAGGGATTTCAGAAGACTGTCATAAAAGATAGCAATTAGACTGTAGTTCTCTCTCTGCTCTAGCTAGCGTCTCTTCTGCTTTCAACTTAATTGTCTCTATGCTTTTGGCCCGATATTCTATTATATTCTGCCATTGACTAAGTGTTTGATTCCGTAATTCGAAGAACTTTTCATTTTTAACTTTCAGATCCGTTTTCACACAATGAGTGTATTCATCAATATCGTCTTCAATATGCTTGTCAAGGTCATCTTTCTGTTTCTTGGCCAGTTTTTCGGCTTTCTCAATCATGGGAATAATGGCCGCACACTGTTCGCACAGTTGATCCACTCTTGACATTCGTGATTGTATTTCCTCGAGCATTAACGGGCCAACATCTTCAACTTTGACACACTCATGGTTATCCTGAAGAAGATGGTCATTGATAGAACACACCTGACAGACCAGAACGGCACAAAACGTACAGAAAAACCATGTTTTTCACAAAAGATTCTCCCATCTTGATCATCATTTTTCTCCAAATCTATCTCGGGGACATGGGTTCTGCTCGAGGTGTCTGCGCTGCATGGGTGCTTATGCTTCTTACTACACGCCATGCACCAAGTTAGCGTGCACTCGTTGCAGTTGAAGAAGGGCGATGCCGAATCTGAATCAATGTTACCGCAAACCTCACAAAGTTTAATCACTTTCTTCGTCTCCTGCTGTTGCTTTGGTTTCTCTTTCTCCAGTCGTTCCATCAGAGTCATGGCGCGAAAGTCATGCCTCAGGCCTAATATTCCCGCATCGTTGAGAATGGTCTCTTCGTCACATGACGGACATGCGATCTTCCCAACGCTAGACTGTTCTTCCTTATAATATGTCACCAGGCATTTCTCACAGAAACTGTGTAAACAAGTAAGCGCACGGGGGTTACTTAGCTCTTGTATACATATGCCACACTTCAATTCTTCACGAAGCAGAAAAAACAAATTTGTATCAGCAGATGCCATGTCTTTGCCTTAAAATTAAGAGGCAAACATTCTGAGCGTACTATAATGATCCCCGAAGTTTAGAAGTTGGCATCAAAATAAAGCTTACATGTATAAGATCGTTGATGTGCGATCGGGGCGATAGAGCAGTTAGGTTCTCAAGAATGCGGAGTTTTTCTTATGTTTCCTAGAGCAATTTATTTACAAATTATTCCTAACCTTTTAACTGTTTATCACAAATATAGATATCGGGCTGCAATGTGTTCCTTGTCGGGAATCTGTCAAGATCAAGGGGCAATTAACTTGCTCCGCTAGTGTTGTTGCATTTCCCTTTCGGAAATTACAGCAAAACGGAAATGATGGGTCACATCTGAGAAACAAACATTATTGTGAATAGTATCAGACAAGTCAGAGAACAAAAAGCCTCTGAAAGAAATAGTTATTCAGTACTACTGCACCGTATATTTAATGCACATAGCTAGAGGAGGTGTCAAACTTGATATCACTCACTTTCACAATGTTAGCAGGATATTACAAACATGCAGAATCAGTCCAATCGGTGGTAAACTTGTATAGCTAAGGAAGCCATTTCTTTTAGTGGCGTTTCATTAATGGCGTTTCTTCAATGGTGTTTCTTCAATGGCGTTCTTCTCATGATAACCAGTTATACGTCTCGAGATGATTTTCAACGATGGCTTCAGAGGATCATTCCCAATGAACTCATCCAAGCATTCACATTTGAGTCACCAGGTCCTAGACATCTGAAAGTTTTTTAAAAGGTCAATTAAGCACGAAGAGCATTTGGGAAGACATTAATCTATATTGCTACACCCGACCAAGGTGAATGGGTAAAATGGGTAACTGCATCACACAAATAAAAATAGTTTCCTTGAAATGCTAGATCGCCATAAAAGCAGCCATGCTAAAGCCGGGGTAATATATAATCGTGGAGCGCCAGTAGTGTTAAGCTTTAGTTTGATAAACATGACTGTGCGCTTTACAAGAACATATTATCACCAATATTATTACTAATAGTACGAGCATGTTATTTCTCTGTCTGCAAAGTTCCAGCCCAATTGTATTAATTTTTTCCTCAACACAATAACACGGTGTATAACCTTATTTCTTTCAGTGACCAATGACATCAAAGTATCTTCACTCATAGCAAAATAATGATTTATTTTATGAGAGTAAAAACCTGTATCTTCTGTAACATTTCATTGCGTTATCTACTGGACGAGTTAAAGGTTGAGAATGCCCCCCTCCCACGGCCACCCAGACCAGGTTATAGTGCAATATAACTGAAATTGTTATGCAAAATGGTTGGCAGTACTTATGTTTTCGGCATTATATCAGGGGTCAGTGTTTACATTATTATTTATTCTGAATATTCCACACATAAGTAGGCTCTCCTTGCTAAATCTTGTTAACTGTCTTTCCACGAGACTGTGCGCCAAATGTCAATTGACTGTGAAGTTTCTGTATGCTAGCATTAGTTATACATTTACATAATAATAAAATTGAAGAAACTCCAAAGGCAAACAGGAGAATATATTGTAGAGCAGGTTTCTCATGAACTGGACGTTCAAGAACTTGAAACCAAGGTGGGAGCCTCATTATTCTGATTTCAATACGCAGTTCATCCCTATATATATATACACGGAAAGGAGAGAGAGGGGGGAAGAGAGAGAGAGAGAGAGAGGGGGATCCAATCTTTTGCCAGATGAGATTGCGAAAATTTAATTTTTGCTTCCTGTTATGTTCATGAGTGGAGGAAATTGCGAAATGTGAATGTGCTTCCAAAAATGCCCTAGAAATCTTACAGCCAGAATATAATGAAAGACAAAAAAAAAAAATAGCCAGGGGCTCCGACACAACATGCTTCCAATAAACCGGATTAAAGGTAATACAAAGTTTTGGGAAATTCAGAAAATTGGTTGGATAGTGATTCTTTACAATTTCGATACATTTGGATGCCCGTGTGTATGTATTATAAGCACTCGAAAATTTATCCCCTAAAACACTTCTGCTTTCGAGAAAAGTTGAATATCAAAGTTTACCAGTGCTCCCGGTAAATAGCCTATCAAATAGCGCCTACGGCCATACAATGAAATCGGCGACCATGACAATCACATAATATGCAGTTGTGATATATAATTTCCAAACGGTAATAGCCAAACGGTCGGTTTTAGTCAAGAAACATTGTTTTATAGCTAAATTAATATCTTGACCTTGAGAGGGGACTATGCAACATAAAGAGTTTTTTTTTTGTTTTACAATTTCATCACTTTAGACTCGATTTCAACGGCGAAAACGATCACTGAATATTGTTGGATCGCATATGCTCCCAATACGTTCATTTGAACCAAATTCATGACCCCATACCAAAACTATGTTTTTCTGTAGTCTTTAACACGAAACAATTCATGATAAATCTAGGTGGTTGATCTCTTTTTAATGGAGGGGTGTTACACCCACAAATGTAATAACGCCCACAAATGTAACAACGCCCACAAATGTAATAACACTTTACCCACAAATGTAATAACACCCACAAATGTAATAACACTTTACCCACAAATGTAATAATTTCACCCACAAATGTAATAACCACTTGACCCACAAATGTAATAATTTTGGTAAGTGGTTGTTACACCCACAAATGTAATAACGCCCACAAATGTAACAACGCCCACAAATGTAATAACACTTTACCCACAAATGTAATAACACCCACAAATGTAATAACACTTTACCCACAAATGTAATAATTTCACCCACAAATGTAATAACCACTTTACCCACAAATGTAATAATTTTGAATCACCCACAAATGTAATAATGACTTTACCCACAAATGTAATAAATTTGAAGGGATATTTTGTCGAATTTGTTCAAAACTAAAACCCTGTAATAAAGCATGGGTATAGCGCGCAGTCTTTACTCCAGACCCGGTTATTTCAAAAATTTAAAAACAGACCCCATAATCATTTTCCTGTGGAATAACATAACAATCGAGCGTAGTCTTTCCTCCAGACCCGGACATTTCAAAAATAAAAAACAATAAAAAACAAAACAAAAATTCAAATCTAAGACCCAACAATCCTCCAAATTAAGACCCGGTAATAAAGTATGGGATTAGAGCGTAGTCTTTACTTCAGACTCGGTTATTTAAAAAAAAAAATCTTCAAACTAAGACCTCCCCATCCTTTTCCTGTGGAATAACATGGGTATAGAGCGTAGTCTTTCCTCCAGACCCGGTTATTTCAAAAGAAAAGAAATTTAAACAAATCTTCGAAACTAAGTCCCACCATTTTATTCCTCTTTTTTTTCATTTAAAAATAAATTACATTATAACATATGTGGATACAACACGTCACAAATAAATGATTGGTCGGCGGTCACACGAACTGACAAATCAGTCAAAATGGTCCATATATATAACACACAGAGGAGGGACCGATTCGATGGTTCGTTGACCGTCGACGATTTGTTAATATGTAAAAATTCTAACGCCCACAAATATCCTGGAATTCAATGTTCGTAGAAAAAAAGTAATCGAATAAGTGACCTTAAATGTATTTAAATATTGTATATATTATATCATTTTTTTTAAATGACCGGGTCTGGAAGAACAACTATGCTCTAAACCCATGCTTTATTACAGGATCTTAGTTTGGAAGATGGTGGGTCTTAATTTTAAAGTTTTTGTTTTTGTTTTGTTTTGTTTTTGAAATAACCGAGTCTAGAGGAAAGACTACGTTCAATACTCATGTTATTCCACATGAATAAGATGATGGGGTCTTAGTTTTGAAGATTAAAAAAGATTAAACGGGTCTGGAGTAAAGACTACGCTCTAAACCCATGCTTTATTACTGGGTCTTAATTTGGAAGATGGAGGGTCTTAGTTTAAAAGGTTTTTGTTTTGTTTTGTTTTATTTTTGAAATAACCGGGTGATGAGTAAAGACAACGCTCTAAACCCATGCTTTATTACCGGGTCTTAGTTTGGAGGATTGTTGGGTCTTAGATTTGAATTTTTGTTTTGTTTTTTATTGTTTTTTATTTTTGAAATGACCGGGTCTGGAGGAAAGACTACGTTCAATACTCATGTTATTCCACATGACTAAGATGATGGGGTCTTAGTTTTGAAGATTTAAAAAAATTAAACGGGTCTGGAGTAAAGACTACGCTCTAAACCCATGCTTTATTACCGGGTCTTAATTTGGAAGATGGAGGGGTCTTAGTTTAAAAGGTTTTTGTTTTGTTTTGTTTTGTTTTATTTTTGAAATAACCGGGTGTGGAGTAAAGACAACGCTCTAAACCCATGCTTTATTACAGGGTCTTAGTTTGGAGGATTGTTGGGTCTTAGATTTGATTTTTTTGGTTTTGTTTTTTATTGTTTTTATTTTTGAAATGACCGGGTCTGGAGGAAAGACTACGCTCGATTGTCATGTTATTCCACAGGAAAAGGATTATGGGGTCTTAGTTTTGAAGATTTTTAAATTTTTGAAATAACCGGGTCTGGAGTAAAGACTGCGCGCTATACCCATGCTTTATTACAGGGTTTTAGTTTTGAACAAATTCGACAAAATATCCCTTCAAATTTATTACATTTGTGGGTAAAGTCATTATTACATTTGTGGGTGATTCAAAATTATTACATTTGTGGGTGAAATTATTACATTTGTGGGTAAAGTGTTATTACATTTGTGGGTGTTATTACATTTGTGGGTAAAGTGTTATTACATTTGTGGGCGTTGTTACATTTGTGGGCGTTATTACATTTGTGGGTGTAACAGGGGGCGCGGAACATCTGGAACATTTTACAAAGCTGGAATTGAGCCGTTCTCTCTGTTTAAAGAAGGGGGCAGAGAGTGTATTATTGATATACATGTTGTCAGTGGCGTAATGAGCAAAAAAGTTTGGGGGGGCTGGCAGACAAAAAAAATCCGCATCACCCCACTCTTACATGCAGGCCCCGCTGAACGTTTTTCAAAGTGGGTAGGGAGAGGCTAAAGTATTTACGATCAGGTATAGAGCGTAGTGTAAATTGGCGTGGGGTCTAGGGCAAAGCCCCGGCAGGGGTCAAGGGCAGAGTCCCCGGAAGCTCAGGGGGTATGGGCATTTAATTACGGTCAGATGAGCATATTTTGATACCTTATTCATGATACTGGCAGGTCACTAATTGGCGTGGGGTCCAGGGGGCTGAGCCCCCTGAAACTCAGGGATTCGAGGCATTTTATAACGGTCATTGAGCATTCAGGGGCCCGCTTTAGGCTCCCTGGTGGGGTCGAGAGGGCGGAGCCCCCACAAGCTCAGGGGTTTTAGGCGTTTAATTACGGTCAGATGAGCATATTTTGATACGCTATTTGTGACACTGGCAGGACACTAATTGGCGTTGGGTCCATGGAGCGTAGC
This sequence comes from Mesocentrotus franciscanus, assembly GCA_037976565.1. Classification (NCBI taxonomy): domain Eukaryota; kingdom Metazoa; phylum Echinodermata; class Echinoidea; order Camarodonta; family Strongylocentrotidae; genus Mesocentrotus; species Mesocentrotus franciscanus. The sequence goes on along the minus strand of CP137686.1, from coordinate 2,443,226 downwards.
CCCCAGAAGCTCAGGGGTTTTCGGCAATAAATTACGGCCAAATAAGTTTCCAGGGGCCCGCCTTAGGGCCATTGGTTGGGTCCAGGGGGCAGAGCCGCTGGAGGCTCAGGAGTTTTAGGCGTTTAATTACGGTCAGATGAGCATATTTTTATACCTTATTTGTGACACTGGCAGGACACTAATTGGCGTGGGGTCCATGGAGCGTAGCCCCAGAAGCTCAGGGGTTTTAGGCGTTTAATTACGGTCAGATGAGCATATTTTGATACGCTATTTGTGACACTGGCAGGACACTAATTGGCGTTGGGTCCATGGAGCGTAGCCCCCAGAAGCTCAGGGGTTTTCGGCAATAAATTACGGCCAAATAAGTTTCAGGGCCCGCCTTAGGCCATTGGTTGGGTCCAGGGGGCAGAGCCGCTGGAGGCTCAGGAGTTTTAGGCGTTTAATTACGGTCAGATGAGCATATTTTTATACCTTATTTGTGACACTGGCAGGACACTAATTGGCGTGGGGTCCATGGGCGTAGCCCCAGAAGCTCAGCGGTTTTAGGCGTTTAATTACGGTCAGATGAGCATATTTTGATACCTTATTTGTGACACTGGCAGGACACTAATTGGCGTGGCGTCCATGGGCGTAGCCCCAGAAGCTCAGGGTTTTCGGCAATAAATTACGGCCAAATAAGTATCCAGGGGCCCGCCTTAGGGCCATTGGTTGGGTCAGGGGCAGAGCCCTGGAGGCTCAGGAGTTTTAAGCGTTTAATTACGGTCAGATGAGCATATTTTGATATCTTATTTGTTACACTTGCAGGACACCAATTGGCGTGGGGTCCAGGGGCGGAGCCCCTAGAAGCTCAGGGTTTCAGGCATTTTATAACGGTCAGATAAGCATTCAGGGGCCCGCCTTAAGGCCCTGGTGGGTTCGAGGGGCAGAGCCACCGGAAGTTCAGGGGTTTTAGGCATTTAATTACGGTCAGATGAGCATATTTTGATACCTTATTTGGGACACTGGCAGGTCACTACTTGGCGTGGGGTCCAGTGGGCGGAGCCCCCGGAAGCTCAGGGGTTTTAGGCGTTTAATTACGGTCAGATGAGCATTTTTTGATACCTCATTTGTGACACTGGCAGGACACTAATAATTGGTGTGGATTGGGGCGGATATAGCTTTTTGCTAAGGGTGGGGGTTGACCAAATGACGATGCAGAGCATCGTCCACGAGCCGCGAAGCGGCGAGTCAACTTGGGGGCTATTTAGAACCCCAGCCCGTAAGATGTTTTCCTGGCATCTACTAACACAATGGAAACCATAAAAAGCAGCGCTTGATATCGTCTATTTAAATCAAGTAACAGTAAACACAATTTGACCCAATGACGATGCAGAGCATCGTCCACGAGCCGCGTAGCAGCGAGGCGATTTTTTTGAGGCTATTTTGAACCCCCGTAAGTGATGTTTTCCTGGCATCTACTAACACAATGGAGACCATTAAAAGTAGGGCATTATAACGTCTCTTTAAATCAAGTAACAGTTTAAACAGTTTGACCCAAGGACGATGCAGAGCATCGTCCACGAGCCGCGTAGGGGCGAGGCGATTTTTTTTTTTTTTTTTTGGGGGGGGGGCTATTTTGAACCCCCCGGCCCGTAAGTGATTTTTTCCGGGCATCTACTAACACATTGGAGACCATAAAAAGCAGTGCATGATAACGTCTTTTTAAATCAAGTAACAGTTTAATACACAGTAATATCCAGAGTTATCATGTGTTTGGTTAAGTTACCAGATGAGTTGAATATCTTCTCACCACATTTGCACTTGAAAGGTTTCTCTCCAGTATGCATTCTTTCTTTTTTTCTTCTTTTTTGGGCGGCCCAAGAGGGGGTTAAACTCCCAACCCCCTAGATCCGCGCCTGTTTAGTATACTTTTTCAAAAAAGTGGGGGGAGCTCGAGGCCCCGGAGCCCCGTCGTTCTGCGGGCCCTGCCATGTAGGCCTCTAAATAAGCATATTTCTTGCCTGACTGTAAATTTAGGAATTTGTAATTTTCCAACAAACGCATAGAAAAGTATAATTTGCTAAAAAGTGAGGAAAAATCTCGGATAATTATGTCATTTCAGCAACATTTGTAAATCACCGGTATCGAATTAGAAATGAACCTTTGAATTTTATTGTGACACTGGCAGGACATTAATTGGCTCACCCCTATCAGTACGCCAGTGGCCCCCGATCCACATTTTGTTGGCGGGAATAATCGCAACTGATCTCCCTTCTTTTCACCCTTTTCTTTTCTTCTTCCTCTTTTGTTGTTCCCTTTAGCTCTCCTCTTTCCCTTTCCCTTCTCTGGCGGGGGCGGGGAGAGGCAAGGGCCTTTGCCCCGCGATCCACAACTTGTTGGCGGTAAAATTGCAACTGATATCCCCTTCTTTTCTTTTCTTCTTCCTCTTTTTCATTCCCTTTATCTCCTCTTTTCCTTTTTCTTCTTCTCTCTCTCTCTCTTTTCTTTTTCTTTGCGGGGGCAAGGTCCGCTCGCCCCTCTGGATCCGCGCCTGTGGAACATTCCCTCTGGAAATGACCCTCCTCGCCACATCCAAAACAAACCCTGGGCACAGGCGACTGCGCATTCCCCCGCGTACCGCCTAGAGCTGCCGCGGTCTTCTCTAAGCTCTTCTCTAGGCCGGACATACGGGTATCTAGACTTTTCGCTAAACTGGATATACGGTTATCTACTAGTGTTACTGTTAGTGGACACTAAGGCCCATTAGTGACTATGCTCTTCCTGGCTATTTGGGAATGTGTCAGTTTGCAACAGAAATGGAGAAACGCGCATTTTGTTGAAAATCATGTGATATCACGAACATTTATAAATCACTTGTATGGAATTGAAAATAAGTCATGGTTTAATTTTATTTGGGGGGGCTAGCGCCCCCCCAAGCCCCCCCACCAGTACGCCAGTGCATGTTGTAGTAGATTATCCCAAGCTGTATGTTCGCGAATAAACGAAAAAGACGAGCAAAACTGAAGACAATGTCATGTTAGGAATCATCTTTAATGCTAAGAATGTTAAGGCTGTTTTTTTAGTTTATGAATATTGCTTTGTGAGAATTGCATGGTTTTGCATACAAGTCAGTTTTTTCAATTTTATAATTGAATTACGCTTTATTTTGCAAAATGCTCTTATTATCTCGTGTTTTCATATGTACAGCGTAAAACGACACAATTTTTAAAACATATTCCCATATTCCCAATTTATTTTTAATTTCCATTAGGCTGTTTCACATAAGGCGACTACTTTTTGAGGCGGGGGTCAATTAAAAAGGGATTTCCGATTTCCTATCAGGCGCAATTTAAATGAAGTAGTAGTAGTAGTAGTAGTAGTAGAAGTAGTAGTATTAGTAGTAGTAGTAATAGTAGTAGTAGTAGTAGTAGTAGTAGTAGTAGTAGTAGTAGTAGTAGTAGAAGTAGCAGTAGTAGTAAATATTAATATTATTATTATTATTACCGTCATCATCATAATCACCTTCATAATGTTATAATTTACGTTTTGTCCATTCTCTCACGCTTGAGACATAATGTCCAATTACTTTCCAGCGCAATTAATTTGCTACTACATGTAACCTTCGGAGCTGTCTTTTTTTCTCTCACATCTAGTTCCTTGCTCACATTCGGGTAAGTTATAGCTTACTCTCTTATCTTGTTCTAACACGGTTTGGGAACTCTCCAATTCCTTTTTCCCTCTACCTCAATCTTTTCGCCTTCCACTACTCTTTCCTTCTCTCCATCTTCTACCACTATTCAGTACTTCCTTCCTTTCTCTCATTCTACTACCATTAAAAACCGCAAAAGTCTCTCTCTCTCTCTCTCTCTACCTCTCCCTCCGTCAGCTTCCATCTTTCTATCTATCTCTCTCTCTTCTCCCCTTCCCCCCCCCCTCTCTCTCTCTCTCTCTCTCTCTCAATCTATCTCACAACAAACTCCTTCGGACAAATACAATTGTTTTGTTATACTAAAAGCTTGTAATAATTCTCAGTGTGAAAAAAAGAAAGGAAAACCCCAAAACAGAAGAAAACAAAGAAGGGACGGGATTAAATACCTTGTTATATAAAGCCCCCCATCACACCAAACTAGTTCCCACTACGTTTTGGAAACGTCCTAGAAAATCGTAAAACGGGATGTGGTTGGAGTAGAGAATTGAGAACGAGGTAGAACTAGTTAAGAACTGGTTTAAACTGATTACGGACAGGCTTGAACTGCTTGGAAATGGCAAATTTACCCGATCTGAACTTGATATGAACTGACTGTGGACGGGGTACAGACGAGATGGACGTATTGAGGACTGTTTATGAACGATCTAGGATCGTATTATAGACATTATTTACACATTCGATCCCGATCATTACCCGTTTTATAACGATTTTCTACGACGGTTCCGGAACGTAGTGAGAACTTGTTTGGTGTGATGGGGGCTTAGCTGCTGCCAATTGATGCTCGACCACAACACGTTGTAACACCTTCCTAGTACGATCGAAGTACGGCAATTCCGTTCATAGTACGGCAATCAGTCTGTTTGTAGTACGTCCTCCTCGTTTTAAGTACGTTGTCATTCCGTCTAATTGCAGGACGGGGACAATTTTGAACAGGCTCAAAGTTCTAGAACGCTCTCCCGTATAGCCAGTCCGAGCCCGTCCATGAAGTTCTTAAACAGATCGTAAACAGTTGCTTCTACGTTCAACTCCGTTCGCACACAGTTTGAGCCCGTTTGGCAACATTTTCCAGAACGTATTGAGAACTAGTTCGGTGTGATGGGGGCTTAAGATAGCTCTTACAGATACAAAGGTGTGTTTGGTCCACAACTTGTCACGTGATGTAGATTGCGAGGACCGTAAGGAGCATATTTCACTCCAGTTCATGTTTGTATTACTACGTGGTCAAATGAGTATGTATTTGGGTCATAGCGTGTCCATCCAAGCAAACCTGCGCATGCCATATTATTTGCATTGTATTTGCGGAAGTCTGGACGGCTCAAGCAAAAAAAGAAGGAAAAAAGGGGCATGAGATCTCAATCCTTAATTTTACACTACAAAATGTAATCAATGCTATCTAATATACGAGATGTTAAATTGGATGGGGGTGAAATGTACATTTTGGGGGACAGCAAAGGGTGTTTTTTTTTCTTTAGTGATCATAATTTTCCTCAGCATTGCCCCTTGGGAAATATAACACCCATTGGCAGTCTTAAGAATGTTACATTTTCTACCATTCCATGCATATATTTGTATAATATTATCAGTATTCTTTATAGTGAGGTTCCACTGTACCAGAACACGATCTCACTAGATGGGGAAAGTGCCTTCTCCCGTGGGGCACTATTCATAATGTATTACGAATAGCGTAGTATCATAGGTCCTCTCAAGAGGAAAGACCCTCCTGGGTCATAAAATTGTGAAAAATTAAGGTTTTATAGATCATGTGTAAGAACAAATGGGAAATTTGTCCGCCACTACATTGCAGAGACATTACCGATTCAGTAAAATTGAAGAGCCCATTCCTTCATTAGTGCTAATGTAACACTCTATAATTAGCAATATAACGATGATGATAATAGTTCCTGATGGCGTCTTGTCGAGTGTCACTTATATCCACACACAAATAAAACACAGGAGATGGTGTTCTCTACTTTGAAGTGAAGATATGTTTATTAGACTAAAGAAGGTGCGTAATAACGAGTAACAATATAATAAGTCTTGTGATGAACTTATAACTAGCAGCTCCTCTCTCGAAGGTAGAGAGGACCTGGTAAGAGAGCTGATTTTACTCCAGCATCCCTTTTTATACCTTTTTGGAGAGTCCCAGCAATGGTCTGTCATGTAACATTTTCATACCATATTTGGACATGGTCAATGTTTATGAATTAAACATTACCACTCATGAATTAAACATAAGGCCCTCATGACCATAAATGGTCCTGGTCAAGTGCCATTTCTGACTAGAAAGTGGGATGACATACTCTAATGGAATGTGCTGATCTTGTATCTATTTACACTACTAAGAAAGTACTGTTTTAAAGGGTGTTGTGTTAAAGGGAATGAAGGGATTGTAATATTGTATCTTACATATAGTTACCTCTACCGAAAAGAAACGTCCTCGTTTTTAAAAAAATCAGAGGCGATAGCATTGACATGTAAACACTTACATAAAAATATACAAAGTAAAATATTATTCGCAGTTACAGGCGAATGGAGGAGCTCATGTACACCGAATTGCGGTCTATGGCTGTAAATAGTGTAATTTATCCAAAGTATTTACCAAAGCAGCGTTAAAACCTGAAATACCATAACTTCAAATTAAATGTGAATACAAAAGAATACAAAAGTTGTCTGTCGTAGCCCCCAAAATACGTAAAAAAACATCTCAAATGTCATAACGAATAGATATACATAGATAATATTAAAAACTGAACATACACGTTATTAGCGCCGTTACCAGAATTTTGCGACATGAATGTAAAACCGGCACAATAAGCAAAACCAATCTACACAATATTCCAAAGCATAACAGTTTCACAATCCAATGAAATGCCTTACATATAATTGGCATAGAGATTACCTACAAAATGCCAAAATGACAGAAAAATGACTACACTTATACAAAATCACTAAACATGAGTCAACAAAATGTGAGGCGGAGCATAAAACGCATCAATAATTGTTGTAAGGACGAACAAATCTTAGTAAGAAACAGGACAACCATAGTAATTAGGCGGAGTTATGGTCCTGCCACTACGTGTTCTAACACACGGGTCATGGTTACGAGCATGGCCATCAGACGATGGGGTAGGAGGGGCAGGACAAAGTCAATGTCAGGAGGTTTGGTGACGGGTTCAGGGAACATTATGTTAGGTGCTGTTGGAGGGATAGTCCAAATGTTGGTAGACGGTTGGGGATCTTGGGAAGGGGGAGAAGGTGAAGGGGCTTCAGAATGCCCAACAGATGTCGGGGTGAAGGAGGAGAAGGAGGGGGGAGGTATGGTTTCAGTCGATTATAGTGTATAACCTTTATGGGTGAGGAAGGAGATGAAGGGTTAGATAGGTGATATAGAATGCCTTTATCGTCTGCACTGACAACACGATAAGGACCCTTCCATTGTGCAGCCAATTTATTGCGTGACATTGTAGGGTCCGACATCCAAACAAGATCATCTGGTTTGTAAGGAGTGAACCGGGTCTTCGAGTCGTAAAACTTCTTTTGACTTTGACGTGCATGACATGCATGAGTAGATGCAGCGTCAAAGGCAAAATCAATGCGACGCAGTAAATTATTGGCATAATCGTCCGGCGAAGGGAGAGAAGTGGGTGGGGAAAGGATAGAGAGAGGGAGGCGTGCTTCTCGGCCATGCACAAGGAAAAAGGGGGTATAGCCTGTGGAAGAGTGGGGTGTGGTGTTATAGGAAAGTTCTACTTGGCCCAGTATGTGATCCCAAGAGGACTCAGCTTCGGACAGCCTTTTACCTAGTTCACGCTTCAACGTGCGGTTGAAACGTTCCACCATCCCGTCGGATTGGGGATGGTATGGGGTAGTCCGTGTCTTCCTTATCCCCATTCTCTGGCAAAGGGTTTGGATAACCTGTGCCTCAAACTGGCGTCCCTGGTCAGTGTGCAGACTTTCAGGGATTCCATGCTGACGAACAAACTTATCAAACAGACAATCGGCAACTGTGCATGCCTTCTGATCGGGCAATGGGAAAAGGTTAACATACTTGGTAAAGTAGTCCATAACCACCAGGACGTAACGATTTCCATTAGCAGTGAGGGGGAGTTCCGTAAGGTCAGCAGCAATCCGTTGAAAAGGACGGGAGGAGGGGATGGGTTGCAAGGAGCCTTGAGTGTAGGGGTTGGGTTTCTACGCTCCTGACACTGTACACATCGTGTGCAGAAATCAGTGATATCACGCCGCATTCCTTTCCAGTAACACAGCTTATTAGCTTTCTCAATAGCCTTTGCCGCCCCGAAATGGCCCGACAAGGGAGCCATGTAACAATGGTAGGACGTGCGGGACTAGCGACTTAGGAATTACTATTTGCTGGACAGGAGGGTCAGAAGAAGGGTCACTGACCCTACAAAGCAGTCCATCCTGCATGACAAAACTGCTAAGATCTGAATGGTACTTACGAAGGGTAAGGTCTGAACTAGGAAGGGAAGACTGTGGTGGTGGCTGACGTGAGCGTATCCATGATATTACCTCCTGGAGGCAGGGATCTTGGCGCTGAGCCTGGTGGAGGCGAAACCCATCTTTGACCAGCAAGGAACAAAGATCAGAACTATCACACGGAGATGCAAAGTCTACACACTCCTGAGGGCTATGCAAGGATGATGGTATGGAGTCCTGAGTTGGAGACAGTATAGCACTAGGAGGAGAAAGAAGAGGGGAAGGAGGAGCGGTAGAAGGAAGACCAACAGGGTAGCCAGAAGAAATAGGGGCAAGGACATCCATTTGTTGAATAGTTGCTGCCACATCAAGTTCAGGATCCGGGATCCGAGACAGGGCATCAGCATTGGCATGCTTGGCGCCCTCTCTATGTTCGATGACCCAATCAAAGGGTCAAGTTCAAGAGCCCATCGGCTACGCCTTCCAGAGTTGTCATGGGTGATAGGTAGTTTCCTCAAACCGACAAGTGGCTTGTGATCTGTGATTATGGTGAAAGGGGTGACAAGTAAATAATGCTTAAAGTGACGAACTGCCCACACTATAGCATACAACTCTCTATCATAGGTAGACCAGCGACGTTCTGTCTTAGAAAGGCTATGACTTGCATATGCAATGACCTGTTCAAGACCGTTGAGGCGTTGGGTAAGGACAGCACCCACAGCTGCGTTTGATGCATCAGTGTGGAGAAAGAAAGGCTGAGAAAAGATAGGAAAGGCCATGAGAGGAGGGGTGATGAGGGTATGTTTGAGCGCATTGAAAGCCTGGGCACATTCCTCAGACCAAACAAAGGGGACACCTTTGTTGGTAAGAAAAGAGAGAGGTTGTGCAACGCGAGCAAAATTCTTGACAAACCGCCGATAGTAACTAGCTAAGCCAAGAAATGCTCGGACCTCTGTAACATTCCGAGGAGTGGGCCAGTCGCGCACCTTCGCAATGTTACCTGGGTCAGGTAGTACACCTTCCGATGATACCACATGTCCGAGGAAGGTGACCTTCTTCTGGAAGAAGAAGCACTTTTCGGGCCGAAGTTTCAGATTTGCAGTCCGGAGACGATCAAAAACTTCACCAAGACACCTCAGTTTATCCTCAAATGTTCGCCCAAAGACGATTACATCATCAAGATAAACTAGAACAGATTCCCAATGGAGACCACGAAGCACCAGTTGCATCAATCGTTGGAAGGTTGACGGCGCATTGCGCAACCCCATGGGCATAACCTTGAAATGGAAGAGGTCAGATCCAGTAGTAAAAGCCGTCTTAGGCATGTCATCAGGATGCATGCCAACCTGCCAGTACCCACTAGAAAGATCCATAGTACTGAAAAAACAATTGCCAGCAAGGGCATCTATGGTATCATCTATACGCGGGAGAGGGTGTGAGTCTGGGCAAGTGACCTTATTCAACCGTCTGTAATCAACACAAAATCGATAACCCCCTGTCTTCTTCTTGACCATTACAACAGGGAGCTCCATGGACTGGAACTAGGTTCAATTACTCCAGCCTTCAAAAGACGGTCACATTGGTGTTTAATTTCATCCCGTATTACAGGAGAGGCACGATAAGCTCTTTGGCGAACAGGAGAAGCGTCACCCGTCGGGATATTATGTCGGACGAGGTCAGTACGACCATAGTCATCAGATGTGCGACTGAAAATATCAGCATAATCTAGGAGAAGAGCTTGGACCCTAGCCTGTTGAGAAGGCGACAATGTAGAGGAAGATAGGTCAAACGAGGCAGGGTTGAATGATACATGGGGGGAAGGGGGAGGGGGTGAGGACTGATGCGACACTGCACAATAATGCTCCGCAGGTCGGCCCAGAATGGGGTGAAACTCCCAAGGAGCATACCCGCGTAGAGATATGGGCGATGAAGTAGGGTTAACCACTCGGACGGGAATAATTCCATCCTCGGCACACGCAACAGAGCATGCAACAATGATAGGGAGTCAGTAACAGGTTCAAGTACACCTTCGAGGGGGCATCATAAGGAGAGGGTATTCAGAGGAGACCGGGATAGGCAATATCATCTCACTCGAAGCAGGCACAACAATTTTTTCATGAACAGATGCTGCAAATGAAAGAGGGTGAGATCATTAGTAGACATAAAGGGAAACACTAAATCACCGATCGTCATACAGCGGGCTCGCATGTCAATGATGGCGCCATGGGTATAGAGGAAATCACATCCAAGGATGAACGGGGTGAATTCCCCTTACCACCCTGAAAGGAAAAGAAAATTGCTGAGAGTGTGAACAGAAGTCAATAGGGAGAGACCCAAGAATATCGAGTTCATGGCCAGTCACAGAAGAGGCTCTATGAGAGAGTGGTGTACACCGACGATGTGAAAGTGAAGGAAGAGAGAGCCGCAATTTGTCACTAATCAGGGAAAAAACAGCGCCTGAATCAACGAGGGCCGGAATTTGTACATTTCCAACAGAAATAAGGAGGTGGGCAACTTCAGGTCGAGAGGGAGAAGTGAGACTGGGTCCAACAGAATTGGGGGAGGCTGGCAGATGACCCACACTACCAGCTAGAACCTGTTTCCCGAGTGAGGCGATGTATCAGAAAAAGAGACCCGACGGGACGAAATAAATCGTTCATCGGATCGCGGGTCATATTGATTATGAGGAGCAGGGGGGTATCCAGAAGTCCTGCTCTGGGCACGACTGGAACGTTCGGGATAATAATTCCTATCACCCTCAGACCGGTCATGGCTGTAGTTAGAACGGAATTCTTGTTCCCGACGAAAAGGAGATGGGGACCGTTGGCGGTATGGGGTGAAACCCTCTGGACGACGAGGAGACAGGGAACGATTAGGGGGGCGGTCATATCTAGGGGGATTACGAGCAGGAGACTGACGGCGGGAAAATGAGGCAGAGGATTGACGGCCATAGGGGGAAGGAGAAGGGGGCCGAACCGACCCGTGTCTGACAGAATCAGCCAGTTCTCTTATCTGTAACTGGAGACTAGCCACAGTCTGGGTCAGATCTTTAAGAGGGTCTAATGGAGGGACTGCTGCAGCCACCACCGAAATAGAGGCTGAAGAAGAAGGCGGGGAGAATCTTAGAGCGTCATCGGCCCGCTCGACTTGTTGGGCAATGCGTAAAGCATGGACTATATTCGTTGCCCCATGCTCGTGGCACTTTCTCTGGAGGTCTGGGTTGAGCCCGACAAGAAAACGCCTGAAGACCTCATCGTCATGGGCTGTACAATTAAAATGAGGAAAAGCAGCGAGGGTGAGCCTACGGAGGGCAGCCACATATACCTCTAGCGGTTCCCGAGAGAGGCGAGGGCGTGCTGTCAGCACACTCCGAAAGGAGGATACCTCGTCCTTTTTCGAAAAAATGTCCGACAGTTTCCTTTTAACCATGCTGAAATCATTCTTTGTCTCGGTGGGTAGAGAATCCCACAACAAAAATGCTGAGCCGGTTAGGCGGGATGGCAGCAATTGCACCAGAGCCACACTTTCTCCAGCTCCTGGCCAAGCATTAACGGCAACTTCCAGCTGTCGACACCATTGGCAAAAATCCTCCCCACCATCGCCAGAGAAACGAGGAGGAAGGTCAATCCGAATAGTAGGAGGGAGCGAGGAAGAATAGGGACGGTGGGTTTCCATGTTAGGGGTAGGAGAGGCAGGTGTAAGTGGGTCGATTATGGGGTGAGGGTTAGATGGAACAGGGTGGTCAGAGACATCAGTATCCAACGGGGTATTGGCAGTAGGTGTTGCAACGTCAGGCATGGTGAAAACAGGCAACAATGTCAATGATAGAGAAAGAAAAACACACAGCAAAGGAATAAGAAGAAAAGAGAGATGAACAAAATATCAATGGTATTATAAGAGGCCCCCTGTCAATACATAAAGTTGGATGTCTAAAAATATAGACCCAGAGAATGCAACAGATTAATGCAAATAAGGTAGGCCAACATATATCACACAAGCAGCGGTGACGAAAATCACACTACTACCACAACTGCACAACAAAAATGACAATGTATTGTAGCATAATTTATATGTAAATTCACAGGCAAAATAAAAGTATGTGTAGAGCGCAGGAAACAAGCCCGGTTGAATGGGCTAATAGACCACTCCAAAATCAAAACATTAGTATAAACAAAGTAATAGATTTTTAACTAGGGCACCCGAAAATACAACTGACATGAAATCGTATATCAAGTATATTGAAAGAAATAGAAATATCATTCTGCAAAAATAGAAAACAACAATAGGCGGGAGACTAAATGAATATCAAATGAGAAACATGAATGTTCGACAGTTTCAGCTGGCTTTAAATGACCTAAATAAAGGAAAACAAAAATTATTCGTACACAATATTGTAGAGAATCGTATATGAAAGATAAGGAATGGAACAAACTTACTTAAAGGCAGCCCAAAGCATTTCCAAACTAATCATACAGCACATAATATCCAATGAAATATGCACAAAACATTTAAGAGAGAATCCTTGGACGAAAATTCTTCAAGGTCCAATCGATATGTAGAATGACGAATTGAAGATGAATGAAGCACACGATAATGGCACCGAAGAAAGAGAACGAAATCAGCTTCCTCTGGCAGACAGGCCCCAAAAGCAAGCCCAGGTGGAAGATAGCAGGACTTGGAGACGCAGCAAAGATGATATGAAGGTAACAGGGATAGGTAGTAGAACTTGTAGACGCAGCCAATGATGATATGAAGGTAACCGAGGATATCACCTCCACAGACTGGATAATAGTGAAGAGGAACTACCCTTTCACGCAAAAATGATGCAGATATTGTAGAAAGTCAGTTGAAAAGTAGAAGAAGCGTTGAGACGGGAACGACAATAAGTCACGTCCAAGTTGATGGGAACGACAATAAGTCACGTTCAAGTCGAAAAAATGTAGAGGTACCAGCACACACGTGGCGAGGATGAAGACGATGACACAATACAAGCGGTCTCAAAGCAAAAAGTTCCACTTAAACCGCTGCCACCAGTGTAACACTCTATAATTAGCAATATAACGATGATGATAATAGTTCCTGATGGCGTCTTGTCGAGTGTCACTTATATCCACACACAAATAAAACACAGGAGATGGTGTTCTCTACTTTGAAGTGAAGATATGTTTATTAGACTAAAGAAGGTGCGTAATAACGAGTAACAATATAATAAGTCTTGTGATGAACTTATAACTAGCAGCTCCTCTCTCGAAGGTAGAGAGGACCTGGTAAGAGAGCTGATTTTACTCCAGCATCCCTTTTATACCTTTTTGGAGAGTCCCAGCAATGGTCTGTCATGTAACATTTTCATACCATATTTGGACATGGTCAATGTTTATGAATTAAACATTACCACTCATGAATTAAACATAAGGCCCTCATGACCATAAATGGTCCTGGTCAAGTGCCATTTCTGACTAGAAAGTGGGATGACATACTCTAATGGAATGTGCTGATCTTGTATCTATTTACACTACTAAGAAAGTACTGTTTTAAAGGGTGTTGTGTTAAAGGGAATGAAGGGATTGTAATATTGTATCTTACACTAACAACTTTCTAAATTCCTAACAATCTCATTTTTCCCGATTTAATTTAAACTTTCACCAGTCTACGTCTCTGATTTTTCTGCTCTCTTCTAGTCTACAGTAGTTTGCTATCAAGGTTGGATTCCCTTTACTGACCTCGGAGCAATTGTGACCGGAGCATACGTCGTACAACCTTTAAATGGATGGGGGCTTGAATGTGGGATTCTGTTCGAAAAGACTATTGTACACCTGCATGCTAAGCTAACTAGGTTGAAGAATCTACTTGCCCCAAACATGGAATGAATTACTATTCTACAAATACATTATTAGCCTATTACTTTTCTGATACCGCTATGGTTATGTTCTCTCTCTCTCTCTCACTCTCGGTGTCCTTTTCTATCTCTCCCTTTTCCTTTACGTACCCTCTCTCTCTTTCTCTTATTCTCTATCTATCCCTTTTCCTTCTTTTTTCTTCTCTCTCTATCTTTCTGTCCTTGTCTATCTCTTCCTTCTCCATCTCCCTCCCTCTCTCTGTCCCATTCTACCCTTCCTCCCCTTCTCTCTCTTTCTCTCTCTTTCTTTCATGTCATTTTCTTCTTCTCTCTCCCTCTTTCGCTAAACCAAAGTGTAGTAATAGGTTATTGCATGGGTCTTTGTGTGTGCGTGTGAGTGCCTGTATGCCTGAGCTTGTGTGCGTGTGCGTATGACCGGAGGGGTGGGTAGGCGTGCGCATAGATTGTTAGGCCTATTCATACGTATGTATTTCTTTTCCATAAATATTATGTAGACCCTCACAACGCTCGTGTATTTATCATTTGTGCTCAATGTAGAATTGTTACAATGTGATATGTATAGGCTTCTTCAAATAGTTCGTCAAATTTCGTGTAATACACAAGATTATTGAACTGCACAAAGTACAATGTCTTTTATCGACGATGCCTTGTAATGAAATATCGCTGACATTTTACAAGTAAATAAAATAAATAATTATGTCATATCCGTATTGTTGTTGCTGCAATCTTTCATTTATTATCCATATGTATTTAACAAAGAGTAGCAAAGTATCCCATGGTCGATTAAACTCTTCTTTTTGTATTTATAGTTTTTTAGATATTTTTTGGTCTTCATAATTTTGTGAGGCACTCGTTTTCCCGAAAGTTCATTTATCCTAAAGTTCATAATTCCTAAGGTTCGTAAATACGAAACACAAATTTCCCATAATGAGAGGGGGGACGGGGGGTTCGTAATTTCAAAAATGATTTAAGCTTCCAACAGTCAAAAAGGGTTCGTTATTCCTGAAAAATAAAAAAGGCACAAGGATCTATGACATTTGCGGAATTAGGAACCTCCGAAATTATTAACCACCGGACCATTAAAATCAACAGCCTTCGGAAAAAAAAAACCATCGGAAATATGAAATTGAATAAAAGTTCCATGTAACCGTCATTTCGTCCAATAAGCATGATGAGTACAATATCAAAGATCATAATAACAACTTTCAAATTATCAATATTTTCTCCCATTTCTTCTTGTTTCTTGTTCACAAAATTCTTAGGTAATAATGTATACATAATGACAATCATTTTCAAGAGCATAGCAACAATTTCAACGCAAGAAAGAAGGCGCAAATCCCATAAGCATAAACCTGTGTCAGATACGCTTTCTAAATTATTTTTAGTATCAATATCAGAACCAAAGAGAAAAATAGACGAAGAAAGGGAAAGAAAAGTAAAGACGGGAAAATGACTGTATAGGTACATGTACTTCAAAACATATGGTGAACAACAATGCATATACGTCACATTCTGATTGGGGTCGCCTACCTTTTTATAGTGTAACACACTGACATGCAACAGCAAAATGAATAATGATCAAAATATTTTATATTAATGAATGTACATAATCAAAATAGATGTGTACATAGTATCGGGTTAAAGTAGTCTATATATCTATCGCAAACATTATATATTTATATGTATATTTCAACATGTACACACATGCAGGTCTATCTTTTCTCAGTCTAATCATTTTCAGAAGTATATTTTTGACAGAACAAGAAATATTTGGACATAGTAGCTAGCAATTTCAATTTCTGTATTGTTTGTTGTTGTTTGGTTTCTTCTCATACACTACATTGTGTTGGTATTATTAGAAACCAACTACCAACCATGTATTATTACGTTTACAACCATACAAAAATATAATTACTTTTCACATGTTCACCACTATCCAATTATCATTTATATAAATATAAGGCATATTTTTTCCTATGTTAGTTTTGTTGGTTTTAATTATGTAACATTTGCATTAATGGAATTTCCTGATTGTTGATGCCATGAAAGGCAGACATGTACACTTTAATCTAATCTAAAATGAATAATATCATTATTATTGTTATCATAATTATAACCTTTATCATTAGTAGTAGTGGAAGTAGAAGAAGTAGTAGTATAGTAGTAGTAGTAGTAGTAGTAGTAATAGTAGTAGTATATAGTAGCAGCAGCAGCAATGTTTCATTGCTATTATAATTGTTGTTTTTATTTTTACTGTTGACTAATAACCTTGTTTTTATCTCCTGAAACAAAAATATCAGCATAAAATATTTCGTTGATTAAACTTTTTTTTAAACATATTGCACCTACAGACCCAATATGTCTACGTCAATATGTAAGTTATCAACATTCCACTTAGCACACAACGTTCTCAAAAGGTAACTTGCACAATGTCCTGAAGACTGTGTCTATTGTGCGTTTCTTTACGTACCAAAAACGTTTCGTCTAGCCTTTTTTAAGCACAGTTAGGCTTATCTTCTCTCTGAAAGACACCTAGTCACATGCATGTACAGGAAAATATAAACCAAGGTAGAGATACATCGACCAACAGCCTCAAATAGTATTAAGTATTCCAATCGAATATTAAATGTCCTAAAAATAATAATAATGAACATAATTCAATTGAAATACACTTTTTGTGATACCCCAAATATATTCAAATTTACATACATACATTTCGCATGACTCTGACATTCTTTTCAACATATAAAAGTTATGGTATCCGTGTTTCATTCGGAGGGTGCCAGGAAGATTTTTTTATAAACAGTTTGTTCTCGTTTGTAACACTTTAATTCACCGTGACTGCTTTTCCATAATACAATATTGTTTATTTTCTTAAGTCAATCTACAATGTAATGTGCTACTCCAGGTCAATCATTCCATTTTGTAAAAATGTTTTGTAATACATACACGATTTTCGTTGCGTGCGAGATTTGCACACACAATATTTGGTAATTACGCCACGTCTAGTGTATACGTGAGCCTACGTTATGCACATGGCAGCAGACGACTGTAGGCCTACATGTCTTTAAATTATCTACCTAATTATTAAGGCAAGAAAGTTTCGTCGCCAGTGAATTCACGCATAGTCGAAATCAGCGTCACCTTGCAGTTACTGCCCTTGCCGTTAACAACAGCTGCAGTTCCACTGGGTGATACCGCTAGGAGATGTCTGGAACAACTATGCGCTTCTCCTTCAAAGAGGGTATCAAACGGGTCACCATTCAAATAGAACCTTTGCAAAGTTATCAACCCTGCTCCATTCTTCCAGAGGACATAGAGTAGATTGCCGTTGTCGCATCCGATAGCAATTTTTTTCCATTCAGGACCGGTGATGGTCCTCAAAAGCTTTCCCCTCCAGTCAACGACTGAGACCTTTGTTGAATCGTGGGTGAATATGATCTGGTTCGGACTCCGTGGACAAATTGCAATGCATTGTGGCGCAAGGTTGCCTGTGGTAATCGATTTGATTTGGGGCCCATCGCTACGTACGACATATATCTTTTTGCAGCTTGGAACACTGCAGTAAATGTTATCTTTAAGGTCTGTAGCCATGTCCGATATGCGTCCAGGTAATTCCCTGACATGGTATACATCACTATGGGCTTGTTTGTCAGGACAGTCTTCATGCTTATCCAACACTAACCTTAGGTCTGAGAGCGATGCAAAAGCCGATACAGACGTAGGGGAGTCAATTCTTGTCTCTATGCCAAATTCAATTGCCACTTTTGAGGAAGCTGTAGTTTGTAGTATGGCTAAAGGACCATTACGCCCGGGAATATACGCTAAAAGAGCTACTCTCCCATCACGAGTGAATGTCACGGCCTTTGGGGAGTCTTCACCCTGTGGGGGTATGCCGATGCTCTTTCTCTCACATACCATACGGTTGGTGAACAAATTAGCTTTAATTGGAGACTCGTCGTCCGTCAATTTATAATAAAACGGTCTTATTTCCTGCATGACTTTCTTGATCGTTTTGCGGATGTACTTTTCTGGCGCCTTCGAGAGAAGGCTGTCAAGGGATTTCAGAAGACTGGCATAAAAGATAGCAATTAGACTGTAGTTCTCTCTATGCTCTAGCGTCTCTTCCGCTTTCAACTTAATTGTCTCTATGCTTTTGGCCCGATCTTCTATTATATTCTGCCATTGACTAAGTGTTTGAGTCCGCAATTCGAAGAATTTTTCATTTTTAACTTTCAGATCTGTTTTCACACAATGGGTGTATTCATCAATATCGTCTTCAATCTGCTTATCAATGACATTTTTCTGTTTCTTGGCCAGTTTTTCGGCTTTCTCAATCATGGGAATAATGGCCGCACACTGTTCGTACACTTGATCCAGTCTTGACATTCCTGATTGTATTTCCTCGAGCATTAACGGGCCGAGATCTTCAACCTTGACACACTCATGGTTATCCTGAAGAAGATGGTCATTGATAGAACACACCTGACAAACCGGAATGGCACAAAACGTACAGAAAAACTCTTTCTTCTTTCCTCCATGTTTTTCACAAAAGATCCTCCCATCTGGATCATCATTATTCTCCAGATCCCTCTGTGCGACATGGGTCCTGCTTGATGTTTTTGCACTGCATGTGTGCTTATGCTTCTTATTACACGCCATGCACCAAGTTAGCGTGCACTCGGTACAGTTGAAGAAGGGCGATGCCGAAACTGAATCAATATCACCGCAAACCTCACAAAGTTTGAGAATCATTTTCTTCGTCTTCTGCTGTTGCTTTGGTTTCTCTTTCTCCAGTCGTTCCATCAGGGTCATGGCGCGAAAGTCATGCCTCAGGCCTAATATACCAGCATCGTTGAGAATGGTCTCTTCGTCACATAATGGACATGCGATCTTTCCAACGCTAGACTTTTCTTCTTTATAATATGTCTCCAGGCATTTCTCACAGAAACTGTGAAAACATATGAGCAAACGTGGCTTTTTGAGCTGTTCTAGACAGATGGCGCACTTCAATTCTTCATGAAGCAGAGAAAACAAATTTGTATCTGCAGATGCCATATTTCTTGATTGGTTATAATTGACAATTTAACTGCTGGTGTGTAAAACACTCGGAGATGTAGCTGCGAAGTGGTATATCCAGGCCTTTGTCTTAAAATTGAGGGGCAAAACTTCTGAGCTAACGATGATCCCCGAAGTTTAGAAGTTTTGCAAGATCGCAGATGTGCGATCGAGGCGATCGAGCAGTCACATTTTATTTTTGAGAGCTTTTCTTACTTTGCATACGTTTACAAAAGCAATGTCATAATAATACATATATTGACTTACAAATTATTTCCCAACCTATTATTTGTCATCATAAGAAAGAAAAAGCAATCCAGTAATACTGCACCCTATAATATTTAATTTTCATAGCTACTAGCTAGAAAAATCGTCAAACCTAATATTACTCAATTTAAAAATGTAAGCAAGATATTATTAATATGAAGAGTCAGTCCAATCGGTGGTAAACTTGTATAGCCAAGGAAGCCCTGTTTTTTAGTGACGTTCCATTTAATGGCGTTTCTTCAATGGCGTTCCTCTCACGATCACCAGTTAATGTCTCGAGATGATTTTCCACCGATGGCTTCAGAGGATCATTCCCAATGAACTCTTCCAATCATTCACATTTGAGTCAACAGGTTCGATTCTAAACATCTGAAATTTAAAAAACAAAGTCAATTAAGTACGAAGGTCCTTTGACAAGACAGTAATCTGTATTGCCACACCCGACCAAGGTGAAGTAAATGGGTAACTGTGTCGCAAAAAAAAGTTTCCTTGAAATGGCTTATGTCGAAAGGGTGGGTAGCGTCGCGTCGCGTTGACTTGAACGCGACCATTCGTCCAAAGCCCCCAATCCGGTTTTGCTGAAAGGGTGCGTTGGGAGTGTCGCGTCGCGTTGACTGGAACTCGACCATTCGTCCAAAGCCCCGGTTTTGCCAAAAGGGTGTGTTAAAGAAAAGACAAACTAAACAAAATAACTCTGTGAAGTCAAAAACAGAAAGACACGAACGTGGACACACACGAATGCACACGCACATAAGCCCATGCATACATACAGGTGTCGGGTAAAAATGCCAGAGGTAAAAATGCCAGTGGAAAAAATGCCAGTGAAAAAAATGCCAGAGGAAAAAGCTAGATCCGCCCCTGGGACGATGTAAGTGTATTTCAGGTGTTTGTGTGTAAGTTCGATTGTGTTTGTATACTATATAGCGGTCTTATCATGAGGGGAGATGGAAGTGATTTCTTTAATTAAGTATTATCAAATTTTCTTCCAAGGTATGCATCAGATTGCATTATTTCGAGTCCAAATTTGCAAAAGCTCCCTACCGTGTGAGGGGGAACACCCCTTCCCACCCCCACCCCCCCTGCGGTGCTCCGCTCCCTCGCAGTTGTGCCACGCCCCCAATCCGTTGACCGGATACGTACCACTTTAAAATTCCTTCCGACATGCCTGTTTACACCATAATACTTATTTAGATTTTTTTAATTGTATAATTGGTAAGTTTAATGGAGTTCCTGATGTGAATGCTGCCCGACCATCACTAAAATTTGATCTTACCGGGCATCATCTTGTAAGTCCGGCACAGTACATAACAATAATGTATTTCATTCATGCTTATAGAGGGGATCCCAAAAGAAGGACGGAGCTCCCAGGCTTCTGAGGGACCACCAAAGAGTTGAACGGTGCCCCTAGACTTCATTCACGCTCGGAAGGGGCTCCCATTGGTGAGACAGAGCCTCCGGGCTTCATAGATACTTGGAGGGGGCTTAAATAGATGGGCAAAGTACCCGGTCTTATGATATGCTGAGAGGGGGTCCTCTAAAAGGGCGGTGCCCCTAGACTTCATTCATGCTCGGAAGAGGCTCCCAAAGAGATGGACAAATGGGCAGAAAGTGCAAGATTGCCCCTGAGTTAATCAAGCCCCCATTCCATCCCATTTATATAGAACCTGACTTAAGCAAGCCCCCCTGGCTACGCCAATCATAAAATAATTATAGTTCGCTTTTCTCTTTATAATATAGAACCGGTATTAAGCAAGCAACCCCCGCCGTCCCCATTCTCTTCCCCATTGGCTACGCCATTCACAAATGAGAGTTTGTTTTTCTTTTCACGTTATTAAGCAAGCACCCCTCGGACCCCCTTCCCTCCCTTGGCCACGCCAATCAGAAATTGTAGTTTGTTGTTATTTTATTTTTATTAAGCAATTATATTTTTCTCTTTATTTAATAGCTACAGCCTCATTAAGTTAGCCCCTTAGTTAGTTCTGAAAGGTTACGCCAAATTAAGTACATGGGACTGAGCTCAACCAATCCGATTAACCGATCCGATGATCAAGGTCAGTTTAATACAGCATTACGGTTTACCACTTGGCAAAAAAAAGCTTAAAAACTTCAATATTCTGACCTCAAGTCTAAAAATGTTTATGATTGCAGAGCTTGACGTGCTTGACACATGACCAGGTGCCAAATTATATGAAAGTGGTTGATTGAATAATAAAGAAATTAGAGCCTATATGGGCTTCTGGGCCTGGGAACGCCAAAATAGATGGGGCTTCCCTTGGGCCTTGACCTGGCTAAGCTAAGGCCTTAGGGTTAGGCTAAGCCTGGCTTAGCCTTATAGGCTTAAGTTTAACTTTTTGTTAATGCCATAAAGAGTCGAATTACGCTTTGGGGGCCACAATTCTGGACGCGAGCACAAATAAGTTCTGTCCACTACAATTTCTTGTAGTTCGTTTTGTATTTTCAGCTAAAAAAAACTCTTTTTGACGAAATAATCGACGAAAGAAATTTAACTTAACTCTCTCCATCTCTCTCAGCTCGCGATCGATCCACCATACACACCACGTACGTGCGCGACGTACGTATGTAACAGGCGTGCGCGCTGGTGGCATGGGACTCTGAACGCGTACATTTGGAATAAGCCCCCGTATGTGCCATTTGGTCGCGTTATCTGACCTGACGCGCCCTAACAATCCAACGCACCCTTTCGGCAAAACCGGGGCTGGACGAATGGTCGTGTTCAAGTCAACGCGACGCGACGCTACCCACCCTTTAGGCATAAGCCCCTTGAAATGCTAGAGCCCCATAAAGGTAGACAAGCTAGGCCGGGTTACTTTAAAGGCATCGTTTAACAATGTTAAATCTGAGATGCACGGCCCTACGTGTTATCAGTGTCTGTGATTTGGTATAATATTGAAGCCCTAAAAAAATATCCCGCTATAAAATGATCAAGAAGTGCCTCAAAAAAGTAAAAAATCTTTGAGTGACCGGTTTTACAATACTCGTTTTCCCCAATAGCCTGTAGTGTTATGAAAACCGTTAGGAAAATGCAAAATTTGGTTTCGATTTCCAATCATAAATATCTTGATAATCAGACAGGCGATCGGCTTGTAAAAGTCATGGGGTTCCTGACTGACCCAAAGGTTTATAATTATCATTGCAGCATGAGCTAAATCTAGGATTTTGTTTCAGAATCTGAGACAATTAGTTACCGGATCCCTTTGATCGTGGAGCGCCGGTAGTGTTAAGCTTTAGTTTGACAAACATGACTGTGCGCTATACAAGAACCCAGTATCATTATTATTATTACTAATAGTACGAGCATGTTATTTTTTCTGTCTGTAAATTTCAGGCCCATTGTATTATTTGTACGTTTTTACCTCAAGCCAATGCCACTGTGTATACCCTGTTTTCTCTCATGATACCACAGCATTTTCACTCATAGTAAAATAATGATCTATTTAATGAGAGTAAAAATATAGATCTATGTAACATTCCATTGCGGTATCTATTAGACGAGTTAGAGAGTTAAACATCTAATGAAGAAATTGAACTAGGTTATGAATTTTGAAACTCAAAATCACTAGGGAGATCCACATGTTTGTTATCTCCAATGCGGTTATATTTGTTGAAGTCATGCAGAACCGTCATTTTTACCCAGGGGCTGATCTGTGGTTTCGTACAACAACCCCCCCCCCCACCCCAAAAAAGGGAGGGGAGGGCTGGGTATAATTCAAAAAAAAATCCGACCAAAATTCTTTTCACAGTTCTCATGTACTATGAATCCAAGTACATGCACTACCAGATCTCTCGTAATACATAAATCAAATGGCAGAACCATAAGACAAATCACGGTAAACGTCGACTGTATTAAAGCCCCTCTAAAGTGTTGGAACCTCCAAAAATTTGATGGCAAAATGTCACTTAAATTGCATCATAATGTGAAAGAGGATGTCATTGAAGACACATTTCTGGTAGGACTATCAAGACAAATGTGTTTGGAGTCGAATATTGATGAAAGATTACAAAATTTAGATTTTTCTGCGTACAACAGAAAACCCAAATATTTTATTTATTATTTCATCGATATTTGTCTTCAAACACCCTTTTTTTCTTTGGGGGGGATCTTTGCAGAAGTGTGTTTTACACGACATCCTCTTTCACTATGATACAATTTAAGTAAAATTTTGCCATCACTAAATTTGTGGCGAAATTGGGGCTCCCAACACTTTAGAGGGGCTTTAATAACAGACGCGGTAAACTCTGGAAGACTAGGCCTAGTGAAAAGTAATGACAACACGTTTGTCGTTCGACAAATTTGTCAAAACTCATACTTAGGATATATAGTAGGTAAATGACCTCCCCCCCAAATCCAATTATCAATATATTAACTGGCCATGAACCAAATATTCTGTAGCCAGTGGGGGCCGGAGGCTGGGCCGGGGTCGGGGCTGAAGTTTGACAATACTCACGTTTTCGCCATTTCAGCAGGGCCCCGTGTATACATAATTATTAATTCTGAATGTTCCACACATGAGTAAGCTCTCCTTGTTAAAAATCTTGCTCACTGTAATTCCACGAGAGTGTGCGTCAAATGTCAATAGACTGTGATTTTTCTCCATGCTAGCATTAGTCATATAAGAAATAAAATTTAAGAAACTCCTTAGGCAAACAGGAGAATATATTGTATGGCAGGTTTCTAATGATTCGGAACCAGACTTTCAAGAACTTGAAACCGAGCTGGTTCATATCTTATTTGACTGGACGTTCTCAGTCTGTCTCCATCAATTCTGTTACCTCAGAAAAACACAATCTATGGTGCGGAGTCCCACAAGGCTCTGTCGCCGGCCCGCTACTCTTTATAATGTTTACTTCTCCCTTGCAAGATATCATTTTGGCTCACAATATATCATGTATGACATATGCAGACGACGTGCAATTGTACCTAACATTTGATTCTGGGAATCGCTCTTCTGCTGTTCAGAAGATGGAAAATTGCTTAGAGGATGTTAGAACTTGGGCACTTCAGAACAAGCTTTCTCTAAATGACTCTAAAACCGAATTTCTTCACTTTCATTCCAAGTTTTGTTCTCATGTCCCACAAATCAGTTTAAGAATTGGGCAGTCTGTAATTAAGCCATCATTTATGGCCCGTAATCTTGGTGTTGTTATGGATTCTTCACTTACTTTGTCTCAAAATGTTGATGCCATTTGTAAATCTGCTTTTGTAGCTATAAGGAAAATAGGAAAAATTCGTAGGTTTCTCGACCAGAATACAGCCCATCGTCTTATCCATGCTTTCGTCACATCTAGGCTCGATTGTTGCAATTCCCTTCTTTTGGTCTTCCTGCAAAAATAACCTCAAAGCTCCAGCGTATCAAAACACAGCAGCTCGTCTTGTTTCTTGTGTTCCTCGTACTTCTCACATTACCCCTGTTCTTCAAAAACTTCACTGGCTTCCTATCACTTCTCGCATCACTTACAAAATTCTCCTCCTTACTTTCAAGACTTATCATGGTTTCGCTCCTTCATATCTTTCTGAACTCCTTCCTCGATACACTCCTGTCCGACTTTGCGATCTGCTTCTCAATCTCTCCTCTCTCGGTCTCACAATATTTCTTATAAACAATACGGTCAACGTTCTTTCGTTTATGCAGCTACATTTCTTTGGAACAATCTCCCCCTTCAAATTCGCAATGCCAGTTCTTTAAATACATTTAAAACAATGCTGAAAACACATCTCTTTAAGTCTTGTTCTTAAATAGCCCTCTGACATTTTGCCTTTTATATTTTGTATAGATTAACGTAGGATACTATTAATTTATGAACTATTTGTATTTTGGTTGTAAGTGATTAGTAATTATATACATGTATTATTTTCATTTGCAAAGTTTTAATGTTAATTGATTTGATGTAATTTGTAATGCTAATTCTGTTTCCTTTACTTCTCAACTTTTTTCCTTCTAAACCGCTTAGAGGCTTTTGCAATTTGCGGTATAGAAATGTCTTATTATTATTATTATCATTCTGATTTCGATACGCAGTTCATCCCTATATATTATACACGGAAAGGGGATAAAGAGAGAGAGAGAGAGAGAAAGAGAAGGAGAGAGAGAGAGATAGAAGAGAATCAAATTCTTTGCCAGATGGGATTGCGAAATGTCTGCTTCCTGTTATGTTCATGAGTGGAGGAAATTACGAAATTTGTATGCGCTTTCCAAAAATGCCCTAGAAATCTTACAACCCGTATAATAATGAAAGAAAACAAACTTTAGCCAGGGACTCCGAAGCAACAACTGGATTAAATACGTGTATACTCTTCAACACGAAGCGTTTCATGACCAATCTATGATATTGATCTTTGCCCTGTTTTTTGTGTTTGTGTTTTTGTTTTGGGGAAGGGGAGGGGAGGGGAGGGACGCGGAACATTTTTGTTTCAAAGCTAGTGTTAAGCCGTTCTTTCTGTTAAAAGGAGGAGGCATAAGAGATTGTATCATTAATTTACATGTTGTGGCAGGTTATTCCAGAGTGTATGTTCGCGAATAAACAAAACAGACGAGCAAAACTGAAGACATCTTATACCATCATCTGAGCTGTTTTTTGAGTTCATTAAAAGATTCTTTGAAAAAATTGCATGGTTTAACATACATTGCAGTATTTCATTTTGTAACTGAGGTACGCTTTATTTTGCATAAGGCTCTTATTATTTTGTGTTTTCATACAGCATAAAACGAAATAATTTGTAAACATATTCCTAATTTATTCGTAATTTCCATTAGGCTGTATACCGTATCACATAAGGCGAATATTTTCCGAACATCATCAATTTCTATATTCTTGAGGGGTCAATTAAAGAGGGATATCAGATTTCCTATCAGGTGCAACTTAAAAAAAAAACATCGTAGTAGGTCGCCACTCCCTTCAAGTACTATTTTTCTTCATGTCTCATCACATTATTAGTAGTAGTAGTAGTCGTATGAGAAGTAGTAGAAGTAGTATAGTAGTATTAGTAGTATAAGTAGTAGTATAGTAGTAGGAGTAGTAGTCGTAGTAGTAGTAGTAGTAGTAGTAGTAGTAGTAGTAGTGGTGCGTGTGGTAGTGGTACATGTAGAGTAGTGGTGGTGGTGGTGGTGGTGGTGGTGGTACGTGTAAAGTGGTGGTGGTGCTGGTGGTGGTGGTAGAGTGGTGGTGGTGGTGGTGGTGGTGGTGGTGGTATGAGTGGTGGTGGTGGTGGTGGTGGTGGTAGTGGTAGTGGTCGTGGTGGTGGTGAAATGGTGAGTGGTGGTGGTGGTGGTAGTAGTAGTGGTGGTGTGCAGAGTGGTAGCTGCTACTGCTTCTGCGTAACTGCTGCTGCTGTAATGTAGTAGTGATAGTGGTATGGGTGTAGTAGTAGTAGTAGTAGTAGTAGTAGTAGTAGTAGGAGTAGTAGTAGTAGTAGAGTAGTAGTAGTAGTAGTAGTAGTAGTAGTAGTAGTAGTAGTAGTAGTAGTTGTTGTTGTTGTAGTTGTGGTGGTAGTAGTAGCAGCATTAGTAGTAGTTGTTGTAGTTGTGGTGGTAGTAGTAGCAGCATTAGTAGTAAATATTATTATTGTTATCATTATTATCGCAATCATCATCATCTTTATAATAGTATTATTTACATGTTGTCCATTCTCTCCCGTTTTAGACATAATTTATATCTAATTGACTTATTACCTTCCAGCGCTATTAATTTGCTACACTACATGCACCTACCGTAGCTGTCTTTCTTTGTCTCACATCTAGATTCTTGCTCACATTTGGGTAAGCCTATATTCTTTTATCTTGTTCTAACACGGTTTGGAAATTCTCCAATTCCTTTTTCGCTCTACCTCGATCCTTTCACCTTCCAAAAACTCTTTCCTTCTCTCCTTTTTCTACCACTATTTCGTACTTCCTTCCTTTCTCTCCCTTCGATGATCTTCACATTCGTTCTTTCTCTCATTCTTCTACCATTAAAACCCGCAAAGTGCACCCTATCTCTCTCTCTCTCTTAATCTATCTCACAACAAACTTTTTTGGACCAAAACAATTGTCTTGTTATAATTAACGGTGTGGTAAACAGAAACAATAAAGCAGAATAAAAAAAAGAAGGGGACGGGATTAAATACCTTGTTATATTAGATAGCTCTTACAGATATAACGGTGTGTTTGGTCCACAACTTGTCACGTGATGAAGATTGCGAGGATCGTAAGTATAGCATATTTCATTCCAGTTCATGTTTGTATTACTACGTGGTCAAATGAGTATGTATTTGCGTCATAGCGTGTCCATCCAAGAAAACCTGCGCATACCATATTATTTGCATTGTAATTGTATTTGCGGAAGTCTGGACGGCTCAAGCAAAAAAAGAAAGAAAAAAGGCATGAGATCGCAATCCTTAATGTTACACTACAAAATGTAATAAATGCTATCTAATATACGAGATGTTAAATTGGATGGGGGTGAAATGTACATTTGGGGGACAGCAAGGGGTGTTGTTTTTTCTGTAGTGATCATAATTTTCCTCAGCATTGCCCCCTTGGGAAAATAAAACACCCTTTGGCAGTCTTAAGAATGTTACATATCCTACCATTCGATACATGTTTTTGTATAATATCATCAGTATTCATTATAGTGAGGTTCCATTGTGCCAGAACACGATCTCACTGGATGGCGAAAGTGCCCTCTCCCTTGGGGCACTATTCATAATGTATTACGAATAGCAAAGTAGGCCTATCAAAAGGTCCTCTCACGAGAAAAGACCCTCCTGGGTTATAAATTTGTGAAAATTTTAAGTTTAAAGATTCTGTGTAAGAACAAATGGGAAATTACACTACATTACTACATTGCAGAGACATTACCGATTCAGTAAATTTGAAGAGCCTATTCATTCATTAGTGCTAACAACTTTCTAAATTCCTAACAATCTCATTTTCCCGATTTAATTTAAACTTTCACCAGTCTACGTCTCTGATTTTTCTGCTTTCCTCTAGTCTAGAGTAGTTTGCCATCAAGGTTGGATTCCCTTTACTGACCTCGGAGCAATTGTGACCGGGGCATACGTCGTACAACCTTTAAATGGATTGGGGCTTGAATGTGGAATTCTCTTCGAAACGACTATTGTACACCTGCATGCTAAGCTAACTAGGTTGAAGAATCTACTTGCCCCAAACATGGAATGAATTACTATTCTACAAATAAATTTTAGCCTATTACTTTTCTGATACCGCTATGGTTATGTTCTCTCTCTCTCGCTCTCGCTGTCCTTTTCTATCTCTCCCTTTTCCTTTACGTTCCCTCTCTCTCTTTCTGTTTTCTCTATCTATCCCTTTTCCTTCTTTTTTTCTTCTCTCTCTATCTTTCTGTCCTTGTCTATCTCTTCCTTCTCCTTCTCCCTCCCTCTCTCTGTCCCATTTTACCCCTTTCTCCCCATTTTTCTCCCTCTCTCTCTTTCTTTCTTGTCATTTTCTTCTTCTCTCTCCCTCTTTCGTTAAACCAAAGTGTAGTCATAGGATATTGCACGGGTCTTTGTGTGTGCGTGTGAGTGCATGTATGTGCGAGCTTGTGTGCGTGTGTATATGGGCGGAGGGTGGGTAGGCTTGCAAATAGAATGTTAGGCCTATTCGTACATATGTATTTCGCCCATAAATGTTATGTAGAACCTCCCAACGTTCGTCGTGTATATATCATTTATGCTGAATGTAGAATTTCGTTCAATGTTATATGGATAGGCTTTTTCAAATAGTTTGCCAAATTACGTGTAATACACAAGATTAAAGAACAACACAAAGTCCAATGACTTTAATCGACGATGCCTTGTAATGAAATATCACTGACATTTTACAAGTAAATTAAATAAATAATTATGTCATATGCGTTTTATTGTGGCTGCAATCATTCATTTATTATCCACAGTCTATTGGGGAAAACGAGTATGGTAAAACCGGACACTCAAAGCTTTTTAATTTTTTGAGGCACTTCTTGATCATTTTGAAGCGCGATTTTTTTTTTAGGGCTTCAATATTACACCATATCACAGACACTGATAACACGTAGGGCCGTGCATCTCAGATTTAACATTGTTAAACTATGCCTTTAAAGATCATGATAACAACATTCAAAATATCAATATTTTCTCCTATTTTCTTCTTGTTTCATGTTTCAACATTCTCAGGTAATAATGTATATATATATATATATATATATATATATAATGACAAATCATTTTCATAATCATAATCACTTTAACAATTTTAACACAAGGAAGAAGGCTCAAATCCCAATAAGCATAAACTTGTGTCAGGTACACCTTCTTAATTATTGTAGTACTAATATAAGAAGCAAAGAGAAGAATAGATGAAGAAAGGGAAGAAAAGTAAAGACGGGAAAATGGCTGTAGAATAGAATGTACATGTACTTCTAAACATAATGATGAATGACGCTGCATATACATTATATTCTGATCGGGGTCGTCTGCCTTAAATAGTTTAACACACTGACGTCAGTGACATGCATCAGAAAAATGAAAAATGATCAAAATGTTTTATATCAATGAATTGACATACTTAACATAATCATAATAAATATGTACAATAGTATCGGGGAAAAGTAGTCAATATTTATATCGCAAACATTATATATATGTATTTCTATTTGTACACACATGCAGATCTATCTTTTCTCAGTCTAATAATTTTCAAAAGAATATTTTTGACAGAACGAGTAATATTTGGACATAGAAGCTAGCAGTTTCAATTTCTGTTTTGGTTGTTGCTGTTTGGTTTCTTGTCATACGCTTAAACTCGTTGGTATTATTAGGAACCAACCACTAACCATGTTATATTACGTTTACAACAATAAAAAGAAATATAATTACTTTCCACATTTTCACAATCCACTCAACATTGTAAAATGTATTAAGCATATTCATTCATGTGTTATTTCTTTTGCATTAATGGAATTTCCTGATTGTTGGTGCCATAAAAAGCAGATATGTACACTTTAATCTAATCTAAAATGAATAGGCCTAACATTATTAATGTTGTTAGCATAAGTATGACCATTATCATTAGTAGTAGTAGTAGTAGTAGTAGTAGTAGTAGTAGTGTATAAATAGTAGTAGCAGCAGCAGCAGTGTTTTCATCATCGTCTCCTTCATTATTATTATAATTGTTGTTTTTGTTGTTACTGTTGACTTATATTATTTTTTTAAGGTCTTTCTGAAACAAAAATATCAGCATCAAATCCATATTTCGTTAAATAAACAATTCTCTATCACACCTACAAACCATGTCTAAGTCGATCAACATTCCACTAAATTCACGAAGTTCTCAAAACGTAACTTGCAGCATGTCTTGAAGACGTTAAGACGACTTTTGTGCGTTTATTTAATACCAAGAACGTTTTATCTAGCCAGGGAGGTGATAGAGAAGGAGTGGATTCAAGCCGCTCTCCTTTGACCCAATGCTCCAAGCCGCCGAAAAGTTATGCGCTAATCTGCAACTGTTGACCAGGTGGTGAGATAAAAGAGCGCATGAAATATCAGGATTTTGAATTCCTACATCAGAAAATGGTATCTCAGCAAATGTTCGCTGTCCCTTTCAATGATTTCTCATCAATTGTTGAATGTGTAATGAGATGAACAAGCGAACACAAACTTTTGTAATTTCATACTTTTTTACAACTGCAAAAATACAAAAAGCACGCGAAAGCACGCATTAGCAAACTTAAAGTTATCGAAGATTGTAAATCATGGACTAAATGACGGGACATTAAAACATGCGAAAATAATCGGATTATCCTAAAATATTGAATTTTTGTCAGGATCTAATTTTTCTTTTACCAACTCTGGCACACAAATTATAGGAAGGGCGCAGTACTAAATTTGAAAAATAGTTTGATGCACTATTCCCAATACAATCTCCACATGAAGTTTATAATTTACACTGAACATTTGCTAGTAATTTAATAAATATGAAACTGGTGCCTGGCCTCCGAAATTCCACGCAGTGGAAGAGCGGCTCCGAGCATGGAACTTCAAAGCCAAGTGGAATGTTACGCATCCCATTGTTACGCTTTAGACCTCACGCATCCGTTTGAATAAAATACAAGAGTTTCCACTCCTTCTCTATCACCTCCCTGGTCTAGCCTGTGTTAAGCACAGTTAGGCTTATCTTCTCACTAAAAGACACTTAGTCACATGTACAGGAAAACTGAAAACCAAGGCAGAGATGCATCGACCAACAGCCTTAAAGGGAACCAAAACCTTCATCCTAAGTTACCTTTATTGTAAGGTTTAAACGATTTGAATAAGATTAGTGAAAAATTGAACAAAATCAGGCATGGTATAAAGAAGTTAAAGCTAAAGAAAAAACTTGTCACCAGAGGGCAATATTTAATTTGATGACATCATTTGTGCCTTCTGATCATGGAATTTCATGTTTTTCCTTCTTTCTTGTGATTGAGATAATCTACTCCCCTGAAAAGAAGATATAGAATGCAGAATGATATTCTACTTCACATTCTATGAAGTCGGATATTGAACACAAATGGATACGAAGAAAATGAAAGAATTGTGAAATTCCATGATCAGAAGGCATGGAGAGTTGTCCACAAATGATGTCATCAAATTAAATATCGCCCTCTGGTGACAAGTTATTTCTTTAACTTTAACTTCCTTATACCTTGCCTGATTTTGTTCAATTTCTCACTAATCTTATTCAAATCGTTTAAACTTTACAATAAAGGTAACTTAGGACGAAGGTTTTGGTTCCCTTTATATAATATGAAGAATTCAAATCGAATGTTAAATGTCCTAACAGTCATTCATATTAGTACTCACACTTATCATAGCATTATCAAGTATAGCGGGGCTACGAAAATTAAAGTAAATGCAAGGGGGAGAACTGCATGTTTTAACAGAATCCTTTCATTATTATTCCAGAGGTTAGGACAAGTACTGTAAAGATGATTTATTTGAAACGAGACTGTTCTATGTCTAGGAATATGAATGTCTAGTACTACTGACCTTGTGGGATTACGGTAAATTATGTACATACATGTATATTGCATAGATTTTCAGTTTAAAATACTGTCATAATTTCCACATCGTCCCAAATCAATCGCAAATGTCTATACCAATAACAAAGTTTAACATGTTTAATATTAAAGACTAACGTAGGTACAAGTGATGGAGAAATGATAGTGAAATCTTGAATAATAATTAACATACTTCAATTGATATACAATTTTAGTGATACCCTAAATACATTCACATTTACATACAATCATTTCGCATAACTCTGACATAGCTTCTTTTCAACATTATAAAAGTAATGGTGTCCGCGTTTAATTTGGAAGGTGCCAGGAAGGGTTTTTTGGGGTCAACATTTTGTTCTCGTTTGTACCACTTTGATTCACCATGTCAACATTCTCATAATACAATATTGTTTATTGTGTTAAGTTAATTTGCAATGTAGTGTGCTACTCCAGGTCAATCATGCCATGTTGTAAAATTGTTTTGTAATACAATCACGAGTTTCGCTGCGTGCGAGCTTTGCAAACACAATAATTGATAATTCCACCACATCCAGTGTATACGTAGGCCTACGCATTGCACATGGTACCAGACGAGTGTAGGCCTACATGTCTTTAATTGATCTACCTAATTATTTAGGCAAGGAAATTTCGTCGCCAGTGAATTCACGCATAGTCGAAATAAGCGTCACCCTGCAGTTACTGCCCTCGCCGGTAACAACAGCTGCAGTTCCACTAGGTGATACGGCTAGGAGAAGTCTCGAACAATCATGCGCTATTCCTTGCAAGAGGGTATCCAGTGGGTCTCCATTCAAATAGAACCTTTGCAAAGTTATCAACCCTGCTATGTTCTTCCAGAGGACATAAAGTATATTGTTGTTGTCGCATCCGATGGCAACTTCTTTCCATTCAGGACGGGTGATGGTCCTCAGAAGCTTTCCACTCCAGTCAACGACTGAGACCTTTGTTGAATCGTGGGTGAATATGATCTGGTTCGGACTCCGTGCAGAAATTGCAATGCGTTGTGGCGTAAGGTTACTTGCTGGAATCAATTTGGTTTGGGGCCCATCGCTACGTACGACATATATCTTTTTGCAGCTTGGAACACTGCAGTAAATGTTATCTTTAAGGTCCGTAGCCATGTCCGATATGCGTCCCGGTAAGTCCCTGACATGGTATATATCACTATGGGCTTGTCTGTCACGACAGTCTTCAAACTTATCCAACACGAACCTCAGGTCTGAGAGCGATGCAAAAGCCGATACAGATTTAGTAGCTGTAGGCCTAGGTTGTGTATAAGGTCCAAATAGGCCATGTACGATCCTTTGGTCCTGGAGCAATGTAAAAGCCGATACAGACGTAGTGGAGTCCGCAATTCTTGTCTCTATGCCAAATTTAGTTGCCACCTTTGAGGAAGCTGTAGTTTGTAGTATTGCTAAATACCTATGATGTTCATACAGACTAGAATATTGTACATGGTATGTTTTTTTGCTTTCGGAGTAGTACTTACTTGTGGTTGCAGTTGTGGAGGGACCTTCGCGGGACGCTAAAATAGCTACTCTCCCATCACGAGTAAATGTCACAGCCTTGATCGTGTCTCCTGCGCCCTGCAGGCCTATGTTGATGTTCTTTCTCTCACATACCTCATAGTTGGTGAACAAATTAGCTTCAATTGAAGACCCGTTGTCCGTCAATCTGAAATGAAGCTGTCTTTCCTTCATGAATTTCTTGATCGTTTTGCGGATGTATTTCTCTGGCGCCTTCGAGAGAAGGCTGTCAAGGGATTTCAGAAGACCGTTATATAAGATAGCAATTAGACTCTGCTCTCGCGTCTCTTCCGCTTTCAACTGAATTTTCTCTATGCTTTTGGTTCGATCTTCTAGTATCTTCTGCCATTGATTAAGTGTTTGATGCTGTAATTCGAAGAATTTTTCATTCTTAACTTTCACACAATGGGTGTATTTATCAATATCGTCTTCGATCTGCTTATCAAGGACATCTTTCTGTTTCTTGGCCAGGTTCTCGGCTTTCTCAATCATGGGAATAATGGCCGCACACTGTTCGCACACTTGATCCAGTCTTGACAATCGTGATTGTATTTCCTCGCGCATCATCGGGACAAAATCTTCCAACTTGACACACTCATGGTTATCCTGAAGACGATGGTCATTGATAGAACACACCTGACAGACCGGAATGAGACAAAACGTACAGAACAACTCTTTCTTATTTCCTCCATGTTTCTCACAAAAGATCCTCCCATTTGTATCACCATTATTCTCCAGATCCATCTCGGCGATATGGATTCTGCTTGAGGTGTCTGCACTGCAGGGATGCTTATGGTTCTTACTACACGCCATGCACAAAGCTAGTTTGCACTCGGCGCAGTTGAAGAAGGGTGATGCCGAATCTGAATCAATGTTACCGCAAACCTCACAAAGTTGAATCCCTTTCATTGTCTCTTGCATTGGTTTCTCTTTCTCCAGTCGTTCCACCAGGGTCATGGCGCGAAAGTTATGCCTCAGGCCTAATATTCCAGCATCGTTGAGAATAGTCTCTTCGTCACATAACGGACATGCGATCTTTCCAACGCTAGACTTTTTTTCCTTATGATATGCCTCCAGGCATTTCTCACAGAAAGTGTGAAAACATATGAGCAAACGTGGCTTTTTAAGCTGTTCTAGACAGATGGCGCACTTCACTTCTTCACGAAGTATAGACAACCAATGTGTATCTGCAGATGCCATATTTCTTGATAGTATATCATTGAAAATTCTTCTCGAAGAAGTAGCTGCGAAGTGGCCAAGGCCTTATCCTTAAAATCGAGGGGCAAAAACTTCTGAACGTGCTATATGATCCCTGAAGTTTAGAAGTTTGGCATCATAATCATGCTTAAATGTACAAGATCGAGCAGTTAGATTTTTGAGAATGCGGAGTTTTTCGTATGTTTTATGAAGCGATTCCACAATAATACATGTATTGATTTACCAATTATTTCCTATCCTTTTAACTGTTTATCATAAATATAGATAATCGGGCTGCCAGGTGTTCTTTGTCGGATCTGTCAGAATCGAGGGGCAACTTGCTCCGCTAGTGTATAGCTGCCTTTTGCTCTTGGAAAATACAGCAAAACGGAAATGATGGGTCAAATCTGAGAAACAAACATAATTGTGAGTAGTATTAAACCATTCAGAGAACAAGAAGCCTCTGAATGAAATAGTTATTCAGTATATATACCTCACTTTAGAAATCCAGCCATCTGATTGGTCGAAATTGGAGACGTTATTTTAGCCATGCCCCGACTACCAGTCAATAGTCTTTTAAAAAGTGCCCTCGTACCCGCCTACCAGTCAATAGTCTTTTGAAAAGTGCCCTCATACTGATATCCCCATTGGTTTACGTGATAAAATTGTCTTTGTGCGAGCGCGGAGACCATACAGTGCTTTTTGTCTGCGATTCCCAAATGATTGAAACTTTCAGTCATTTTCCAGCGAAGATTAACATACAGTTACTCAGATTTTCTGTGATGTTTTAACCAATCTTTACTCAAGAAAAGAATAATGTAAGAATTCTCGGTAGATTTTTGTGTCAATTCGGTATATAAAAGAGATATCGACTGCTTTAATATTCGAGGACTGGCTGTCTCTATACTGGCTCGCGGGAAAGTTGCATCCGCTGCCATCACCCCTCGGCGCGCCGCCCACCCAGCCGCGCCTCGGGGTGATAGCTTCCCCCTTGAGCTTATAAAAACAGCCAGTCCTCTCGTAGCAGTCGATATCTCTATACTATTGCACACTATGATATTGAATCTACATAGCTAGAAAACGTATCAAACTTGATATCACTCACTTTTAAAATGTAAGCAGAATATTACAAACATGTATAGTCCAATCAGTGGTAAACTTGTATAGCCAAGGAAGCCATTTCTTTTAGTGGTGTTCCATTAATGGCGTTTCTTCAATAGCGTTCCTGTCACGACCACTAGTTAACGTCTCGAGATGATTTTTAGCGATGGCTTCAGAGGACCATTCCCAATGAACTCGTCCAATCATTCACATTCGAGTCGACAGGTCCTAAACATCTGAAATTTAAAAAACAAAGGTCAATTAAGTATGAAGGTACTTTGGCTATACATTAATCTATATTGCCACACCCGACTAAGGTGAAGTAAATGGGTAGGCCTAACTGCATCACCACAAACTAAAAAAATTCCTTGAAACGCTAGATCACCATAAAGGCAGTCATGCTAAAGCCGAGGTAGCCTATCCGATAGGCGTCGGGCTTTATGGCAAGTATACTAATCGCGTTATGGAGACTGACATCGGCGCGGGCGTCAGCCCGAGCGCCTATCATCACTGGTGAATGCGAAAAGTTTAATTTTCTTTTATGTACCTTGTTTCGTTCGTCGAAAATCTACGAACCCCCTGCAAAGCTCTTTCATTAATATTCATGTACATTGACCAAAATAGGCCAATGAGCGATGAGACCATGACGTCATGATATTTGATTGGTTGAATAGAAGGGATCGCTCACCAAATAAGGCTAGTCTTATGAATCATGCATACGAATACACTCGTCACACATACGATAAACATATATGAATAATGATGAGTTCACCAGTGATGATAGGCGCTCGGGCTGACGCCCGCGCCGATGTCAGTCTCCATAACGCGATTAGTATACTTGCCATAAAGCCCGACGCCTATCGGATAGGCTAAAGCCGAGGTAATGTCATCGTTGAGCGCCAGGAGTTTTAAAGGTATATGTACCATTTGCAGCCAATTACATCAAATTCCGTAGAACTTTGCAGGAATTATGAATATGTGACGTATGTCCTATCCGTGAAATGTAAGCGTTAGCAATGTCCTAGTATTCAAATTATGCAAGGAAACTCGTTTACTTTCTAGACCTCACTGTCAGACACTATTGAGTGACTGATTGACTTCTTTTTTCTTTGGTAATAACATAAATAAAATGAGCTGTAAAGGGTACATGAGCATTTGTCTACAGCAATAACCCACTTCTTTTAATGGCTAAAAATAATATGATTGAATGTTTGCGCAGCACAAAACGCGTACGACCATTTGGTACAAGGGTCTGAAGATCAGACCATTACTAAAATGATTGCAATCACTCAGTCAGGTCGATTTGACAACTTTCCAACAAAAAGACATTTTCAAGCCCTTTTGTTTTGAGGGAAGTTCTAAATAAGTATTATCTTTCAAATGCCGGTGGAATTTAACCTTTTCATTTGTTTGGCCTGCAAATGGGACATAGTACCTTTAAGCTTTAGTTTTGACAAACATGACTGTGCACTATACAAGAATCCATCATTATTATTATCACTAATAGTACGAGCATGTCATATTTTTCTGTCTGCGAATTTCAGGCCCATTGTATTTTTTTCTTCCTTAACCCAGTTCCACTGTGTACAACCTTCAATGACATCATAGAATATTCACTCATAGTATAATAACGATCGATTTAATGAGATTAAAATCATGTATCTTCTGTAAAATTTCATTGCGTTATCTATATTTTTTAAAGAGAAGGTTGAGTTCTGGAAGAGGTGAACAAAAATTGTGAGCGTTATCATTGTATTATGCAAGTGTGGAAGAACATCAGAGAAAAAATGTTCCCTGAAAGGCATGGCTCTTCAAATGCCTTAATATTCTAAGTATGGCATGTAACATCATAAAAATCAGGACGGACTTTTATGCCACATTTTCGTGTAGTCCCATATACATCTTACTGTGTACAGTGCTTGTGACTTTACCAAAACTGGGCCAAATTTCTTATCATTTTGATGATTTCAGAACCTTGCAGTACACACCAATACTTATATGCTAGATGATCAACCTTTTTTGATCGATTCCACAACGTTTTTTTCACAATGCAATCGCATTACCAGAACTCAACTTTATCTTTAAAGTGTTAAACATCTGATGAAGAAATTGAACTAGCTTATAACTAATAAGTTTTGAAACTCAAAAAGACTAGGGGGAGAATCCACTAGCATGTTTGTTACCTCAAATGCAGTTATGTTTGTTAAAGTGTTGGAGAACTCTCATTTTTACCCAGGGGTTGAGCTATGATTTTGTATTTAATTCTTTTCTTCTTCTGAAATTATTTTCACAGTTCTCATGTACCACGAAACCAAGTACACTACCAGATATCTTGTAATATATCAAATAGCAGATTCCCCTAGAAAAATCATGGTAAACGTCGACTGTCTTAATTACAGACGCGGTAAACTCTGAAAGAGAGTGACACCCTGTTTGTCGTTCGACAAATTTCTCAAAACTCATACTAAGGATGGTAGGTAAATGACCAAAATAATCAGTATATAAAGCGGCTATGAGCCAAATATTCTGCAGCCCGTGGGGGCCGGGGAGGGGTAAAGAGTACCCCCACCCTCACGACCAACCCGATCCTGGTTATAGTGCAATATAACTGAATCTTTTATGCAAAATTGTTGACAATACTCACGTTTTCTCCACTTCAGCGTGGCTCCGTGTTTACATAATTATTAATTCTGAATATTCCATACATGAGTAAGCTCTCCTTGCTAAATCTTGCTCACCATAATTCCACGAGACATGTGCGTCAAATTTCACTCGACTGTGATGTTCTGTATGCTAGCATTAGTTATATATAAGAAATAGAATTGAAGAAACTCCTTATAGGCAAACAGGAGAATATATTGTATGGCAGCTTTCTAATGATTCAGAACAAGACGTTCATGCAAGAACTTGAAACCGAGCATGGGAGCCTCAGCATTCTGATTTAAATAAGCAGTTCATCCCTTTATATACACGGAAAGGGGAGAAAGAGAGGGTGGAGAAAGAGAGAGAAGGAGAGAGATAAGAGAATCAAATCCTTTGCCAGATTGGATTGCGAAATGTTTGCTTCCTGTTATGATCATGAGTAGAGGAAATTGTGAAATATGAATGCGCTTCCAAAAAATTCCCTAGAAATCTGACTACCAGAATTTAAAATGAAAAAAACTTTAGGCAGGGACTCCAAAACAACATTCTTCCAATAAACTGGATTAAGAACGTTTGTAGTGTGTAACATGAAGCACTTCATGATCTATCTGGGCGGTTGATCTTTGCCCTGGATTTTTTTTGTTTGGTGGGAAACATTTTACAAAGCTGGAGTTGAGCCGTTCCCTGTTTAACGGAGGGGGCAGAGATTGTATTTATATTGATATACACGTTGTGACAGATTATCCCAGACTGTATGCACGCGAATAAACGAAATAGACGAGCAAAACTGAAGACATCAAATGCATCATCTTAAATGTTAAGGCTGTTTTTTGAGTTGATTTGAAAGAATTGCACGGTTCAATTCAGTATTTCATTTTTTTAATTGAGGTGTGCTTTATACTAGTTTATTTTGCATAAAACGACATAATTTTTTAACATATTCCTAATTTATTTGTAATTCCATTAGGCTGTATATCAAATCGTATGACATAGGCCTAAGGCGACTATTTCCCGAATGTTAGTAATTTCTATATTCTTGAGGGAGACAATTAAAGGGGGATTTCAGATTTCCTATCTAATAAAAAAAAACATTTTTAGTAGTAGTAGTAGTAGTAGTAGTAGTAGAAGAACTAGT
Source organism: Mesocentrotus franciscanus (assembly GCA_037976565.1). NCBI lineage: Eukaryota > Metazoa > Echinodermata > Echinoidea > Camarodonta > Strongylocentrotidae > Mesocentrotus > Mesocentrotus franciscanus. The sequence goes on along the minus strand of CP137686.1, from coordinate 2,403,267 downwards.
AGTAGTAGTGAGTAGTAAGTAGTGGTAGTAGTAGTAGTAGTAGTAGCAGTAGTATTAGTAGTGGTGGTAGTAATATGGTAGTGGTAGTAGTGGTAGTAGTGGTAGTAGTAGTAGTGGTAGTGGTGGTAGTAGTGTTGGTATTAGTAGTAGAGTAGTAGTATTAGTGGTAGTGGTGCGTAGTAGTAGTAATGGTAGAGTAGTGGTAGTTGCACTAGTGGCAGTGGCTAGAGTGGTAGTAGTAGTAGTGGTATGGTAGTAGTGGTAGTAGTGGTGGTAGTGGTAGCACTGGCGGTAGTAGAGTATTATTATTATTATTAGGTATGGTGGTGCTAGTATATTAGTAGTAATATTATTAGTAACAGAGTGGTAGTAATATTAGTAGTAGTGAGTGGAATGAATTAGTATAGTATTAGTATTGGTGGTATGGTGGTAGTATAGTAGTAGTGAAGTGAGTATGGTGGTGGTAGTAGTAGTGGTGGTGGTAGTAGTGGTAGTAGTAGTGGTAATGGTGGTAGTGGTAATGGTAGTAGTGGGCTAGTTGGTAGTGATGGTAGAGTTGTGGTGCTACTGGTGGTGGTAGAGGAAGCGGTGGTAGTAGTGGTGGTAGTGGTGGAAGTGGTGAGTATAGTGGTGGTAGTGGTGGGAAGTAGTAGCGGTGGTATTGGTGAAGTAGTGGTAGTAGTGGTAGTAGTAGTGGTAGTAGTAGTAGTATAGTAGAAGAAGTAGTAGTACAGTTTTATAGTAGCAGCAGCAGTAGTTGTAAATATTATTATTATTATTTTTGTTATAATAATACTGTAATATTATTATTATTATTATTATTATTGTTATTATTATTGTCATCATCATCTTCATTTTTCATAAAAGTATATTATTTACATATTGTCCATTCTCTCCCGCTTTAGACATATTATACAGATATTGACTGGCAGGGGGTGTAATATAACATTCTTTGGACTGTTCTATTGATTTGGAACTACATGTAGCCCAGCTTCCGGAGCTTTCTTTCTCTCTCTCACATCTAGTTCCTTGCTCACATTCGGGTAAGCAAGCTTACTGTCTTATCTTGTTCTGACACGGTTTGGGAAGTCTCCAATTCCTTATTCGCTCTACCTCGATCCTTTCACCTTCCAAAACTCTTTCCTTCTATCCATTTTCTACCACTATTCAGTACTTCCATCCTTTCTCTCCCTTCGATGATCTTCACAATCGTTCTTTCTCTCATTCTTCTATCATTATAACCACCATAAAATGCACCGTACCCTATCTTTTCCTCTGTCAGCTCCCATTTTTCTCTCTCTTTTCCTCCCCCCTCTCTCTCAATCTTTCTCACAACAAACTCCTTCAGACAGATGCAATTGTCTTGTTATACTAAAAGCGTGTTATAATTATCAGGGTGAAAAAACAAAAAAACAATATAAAACAAAGAAGGGGATGGGATGAAATACTTTGTTATATTAGATAGCTCGATCTTACAGATACAAAGGTGCGTTTTGTCACAGCTTGTCACGTTATGTGACACCCAGGTGCGGGACATGGGTACCTGGCAGGAACTAATCCCTTAAAATGCTTGAGCACTGTAATGGCAGCTGTGCTAAAACCAGGGTAATAACAGAGTGCCTGGAGTGGCTATGAGCCAGACATGAGTGCTATATACAAGACTCCACTATTTTTATGCCCCACAGAAATAATGTTTGAATTCCATAATACGTCATTGTAATGTTTCGCACCAGGTGACATACAAGGCCATTGAATTGCCTGAGGTTGATTATTCAAAAGCAGAGGTGATCATGTTCAGTAATCCAGAAGATAAACAAAAAAAATGTACAAAGGATAAGTGAGCTATGCTACAAAATTGTTTTATTTTTGTCAAGGCTAGATATTTCAATAGATGTACACACTTCTTTGCATATGATGAGAGTCAAACACATTAAAGGATGTACATAATCGATGAATGGATAAAAACATCATGATAATTATAGTTTTAAAAAGAAAAATATGTACAGTCTATTCATAATCTACATATTTACATTTTTGCAAAAGAATGTGTAAAGCACTCCTAGCACCTAAAGTCATAACAAATGTATACAAAGCTACTTTAACACTGCACTACTTATAGCTACTTGCGCCCTTTATATAGCAAACAATGCCTAAGCGATGACCGTTGGTCCCCTTTTTTTAATGTTAATGTTAATTTTTTTTAAATAAGTCCAAGCACCATTTTCCAAAACCAAGTTATATTTGGGCTTCTTAGATTTTTGTCTATCTAATCAGGTGAACTTTTCAGCGGAGTGGACTTGGTCTTTAAGGTTGGATTTTCCTTTAAAGGGCAAGTCCACTCCAAAAATAACTTACCTTTAATAAAAGCAGAAAAATAAGACAAACCAATCAAAAATAGTTTGAGCAAAATCGGATAACTAATAAGAAAGTTATGAATTTTTGAAAAAGTATGTAAAACTATGGAACAATGAGAATCACAACACAAATTGCCAAGATGGTTATCAGTTTGTGACGTCATGTCCTCACAACTTATCAATTGCTTTATATAGTTTAATCCCATTAATTTCCTTTTTATCCCCAAAACTTGATTTCCCCATGCCTTTGCCCAGGTTATATGATTTGTATCATATTGCGTGCATGACATTTCCCAAAAACTTTCATGAATTTTGAAGAATTGATACTATTTTCTGAATATTGTATTTCATAATTATTGATTTTTATATAAATAGTTTATCAAAATTCAATTTTCATGATTTAACTGGACAAAAATTACTCTTTATTTGTGCATCCACACACAAAAAATATTACTAACAATCTAACTTGGATGCTGGTGTGAAGAAATAAGATTCTTAGGGTGAAAATAGGAAATTTATATTATCAATATAAAGAAAATAATTAGTGGATAGTGAGGACCATACGTCACAGACTCATGAGTGAGTTGCCAATTTGTGTAGTGATTTTCAAAGTTTGTCATGTCATTAAAAATTCATAACTTTCTTATTGGTTATCCGATTTTGCTCAAACTTTTTTTGATTGATTTTTCTGGTTCTATTGAAAGTAAGTTATTTTTGGAGCGGACTTGGGCTTTAAGGTCCCTGTTCAATGGTCCAGAGATAAATATTTGGAGCTCTGTAGTCCCGTGAGTGCCAAGCCTGAGTTAAATCTGTCTTAAATCCTATTGCGGCGCAAACCCTCACCCTTAATTTGTAATGAATGAAGCCCAAAGCAAAAGTTGGTGAAGCAAAATTGTCCATCATTCCAAAATATTCCATACCTACCAGCCTTTCTCAGAAGAACAAATAAAAGGAATCTCTCGAGGCAAGATTAGGAGTGGAGGTGTCATGGTAAAGTGGTTCATTCACTTGACTCTCAATCCTAGGGTTGAGGGTTTGAAACCCAGCCCGGCACGAATGTCCTTTGGCAAGACATCAATCCACATTTGCCACTCTCCACCCAGGAGTAAACAGGTACCTGGCAATTGCTGGGGTGATAATAATTGCAGGGCCTGCAGGAAGAGCAGTACTAATACCGATCATTGGGCCACCCTGGGTAAGACCGATTTAATATTCTTATCAGTTATTACTAGGAATGCAGTGTATTTAAAGCCCCACTGCACTACTTGTTGCTACTTGCTCCTTCTATATAGAAAACAATGCCTTAGCTGTGCCTGTTGGTCCCCCATGATCCTCTTTTTCTTATCTTAATTGAGAGCTGATTTGATGAGATAACCACGGGAGGTCGAATCCCTCCTGGCCAAACTAGTGCAGACAGGCTTTAATAGACTTTTATGCAGATGCTTTCTGAAGGCCCTAAAGTAGGGACCATTCCTCCAACATAGGAATAGTTGGCTAATCCCTAAAGCTTCACATCTTCCAGGGCAGAGAGAGTCATCTTAGCACTGGGCCTCTGGGTGGGGTCTTCGATGGTACAGGCACAGAAGAGTTCAATGAGGAACTGGTACTTGGGTCCTAGGTTCTCTTTGGGTAGCGGGGGTCTGGTTCCCAATGCTGCCTCAAATTCAGACTCGTCAAAGCTCGTCTCATCATCGTCATACTCGCTGTCATCTCCACTAACTGTACAAGAAACAAAACCACTATTAGACCAGTTAACTAAAGTTATGCATGTTTTTCTCTAGAACTCCTGGGTACTTACTACACCCATCTGTTCAAAGGGGAAGTCCACCCTGATCTCAAGTCGGTTTAAATAAAAGCAGAGAAATGAGAGAAACAAGTGAGTTTAAGTTTGAGCAAAATCTCATTACAAATAGAAAAGTTATGAATTTTTGAAGCTGTCATCAGTGTAACACAAAGTGGCAGCACTGTGACGTATCTTGCAAGCTCCTCTCCAATTTGCTCTGTACATCAAATTTCATGAACTTTCATTTTCTAAGTTATTGGTGACGGATAGATTTGTTTCATAAAGGGGTTGTATAAAAGCATATTTGCAATAATTGCATTTAGGGTGAATGTATGATTGAAAAATGTTCTTAAAGGGACTTGGTAACATTGTTCAGATGAGAGAAAATGGTGCTCAGGTAGTGACTTCAATGCTAGATGTAAAATTTAAGATAATCTGAAAGTTTGAGTGAAAACAGACCATTATTAACGATAAAAATTGGGAAAAACTGATCTGATCGATTCCTTAATTCTCCCAACTATATTATTACAATTTAATTACATTTTAGGTGAATGTAAATCATAACAAAGCTATGAATTGGCTCTATATATCATTCCAGACATTTAAGTGTTGAAAGATTTTAAAATTCCTGTCTTATGTCTTATTTTCAGGGAAAAACAGTTGGGAAAATTCAAAAATGGTTGGGAGAAGTTACTGTTAGAAGGTGTTGACCAGTGATGCCTTCAAAGAAAACCATAAATATCTTTGTGATTTAAGAATTGTTTTCAGGATTGTTTGCATGCTAGAGTGTTAGTAGGCCTACATAGAAGAAATATAATAAGTAATAAGTACCGGTATACAAAAATTACGCAGTTTTTTCATCAACCTTCAACAATGTTACCGAGTCACTTTAAGGGAAAATATACATATATATATAGTATTTTGTTGTTGATTGATTGTACCTCGAAAATTCTTTCTTATTTTAATCGGTTTTTGGTCAAACTTTCATTGATCTGGTTCTCTCATTTTTGCTCTGCTTCTATTAAAACCAATTTAATATCAGGGTGGACTTCCCCTTCCTCACCTGCCATGTATAATGGCATCTCTCTAGAAGGAATCCAATACATTATCTAATGCTATGTCTGGCAAATCTCTCAGTAACTGTGTTAACTTATCATGGGCGTTCCCAACACAAGCTATGCTTTTCGGGTTTTCGCCTCCTTCTGTTATCTGAATTATTTACTGTATACTCTGTGTTGAAATCATTGTTACATATATAATATATATACATTTTGTTTGACATTGTACCGTTGAGAAGGAAATAAATGATAATAAATTTCAATTTCAATTTCAAATCTCGAGCAGGCTTCTGATTTGACAAGAGAAACATTGTGTTGTCTACCTCTAAGAAGGATCTTACTACCAGTGACAATACAAAGCTCATATATTTATCTCAGACTTTATTTTTCATTATATCGCAATCTCTTACTTCTCACGTGCCTGTTACAGTTCTATGCATAATAGATGTACATGTACATGCAGCTTTAATGCTAATGCTCATCTAATTTCATGTGATAGTTAAAATGAAAATTAAAGTATGGCAGAAGCTATTTTTATCTCTCTGGCATTGATTCTACATTCCAGCTGCACATAATTCACCTTTTAAGGTTGGTAGACTTTAAAGGAAGTGGGTCCTCAGTTTCCATGTGCATGAGGCCATAATTTGCTGAAACCAGGCTTGGTGGAAATACCGTTAATGTGTGTACAATTCTGCACACAGAAAACACGTACATGTAGGTCTATCAAGAAATACCCATCGTCTCTCGGAGAGTCTTCGAGTGTGGGAAAGGTGAGAGAATGACTTTACCATGTGGGGGAATGGATGGGGAAATACAAAGCATTACATAAGGCCCGTTGGTCATAAATCTGAAGGCGAATCCTGGCGATTGACAACACCTGTCATTGGGTAAACACCCAGAGCAGTGTCAAATTCCCTGTGAGAGCCCACTCCTATGCATCTATAATACTAAAGAAAGGAAAGAAACTCACAAAGTAGATTAAGATGAGGGGCATCTAGGGACATCATCTCCCAGATGACCAGACCATATGAGAACATGTCCGTCTTATGAGTGATGTCACCGCCTATGTGGACCTCCATAGCATTCCATGGCTGAGAGCCGATGTAGTCATCAGTAGGGTTCTGAAGAATGGATGCATACAAAGAAATGAAATGCAGATTAGCAAAGAAAGCAGAGTTGCCAACCTTGTGCAACCCGAAAAAGGAACCATGATGGCCTAAAAAAGGAATTTCAAGCAAAAAAAAGGAATTCATTAAAACGAAACTTACAACCACGCGCGACACACTTCCGATGCAGAAATCTCCATTCCTCATGCTGTTATTTCCATATTATAGTTCGTCCCTCTTCGATCAAAGAATACATGGCCATTTTGCTACTATATTCTGGACGAAAATGTGCCTTTTCCTGGCAGATTGAGCACTACAACTTGAACGCGCGAACGTGCGATACGTATAATATACGTAATATTACATGCAGCGCGGGGCGGTTACGCGAAGAACTTGTATTTGTTAGAACCGTGCACCCACTATTACTTTTGTACATATCATACACAATACATATTGTACACATACGATTGGAATTATTTATAATAAAAAAATAAAAAAATAATGATAATAAAAATAAAAAATATTTTATGAAGAAAAAACGTACTACCGTAATTTTGAGAAAAAAACGGAATAGTTTCGGGAAAAACGTAATGGAAAGGTGTAAGTGAAATATCTGATGTATCCTACAATTCCTGCACTTCTATTGTTTTATTCATTGAATAAAAAAATCATAGGTGTACAGATCAAATTCTATCAGAGAGGGGGCAGGAAGGGGGGGGGGAGGGGGGTTGATGTACTTACAATATAATTTTGCAATGAAAATACACAAAAGCTTGGACCACTTTGATGCCTGAACATGAATTTTTTGATGTGGGATATAAAAGCAACTTTTTTTAGATCGGTTCGATTTGCCTTGCTGATTTCTAGTCCACCTGTCTATAAAGGCCACTCAAAGCAATCAGAACAGAAAAGAGTAGACAGGTGCCAATGTTGCAGACAGGCTGTAGACTACATAATTTATCATAAAGCAAATACATGCGACCATTATAGACAGGTGATCTTTCAATACACAAAGGACCACTATAGATGGACATATTTTTATTAATTTGATTTCAGGAAACAAAAATGAGACAGATGGCCTTTGAATAGAGCTCGCCACTATGACTAGTTTTGACTGTACCTCCAGGCCGTTCAAATCGTCTCTCAGTTTGAGTGCTACTCCGAAATCGCAGAGCTTGACCGTCTCAAAGTCGCCCTTGACCAGAACGTTGCCACTCTTGAGGTCACCGTGGATGTACTTGAGGTCGTTGTGAAGATAGTTCAGGGCTGAGGCCAGGGACAGAGCTACTTGGTAGATCTGGGCTGCTGGGAATGGACCTGAAACAGTGAAGGACAAATTCATATGACGAATTGCTTACACATTTAATATTAATTGTCAGTCTATATGTAAAAACCCTACTATTTATTTAATGCACCGTTTTCCACCTCACACTGGCGCACAGCATATTATCATCCTGAGATAGCTACTAGGAGAAGCTGGAAGGGATTATCATTTCAAGGTTCAAGGTTTGTCCACAATTTCATTGGGCAAACAGTTTTCAAAGTATGCCAATCATTTTCTTTTATATAGAGACAGAGATATAAACTTGAGAAAGGAGAGAGGAAGAGGGAGGGAGAGCGAGAGACAGAGGGAAAGAGAGAGACAGATAGATACAGAGAGAAGGAGAGAGAGAAAGAGAGAGAGAGAGAGAGAGAGAGAGATGGACAGACAGAGACAGACAGAGAGAGATAGATAGACCTACATGTACAGAGGAACAGACAGAGGGACAGAGGGAGAGAAAGACAGACAGAGCAGAAAGAGATAGACAGAGGGACAGAGAGACAGAGAGAGATAGACAGACAGACAGAGGGACAGATGACAGGCAGAGGGACAGACAGACACAGACAGACAGACAGAGAGAGACAGAGAAAGAGAGAGAGATGGACAGACAGAGATACAGAAAGACAGAAAGTGACAGACAGCAGACAGGGGAAGGGGGGGGGGCAGTTAGAGAAGAGAGATGGGTTGGGGAGGTGTGTGAGAGAAGGGTATGAAAGTGAAGAATTGAAAAGAGGAGTAAACAAACCTGCAACCTGTACAGTATATTGCATCAATATATGAGTGAAGAAAGGTATATGAGAAGAATCTATATTTGATGGCAGTTTCTTGAAAAAAAGGATTCTACAAGATGAATGCTCAAATAGTAGATACAAATATGATTCCTAACCAAAAAGAAAAGAAAACTAAGGCCTTGGTAAAGCCTCAAGTTTGATGACTACTTTAAGGCATCGTTTAACAATGTTAAATCTGAGATGCACGGCCCTACATGTTATCAGTGTCTGTGATATGGTGTAATATTGAAGCCCTAAAAAAAAAATCACGCTTCAAAATGACCAAGAAGTGCCTCAAAAAAGTTAAAATCTTTGAGTGGCTTCCAATCATAAATATTTTGATAATCAGACAGGCGATCGGCTTGTAAAAGTCATGGGGTTCCTGACTGACCTAAAGGTTTATAATTATCATTGCAGCATGAGCTAAATCCAGGATTTTGTTTCAGAATCTGAGACAAAGTTACCCAATCCCTTTAAAGTACACTCATTGAGTAAATTACAGTTTATTATTTTATATAGTAATAAATTCCTCAAAAAAAGTTGTTGTTACTATTTCATCATACTTGACAAGATCTGCTTGACATTGGTATCATTGAAAAGCATGTTTATTCCCCTTTTCAGTGACGCCCCGTTCCATTTGTAATGATTATATAATCATGGAATGTGCAGCACATCTGAATATGGGGCCAAGTCAAAAATGAAATGTTGCAAAATGCATTGTTAAATTGTCTAACACTGAATTCTTCAGAGAGACATTGATGCTCAAACTTGAATTGCCAATTTTTTTTGACAAGTTTAGATGAAACCTATCCAAGACTTCTTAATCTTTCATACTGTTACCTTGTCCTGCTTCCTTGCGTTTATCAATCATACCCATCAAGGACTGTTGACCATTCTCCATAGACAGACACAGCGTTCCATCAGCTGACTTGCTAAGGGCTCGGAACTCCACGATGTTAGCATGGTCCATTTTCTGTAAAAGCGTAATCATTTGATTACAAATTACAAGAAGGCTTTGAATAATTTGGTCTTGTTTACTCGGGGTAGCCACATCATTATTAATACTGCTCTTTTTGCAGGCCCTGAAATAATAATTACCAAAGCATTGCCAGGTTCCCATTTTACAATTTTACAATTTTGGAGCAAATGCATTTCTGTCTCCTTTGCCGGTTGCTTAGAATAAAAAACAGCTTACATCTAGAGGTACCTTTAGAATTTTTGCTTCCTTTATAAGTCTTCCTTCTACGTCTACATCTCCTCTGTCTTTTCTGTACTTGCTGCGGATTTTTTTTACTGCCCATGGTGAACGGCCACTACCGTCAGGCCTTGGGCTCCTTCAGAAAGAAAAAGAGAAAAAACAAAAAGAACAACAACAAAAATACTGATGGTGGTCTGGTCTTAGGATTGTATTCTAGTCTACCACTTGCTACGAAAGTTAAAGTAAATGCTAAAACAACAATGTCATCCAGAAAAGAACCTCTCCAAAAAGTATTTGGTAATAGGGCATTAACTTAAATATTCTACATGTACTATCACACATCATGTGTCTGGACAGGTTAAACCATCAAGAGCTAAGAATAAGAATAGCAAATAAATTGCGATACTGGTGAATTAATTAAAAATATTACAATTTGTTATTTTCAGTTTTCTTTATTGATAACAACCAACAACAACAACCTAGAGTGTCGAGTGAGACCTAGTGACAGAACGTCACAGAAGTACCAAGACTAACACTGAGCTAGCCTCAGTAGGTAACTGAGGAGATCATTTGGGTGTGAAAGTTGAAACAGACCCACAACAAACAACGACAACAACAAATATTTATGGGCATACATATGATGGGAGACAGATAAAACAAGTCAAATGGGAAGTGTCCAAAATTGGCCGTGGACCCATGAGTAGGCCTATGACATGACTTAGATCTGTACTACTGTCTGTAGTGTAGACACAGGCCTACAGTGACTGTACAGTCAATATCATTATTAAAGGTACTATTACAAAGTTTTGGTATGGGGTCATGAATTTGGTTCAACTGAACATATTGGAAGCATAGAAGCTATGCGATTTAAAAATATTCAATGATCGTTGTCGCGGTTGAAGTCTAAATAATAAACTCTTTATGTTGTATAGCGCCCTCTCAAGACTGCTATTACTTTAGCTTTAAAACAATGTTTCTTGACTACAATCGACCGATTTGCTATTCCCGTTTAGAATTTATATATCAGAACTGCATATTCTGAGATTTTCATGGTCGCAGCTACCATGGAATGGCCTTAGGCGCTATTTGAAATATTTGAAATTTACCGGGAGCACCGGTAAATTTTGATTACTCAATTTGCTCGAAAGCAGAAGTGTTTAATTAAGGGGCTTAATTTTGTAGTGCTTATAGTCTAGATCTAATACATCCACAGGCACAGGGGCATCCAAATAGATCTAGACTAGACCCTATATCAAAAATTTAAAGAATTAATTAGACCTAGATCTAGGTCTAGATCTAGTCTTCTAGACTCTAGATTCTAGGCCTACTAATAGGAGAATGGACACAAAAGGGTAGTACGATTTGGTTATGTTTTACTTTCACTCCGTGTCGTCGTTTCAACGTTGCCAATATATAGTCTTGTATAAAGACGTTATTAGATATTCCCACATCTCCCCCCAAGCTTATTATCAACAGTTCAAGAGTTCTTATTGATTTCCAAATAGTTTCAAATCCAATAAAAATCCGAAATATAATCCTGTTTAAGAGTTCACGGATATTCTCCTTAATTGTGTTCTTCGAGTCCCGAGTCCATTCCAGTTTACTATTAAACCCAAATAAACACTGTCCAAACCTTTAAAGTCTTGTTCAGTTTCAGTTCCTGCAAAGTTAATCCCAATTTTGGTATTTAAGTTTAACCCATTACATGGACAGTCGCTTTGGTGGTTTCACGAGTCGTCCAGATCGCGTTCGCGTCTCTGTCGCAGCTGTTGGTGTAGAGGCCCCTCAGGCTGCTTCCGGTTGATCTGCTGGTTACGTTGGGAACCGGTTGAGTCGCTTTCATCAGAATCGTCAGGTCTCTCTGGATCGTTGCTCATGGATGACTCCGGCACTCTGGTCTTGGTGGGTTGACCTTGGACAGCAATCAGTGCACGGCGATTGACGTACTGTCCCATGTTCTGTCTGGACATGGTAGGACCGTGGTTGTTGCGCTTTCTGGGTGACTTTCCGTAGCGAGACTGATCACGGATCCACACGGAATCTCCTGGTTGTAGCTCTGGAAGCTCACGTGAGTCATGACGTCTGTTGTAGGTCATCATTTGATCTGACCTGTACTTCTCCTCTTTCTCTCTCACAGTCGTCAGGTCCGGCTGTTGTACCCGTGGCAGCAGCATGTGCGGCAAAGTAGGAACCTGAGTCTGCAATCTCCTCCCCATGAGAAGTTCACAAGGAGCTAACCCGTTTTGGAGTGGTGACGCCGATAGCTGAGAAGGGCTAACTGGATGTCGTCGTTCTTCTTCAGCAACGCTTTCACAGTGCGAACTCCTCTTTCAGCCTCACCATTAGCTTGTGGGTATCTTGGAGAGCTGGTTGTATGGACGAATCCATACTCTTCAGCAAGCTTTCTGAAGTTCTCGTTGGCGAACTGTGGACCATTGTCTGAAACCACAAGGTCTGGAATCCCATGGACTGCAAAGATCTCCTTCAGCGAAGAAATCACTGCCATTGTTGACTGACCTTGGAGTTGTTTGACCTCAATCCACCTCGAGTAGTAGTCAACTACTATCAGGAACGATTTCCCTTTGAGTTCGAACAGGTCCATTCCAAGACGCTCCCATGGCCTTGAAGGAAAGGATGAGCTCATCAAAGGCTCGCGGACCTCTTGGCGATGGATAGCACAGGTCAAGCAGCTTGAAATCATTTCCTCCAATGATTTTGATAGACCTGGCCACCACACTGAATCTCTGGCTCTGGCTCTGCATTTGGTGATTCCCAGATGTCCTTGATGTAGCCTCTCAAGGATATCAAGTCGCAGAGCTCTCGGAATGACTATTCTCTCGTCGTAGATAAGCAAGTCCTCTACCACACTCAGGTGTCCTCTCTGCTCATAGTAGTGTTTGAGGATCGGGTTATGTGGCATGTAGTCTGGCCATCCTTGAACGCAGTAGTCTCTGATTTTTGCACATACTTCATCTGCTTTTTGTGCATTTCTGATTTCCTCAAATCTCTGCATTGTCACTGGGAGGTTGATGGCTGATGTTGATGCATATGATTCAACCTCATCTACGAAGTTGACGTCATCCATTCCTGGCCTCTCTACTGGCGCTCGTGACAAGGCGTCAGCGGATGTCTGCTGTTTTCCTGGAACATACAATGTCTCTGCATCAAATCTCATCATTCTCATTCTGAAGCGTTGGAGTCGTGGAGGCATTTTCACAAGTTCTTTCGAGTTTAGAAGTGTGACCAATGGCTTGTGGTCAGTTTCCACCTCGAAATGAAGACCAAGTACATACTGGAGAACCTCTCGCACGCCCAAGTAGCTGCCAGTGCCTCTTTTTCAATCACTGCATACCTCTGCTCAGTCTCGGTAAGCGATCGAGATGCATAGCACACTGGTCTACGATTTCCATCAGTCTGCACTTGATACAGGATTGCACCCATTCCAGTCCCGGATGCATCTGCTGCAATGACTGTTGGCAGTTCTGGATCATAATGAGCTAAGACTGCTGTCGAGACCATCATCTCTTTGATCTGTGTGAAAGATCTCTGCTGCGCTTCTCCCCAACACCACACATTGTCTTTCTTCAGGAGTTGACGAAGGGGCTCGTTGATCTCAGCTAATCCTGGGAGAAACTTTCCCACCTGGTTCACCATTCCCATGAACCTCTGTAGCTCTTTCACGCTTCGAGGAACTGGAAAATCTCGAATAGCTCTTGTTTTGCTCGGATCGACCTTGACACCAGTGTCGTCGATGAAGTGCCCTAAGAACTTCACACTCTGTTTGGAGAATTCACACTTTCCCTGATTTAGTGTGATACCTGCTTCCTGCAGACGTTGTAGAACAGCTCGTACTCTGATGTCATGTTCTGTTTGTGTTGCACCATGGACTAGCACATCATCCATGTGACAAATCACGCCGTCAAGTCCTTCGAGGATAGTGGACATCGCTCTCTGGAAGACTTCTGGCGCTGACGTTATCCCGAACGGCAATCGGTTGAAGCAAAATCTCCCAAATGGAGTGACAAAGGTTGTCAGTAGCTTTGACTCATCCTCCAATGGAATTTGCCAAAACCCGCTGTTGGCGTCCAGTTTTGTGAAGATTGTGCTCTTTCCCAGTTTTGCTAGACTTTCATCGACTGAAGACATCGGATGAATCTCTCGTTCAACTGCCTTGTTGAGAGATGTAAGGTCTACACAAATTCTCACCGAACCACTGGGCTTCAACACTGGAACCATCCCGAACACCACTTTGTCGGCTCAGTCACTTTTGAGATCACATTTTGCTCCAACATGGACTCTAGTTCTTTCTTCACCTTCGGTAGAAGCGGATGAGGAACTTTCCTGGCTGTATACAGGCACATCGGCTTGGCATCTGAAGTTAACGTGATGTGGTATGCTGTCTTCAGTTTCCCCAAACCAGTGAAAAGTTGAGGAACTCAGCCTTGAAGTTTGCAGTTTCATCATCACAAGAATCGACTTCCTCCACTCTGCGGACTAGATTCAAGGTTCTACACGCTTTCCTACTCAGCAATGAAGACTCCTGATCTTTGACCACATAGAGAGTCTCCTTGATCTGTTTATCTCTATGCCTGAGAGTTGATGTCATTTGTCCTATTACAGTCAGGACTGTACTTCCTGGACCACGTAACCTCTTGGTTGTTGGTCTCATGATGTGTTTATTCAGCCATGGAGTGGAATCAGACAACACAGTAACGGCTGCTCCTGTGTCTAACTTGAAGTGTGTTTCATTCCCATCTACGAGGATCGATGAACTCCAGTACGTCTGATCGTTCTCGCTGACTTCACCAAGGAAGGGGACATCAATGTCATCGAAATCATCTACTTCGCTGACTCGAGCTTTCCATTTTAGCTTTGCTGCCTCTTGTTTTCCCTGTTCTGGTTGTTTGGCTTGACACACAGACTGGAAGTGGCCCATCTTTCCACATTGATGGCACTTTGCATCTTTGCGGGACAGCTGGCACGTGCATGATTCTGCCTTCCACACCACTTACAGTTACCCTGCGGAGTTTGAGATGTTTTCTTGAGTACGTTCCCTTGCTCTTAGGCCTTACGTAGTTTACGGCCGAGTTAGGGCTCTCACTCTCTGCACCTCCCCTCACAACAGACTTGTTTTGTTTCCGGGCTTCTGACTGTCTACTCAATTGAACTGCTTTTGAGAGAGTTAGGTCTTCTCTAGACTGTAGTTGATCAGATAGGGAGTCATCAAGCACCCCAACTACAATTCTGTCTCTTATCAAGCCCTCCTTAAGTCTATCGTAGTCACAGTCCTCTGCTAGCCTGTACAAATCATTGATAAATGTGTCCACACTTTCTCCCGGGCGTTGTGTTCGTTTGTTGAATTTTGCCCTTTCAACAATAATGTTTTTCCGTACATTGAAATACTTCTTCAATGTTGCGATCACGTCATCATACTTTGCTGTCTCCTCTTTCACATTGAGAGACACGATAATATCATCGGCACATTCACCCATAGCATAGAGTAGCGTACTAACCTGCTCACTGTCTGGCTTGGATGCGAGGCCCGATGCGACGCGATATCTCTCGAACCGCCGTGACCATTTTGGCCATTGTTCTGCTTGATTTAAGCCTGCAACTTTATCAAAGCTTTCTGGCAATGGTAGACGAGAACTTTCCATGGTTCTTCACTTATACCGCTGCCACCATGTAGTATTATTCAGACGACAAAAGGAGAATGGACACAAAAGGGTAGTACGATTTGGTTATGTTTTACTTTCACTCCATGTCGTCGTTTCAACGTTGCCAATATATAGTCTTGTATAAAGACGTTATTAGATATTCCCACAACTCTAACTTAGTACTGTCCATCCAATTTCAAAATTTCCCAAAACTTTGCATTACCTTTAATATTATATTAATTATTAGTAATAGTAGACTACTAGTATTAGTAGTAGATCATATTACATCAACATCATCAGGGATGCCAACCTTTCAGAGCACAAATCAGTAATCATAAGGCTAAAAATCAGTAATTTGGAGACAAAATCAGTAATTTTCTGCGCGACGCAAATTTTTCTGCACGCTGGCAAGCGCAGCTCCCGAGCAAGCGCGATAGCACAACAAGTTAAATAAAAGTAACATACCTGTTCATTAGTTGGTGTTACATGTGCATGTAACTCCATATTGAAACTATTCTACTGAAAGACTGGATGAACTCATGACAAAATGTCTTGATATGTTACTATAGTCTTTGCAGCGTCCTTGCACATGTAAGTTCATAAGTTGTTGTCAACTCCATATTGAAAGTGTTCTGTTGAAAGCAAGCCTTAGATTAAGTAGCCAGGAGCAAGGGGCAATTTATTTTTAAAAGTTGCCCCTTGCTCACAGGGATTTACCAGAGCAAGGGGCAATTTCTTAAGAACAAGGGGCAATTTTCCAAAAACAGATAATCATAATGACAACCAATTAAATAAGTTAAATAAGTTCAAAGATACAATGTTAATTTCATAATGGCTTTAATGCGAATAGATCTACGATCAATTTAATAACTTTTTAAATCTAGACTAAGTTAATGTGATCAACAGGAAAGATTGATTAAGAACATCAACTTGCACATTAAACAGTATTTTAAAGTAACTAAAATTAATGATGAGCAAATGAATAAATAAATCGTCAATTTCACGAACATCGAAAGTCAAAAGGACTTGGCAACTCTACTCCCAAATCGAAATCGAACCTCACACACAAACCTTCCGCCACACTCTCGAACGGTCTGTTAGTGTTACCGGGACTCGAATGCTTCGCGGTGGGAAGCTGGCCGGCTAGCTTTTTGCCAAAACAACGCTAGGTCGGCTGCTGGCAAAATGAAAGTAACTACGATCGAGAACATCGTAGACCTTAGGTGTTCTTAACTTGTCAATAAGAGAATTCTAAATTCTATTTGAGATGAAATAATAAACTAGACCTACAAACAAACCTTGACAGATCTCTAAAGACTATTTGAATGCTTGTTTATTTCTCCATTTGACGATTTGTTTTCTTGATCCTTCGAAACATTTGTACGTACGTACGTGCGTGCGCCACAGCACCATCTAGCTATTATATATCTAGCGATCGCGCGCATGAACGTACGTACGTGCGCTAGCCTATAGTATAGTAACAACAGGCGCATTTTCACTTCAAGTGCTAATTTTGAAAATCGGCAAAATTGGCAAAATCCGGGATTTATGGTATGAAAATCGTACCGCCCGTAATCGGCCGATTTCCCGTAGAAATTACGGGAAATCCGTACTAGTTGGCATCTCTGCATCATGATCATGATTCATGTACTTTTTACATTTTTGGTAATCATGACTCATGTCTTTCATGATTCATCATGACATGTACTATACTACTATGTTACTGTAGGCCTACTATTGACTTTGTTATTGTTAATTGTAGTTAGATCTAGCCCAAGTTTTACTAAACTGTACCAGCAGTAATCATATGTTCTTGGTAGATATGATCGGTGCAGATCTACAAACAATTTTTTTTAAATAAAATTATATGAAGTGACAAACCTTTCGAGCAAATAAACTGACACGCCAGTTCCCCAACCCAGCTTCTTCATAAATGGAGAAGCGGGAATTTGAATCGTGGTAGCGGGAGAGTTCCGGGCGGGGGTAGCGACAGAGACTCGACTTCTCTTCGCCGGATGCACGGGAGTCAGGAAATCCGAACTCACATTCTTCAGGGAGCCTTTGCTAGCTTTATCCTCTGTTGATGCCATAGCCTTTCCCTGTAGTTTAAAATTCTGTTAGTTTTCCTTCCTTCTTTAAAAATTGCTGTGATTTTGATTTTGAATAAAGGTTTAATTTCGTGATCGACGAATTTAATTTTACCGCAAATTACATAATTTCTGCCATTAGAGGGCGTTGTTCAATTTTCAAAATGGACTGCGAGCTTGTATTTTCACCACGAAATTTTTGACTGTAATTGGACTAATTGAATTTTCTCATTACAGAATGGCAGCCCATCTGAAAAAGCGTGCATATGAGGAGTTCAGCCAAATAATTCAGGTATTAAAAGCAAACACAAGGTAGCTAGATGTCGATGTATTCTTCCACTGGTAGATACACTACAGTACCACATACTGAGATTAATGTAGTGTTAATAATAATACCAGTGAGCAGTTGCTGTTGTTCATCAAGCAATTCAAGCCTCAAGGATACAGGCCCCAAACTAGTCAAAGTTAAAATTCCCAATTAATCTAGATAATTGTAAATACTAGAACGTAAAGAAGAGATGTAAGGTATTCCATACCATTTGCATGATTCATCGCACGACTTAAATTCAATCTAAGTCTAGTAGGAATAGAATTAAAACTTAAAAGTGCACATAGTCTCATAGAACTTTTACCATTCCGCGATGTACAGTGAGTTTACGCGCTCTGATTGGCTGATACGCTAAGTGGCTTCGAATTTAAGTGAGAGAGGGCCTACTTTAGTTAAGCGCGACTTGAGTTCAATGGCAAAGTCAATACGAAATATTACGTCGCACCACAGAGACTTTGACATGACGTGCTTTAAACAGGTGACGCATTTCACACATACAGGGTGTAGGTGACGCACACTCAGCATTGTACACACATAAAATAGAAAAATCAACGAACATGTCAGTACGACTTGCAAGTTTGTACCTTAAATATGACGAAAATGATAATTTTTCAAACTTAAGACTTACTTAAAGACTTACGTAAGTCTTAAACTTAAGTGAAATACTTAACTTTTCAAGGACGCTGAAAAAATCGTAACAAATGGAAGATTTGACTGGAATATCATAATTTTGGTATCGGTAAAAACGAAAAATCGCAAGCTAGCTCCTCGCACTAATGTCTTATAACATAGAGCCTATGGGAGCCAGTGATAGCCAATCTAAAGGGCCCATGTCGGCTCGGCTAGGCGCCAAATTACGAAAATGAGCTGAGACGGGAGGAATGCAATGCGCATGCGCTGGCTGTATTGCCGATGTAAGCTAAAGTTCTCCGTGAAGTGTGAAACTTAACCTGAAAAAAGTGAAAGTGACAATGTCACCGACAGACTGAGACTGAAAAGTCTGAGTTGTGTGAGGCTGACCTGTGTCGCCTGTCTTTTAGCGATGAGAGGCGTGGAGAGTTACACAATATGATTAGTGAATAAGGTGAAGTTGAAGGTGTTAAAAACTTAAAATTCTTTCGAGCTTATCTTCAAAATGTATATTATCTGCCTCTCAAAAGCAGAGTGACATTGTTGTTGAAAATCAAAGAGGAGCTTTTCAAAATGTCAGCGACTCTGTCTATTTCACATTTTTATTGTTTTCTTCAAGATTTTTCCCTTGATGGGTATTGTGTAATTTAATGTTATTTACATAAAGGTCATACTTACCTCTATGATTGAAAATATAGTTCTTACAGGCTTGTGCCATTATTTTTGTTAACCAAATCAAATGTGTGTCTCTTAACAAAATATAAATAAGTACCCCGTGCCCTCTCTCTACCGATGCGTTTATGCCCAGTATGGCCCTGCATCGTACACATCCAGATCCAGATAAATAATTAATTTTGTTTTACTTATTTTCATTGAACAGGAGGAACCCAAGGCACCTCCAATCAAGGTTAGAATTGTAACACGGCCCCAGACCTCCCAGGTCACTCTCGATCTTCAGAGGGCTGGCAGTTCAAGAGAGGCCCTCACTCAGCTGCTTGATCTAGAGAATCAGTTACCAGTCAGCCAAGATGCTGCAGGTGATGATGACGATGATGATGATGGTGGTGGTGGTGGTGTTGGTGGTGGTGGTGGTGGTGGTGGAGGCGATAGTGATGATGAGGATGGTGGTGGAGGTGATGGTGATGATGGTGATGATGATTATGGTGAGAGTGATGTTTATAGTGATGATGAAGATCTTGATGTCAATATTGACGGTAGAGGTGACTGGTAATAATTGTTATGATGATGATGATGCTGCTACTGATGATGATAGAGTAATGATATGATAATACTGATTGATATGATGTTGGTTAAATATGAGTATAATATTCTTGACATTAAAATTTGTACAACCAAGCATGACATTGGTCTAATATTCTACAAATAAAAGGCACCTTTACTTTCAGGCTGAGTTTATTTTCGGATTTCCATGCATATTTTCAAGAATGAGTTAGGATGTAATTTGCACCCCCCAAAAAGTATTATAACAAAAAAATAATGATATGAATGCCTAAATTAAGGTTAACTCTGCCCCAAGTTGGAAAATGGTCCCCCCAAAATGGTAAAACAAGTCGATCAAGTCTTTAAATGTAGCATTTTTTTAAAGCCTATCTCATCTGCAACAGTACTCATTTTGTTTGTTCTTCCAACCAGAGAGTATTATCAACACCCTTTTTGAGCACTACAGCAAAGAAGAAGGAGCCCATGTAAGGTCAAAGATCATTGAACTCTTGGGTCACATTGCAAGACTCCCAGGTGTGAATGCTGTGGGTATTGCCAATGACCTAATGACCCTGTTGAATACAGAAGGTGAGAATGGGGTGAAAGGTTTACTTAGGAATATGGAAATGGGAAGAAAATGGGATCTGTTTTCTTGTTGGATTTTGGAAATTAAGATTCAGAAGTGTTGTGGTCTAGTGGATAATTTTGCAAGATTGCCTACCACAAGGTGTAGAGTTTGAATCAGTGCTGGAGCTCTAACGTCCTTCGGCAAGACATTATAGTCTACATTTGCCTTACTAGGAAAATGGGTACCTGGCGGGAATACATTCCATGAAATGCTAGAGCGCCATAATGGCAACCATGCTAAAGGCGGGGTAATAATTGTGGAACGCCAGGAGTGTCAAGTTTGACAGACATTAGTGCTATACAAGAAACCACTGTTATTACCAATACACATTTTCCATAGAGTTCAACCCTCTTTAATAGACCCATAGATGTACAGGAGCCCCCCTAAATGTGGAAAGGGAAAAAGTGCTCAAAGCACCAGATGAGGGAGGAAAAATAAGATGTTAAAGCTGGAGGAACACATTAGGCTATGAACAGACAGAAAGGATCATTAGGGAGGCTGGGGATTATAATAAAAATAATTGATATAGGAGAACCAAAAGAGAGAAAAAGTTGTGATTTTGTTAATTTATTTATCTCTCATCTACGTGTAACTTCATTTGGTTACCCAGGCTGCCATGGTTGGCCAAGACGTGAAATGATTAAAATATATTAATTGTTCATTTAAGAATTACATTTACATTTAGATTTCATAACACTGTTTCTTTGTGCAGGTTCTCACAAGGTCAAAGGTCAAATATTTACCACACTCACTGTGATTGGCCGAAGCCTTCCAATGACTTCTGATCTCCACCGTCAGCTTGTACAACTTGCTCAAAAGGTAATCCTTACATGAATGCTTTAACCCTTTCGCGACAATTATTCCACATTTTACAGTTAGGCTCAATAACATTTGATTCAGAGCCCTAAAAAAATATACCAGATATATACGAGGAGAAAGGGCAAAAATTTCTGCACACATCGCATCCATTTTTTGTTCATGACTATATTGCAGTTGATGCTAAGAATTTTTAAAGGGAAAATAAGTTTTAAAATCCTTAAATTGGCACAGATTAAAATCATTGTTTTTCAATAAAAACTGGCCATTTTTTAAGCATTTTGACAACATTCTCGCCCATGTATATTGTTTTCAGAGACATTGCATTCTGTTCTATCATTGTAGCGATAAAAGAAAAATATCATTGTTGCCAATTCGAAGAACAATATGTGATCAATTTAGCCCTAAAAATAAATCCTTTCCTGAAAGGGTTAAAGTGTACAAATCACCAGAACATGTTTTGCTCTTCATGTGGGTGAAGGGGTTCCATGTTGCTATACTGTAGTCAAACTATGAGCTTCACATATTTCTTCTATAAAGAAATGTTGCAGTTTGAATACACTCCCATTTAATTGTAAAATGTCTTGTTGAATAGACTATTTAATGTTTGTGCGTACGGACTGGCATAAACAAGGTTTTTCCTTTGAATCTAGACACCAAGTTATATTTGGTTGATTGGACGTAATCATGATGAATAAACCACTTCAAAAAGTATTCAAATTTGTGGACGCATCTACCAAACACCCTATAGTGATGAGCTATTAAGCTTTTGCATTCACCTGTTGTATTAAAGCTACTATAACTGACATAAGAACAATCAGTACCATCGGTACGTCCATTGCGTATTATGTGGCAAGAAATAATTATCACTGGCCTTAATTGCTATTGAACATTTGATGTATACACCAAGGTAATCACAATGTTTCAGATTAGTTGATATAACCAGTAATAATTACCAGTTAACTGCTTACTATATATTTGCTGAGACAGTGGAGTACATGTGGTAGTTAACACTGAGACACTTTAGTTTTAGAAAGATTTCAAGAAATATATTTTTTAGTAATTTTAGTATTAAATCTAAGTTTGAACAAACCTTTATAGATATCTACTAGCTTCACACGTCTGTATTTCTATTTTGCTTCCATCATTGACATTACCGGTATATATAAATATATATATTTTTGTTCTAAATATATTTCTTTATTTGTTTGTATAATGTTTGTAATGGAATTATGATTTTCGTTTCATTTTGTGCTTTGTTTGTATTCTTTTTTTGCTTTTTTCATTACTATGATTGTAAGGGGAATCGCTGTGTTTTATTACAAGGCACTGGATTTTTAATGTGCTTCCCAGGCACAATTTTATTACATACTTTATCTTTGTAGTTTATGAAATTAATTAATAAATTTAATCAAAAAATCCTTTCCCATTGAAGCATCTAACAGACTCTAACCATGCCGTACGATGTGCCAGCTTAAGCATGATTGGTCAGCTTGGCATGTGTGACCTCAAATCTGTCGCGTCGTCATCCTCTGGAAAGAGTGGCAAGGAGCGTCGCAAGGGCAATGTGCAGAAGATGCTTGGAGAATTTACGAGCGACAGGGACGCTCGGGTCAGGGAGGCTGCTTTCCAAGCAATGGTAAGGAATAAAATGACGATGGGATCAGGGCCCTGTTTCATAAAACTTGTCATCATTGCTATAAAAAATGCTGAATTTCTATGACAAATTTGCTCTCAGCCAATCAGATGCAATGATTTAAAAATGCTTATAACAGTTATTGTAACTTGTTATTGATATCAAGTTTTATGAAACAGGGCCCTGATGTACACTCCAGGGGGGTGTTTCACAAAGACTAAGATCGACTTTAAGTTGGACTTAAGTATAGCAGGCCGTTCATGCCATTGTTTTCTCTCATCATTTACTGGCATTGGTCTCTCAAGGGACGTACAAATCATGGTAAAAATCTACAAAACTTACATTTTTGATAATTCATTATTGAAGGAAAAAATATTATCTATAGATCATAATTGAGAGACCAATGGTGAGAGCAAACAATGGCACGAATGGCCTGTTATGCTTAAGTCCAACTTAAAGTCGATCTTAGTCTTTGTGAAACACCCCCCTGGGAAAATTGCTCCGGTCCTCATTTCATGTTGGTATACATGTAGGCTTAGGGTAAGGGTTATGGTAGTCCAGATTCAGTCCATTCTTTTTGTTAATTCTTCTATCACACGCGTCGATCCCACACACATACAGTGCGGTCTCTCCACTGATCGCGCTGCTCGGGGTACAGAATGAGAGGAATGGCTAGGTCTACTTTCAACGTTGAGGGTGTGTTATTTTATCAGCTGATTGGGAGCCCGACACGGAAACGGTACAGAGGCTGGACTAGGGTTATGGTTGCAATGGTATGTTAGGTAAGGCTTAGGGTTAGGGTTAGTCTTGGGTATAATGTTTGGTCCTGGATTGAAGTTAGGAATTTGGTTAGTGGAGGATACAAACCATGAAGCAATTATCGCTGGAGCATGTGTTGTACAATTGAAAATTCACCTGCTCTGATATTCTCAACCGTTTTCCCTCTCACTCTGTCTGTGGCCAACTCAAAATTTACGATTCTTTTCTTCCATCTTCTTTGATGCCGTCAGTTGTACATGTATATTTCCTTAGTCTGGCCATTCTTTCTCGTCTATGTGCGTCTTATCTACTCATTTTTATCTGTTTTGTAGATAGTAAAACATATGGATGTCATATTCAATATTTCTATAGTCATATAGCAAATATAACATAGTTTTTTGAGCAATCTTGTAATGTTTGTAGCTTGCAAGGGAAAGATTCTTCCATACCGGTATTGAAGATTATAGCGTTTATGCCTTCCCAAACCTACATCATAAAGGTAGTTCAGTTGTAGATTAAATTTGATGTTGCAATGAAGTTATCGTTGTGATGCTTTTATTTGTTCATGCCTCCTCCCACTCTAGCGCTTACTCATTAAACTTCTCTATTTCACAATTCCAAACTCCCTCATCACAGTTTGCCCTTCACCAGCGAGGGCAGAAACTGGACCTAGATCTCTACCAGCAGGCCATCAAATCCTTGACCGACGACCACGAAGGGGTCCGGCTGGTAGCACTCAAACTAGTATGGGTCCTGGGCCAAGTCTACCCCGACGAGCCTGTCTCGGCTCCTGGAACGTCCGAGGAGACTCTGAGACTCGTCGATGATGGTTTTGCCAAGATTTGCGAGATGGTGACGGATTCTTCAATCAAAGTGCGAGCGGAGGCAGCAGGTCTCCTGGGCTCGCTGCATTCCGTCAGTACCAGGTTTCTGGAGCAGACACTAGACAAGAAACTAATGTCAGGTCTCAGGGTGAGAAACGGGTCAAGCTCAATGATGATAACTTATTGGTCAACCAAACATTTATTAGAATTCTGCCTAACGTGGAAGTAGAAATATCAATCAGAGACAGAAAGAGAGAGAGAGAGATTTGTGAAAGTTTGGAAAAAATCAGACAATGAATGCGTGAAAGTTTAGATCACTGCATGAATGATAATCTCAGATTTTCAAATTGGCCATACATGTATATTGATGTCATGCAGTGTTAGATAACTAATTTGTTTGTACAATGCAATTACAGTCATTTTCAATTGTTTCCTATACTCTATTTTTCCCTTAATGCTCTTCTCATGGATAGCATGCTTCATTGAATGAAAATACGGTAGTCTTTTTCGTCATAAAATCCAGATTTGAAATGCATGAGATTTAGTATTACAAGAAATAATTCTGTCCGATATCCTGCTCAGAATATGAGATTATTCTACTATTTTAATGAAAAAAAAACAGGCGATAGCTTGTGTTCCCCTATCATACCTCCTGGGGGGGTGTTTTTGACATCTAGTTAGCTAATAAGTGTAGGGGTTGGAGTCGGTGCATATTGATTCATTTGACATTTATTCTTATCAATGTACCAACTATTTTCAGAAAAAGTTTTCCGCCCATGAAAGACAGAAGGAGCAGTTCACATCGGGTGAATGGTCGACTGGTAAGAAATGGGCCGACGATAAACCACAGGAGGACGTTGACCCCGATTCCGTCAGCCTAATCACTTCCGGGGCATGTGGTGCCTTCGTTCATGGTCTCGAGGATGAATATTTAGGTGAGCTTTCATGGATATCACCAGGGATATATTATTGAAAAAGGTCATTTACCTTTGATTTTTTCTTTATTTTACTTTCAAGGGAGAGGCATTGAGGTTCAAATCCAAGCACGTCACAAATACATGTAACTTTTGGCAAGATGTTATTTTGATTTGCCATTAATTCCTTGTTTGCTGAAGTGCCTTGGCAGCTCAGCTATTAATAGGAAGGGTAGTTATGCTTTAAATGTGTAGCATAGTAGATTATTATTCACAAGTTACCAGTATCGTATAAATCTGCATGTTATTCTCTTCAATGACAGCCGAGCCTGGAGCCCCATAACACAAGCTTAGCCATTTATTGTACAATTGATTGATTGTGCAAGTACATAGCAATCCATTGCTAACTCATCTGTGTGCCCTGGGACCCTGGTCTTAGTGACCACCTGTAGAAAGACCACTTATCTGTGAAGACTGTATTCCCTTTTGTTTCCGTTGCTTGAGCAATGTGTCTTGTTGAAACGTGAATCAAAAGAACCTGTATGTACAGGACATGTAAAGACATCTCTCCAGGATTTCCAGAAACTCCTATTTTTGTCTCCCATGGCTGGTCTTTGTGTACATGTTTTACTCATACTTTTTAATATGTGTTGTCTTTTTACATCAGAGGTGAGATCCATTGCTCTAGATTCTCTTTGTGAGCTGGCTTTCCAGTCACCGTCCTTCGCCATCCTGTCCCTTGACTTCCTGGTCGACATGTTCAACGACGAGATCGAGAGTGTTCGCTTGAATTCCATCCAAAGTCTAAGGAAGATCAACCATCATATCAAGCTGAGGGAAGACCAGCTGGAGATTATTCTCAATGTGCTAGATGTGAGTTTGGGAAATTTTACTTGGTTATATAAAGGCTAAAATCATGATTCATTTCTTTGTGGAAAGGGGTAAGGTAGGAGGTGTGATGGCACAGTGGTAGAGCATTGGTTTTAAAGTGACTCGGTAACATTGCCTCAGATTTTGAAACAAAATCCTGGATTTAGCTCATACTGCAATCATAATTATAAACCTTTAGGTCAGTCAGGAATCCCATGACGTTTACAAGCCTACCGCCTGTCTGATTATCAAGATATTTATGATGGGAAATCGAAATTTCATTTTTTTGTTTTCCTTTTATAACACTACAGTCTATTGAGGAAAATGAGTATGGTAAAACCGGTCACTCAAAGATTTTTCCTTTTTTGAGGCACTTCATGATCATTTTGAAGCGCAATTTTTTTAGGGCTTCAATATTACACCATATCACAGACACTAATAACACGTAGGGCCATGCATCTCAGATTTAACATTGTTAAACGATGCCTTAATATCGGAAGGGACTGGTATTGAAACCTTGTTGATATGCTAGTCTGGTATTTAAAGGTGGACTTGTTCAATGATGAAATCAAGAGTGTTCGCCTGAATGCCATCCATAGTCTAAGGAAGATCAACCATCATATTAAGCTGAGGAAAGACCAGCTGGAGTTATCCTGAATGTGCTAGGTGTGAGTTTAGAAAATGTGTGGAATTGGGTTTTTACAGACCTGTGCCATTTGGATATGAGCATGCACCTCTTGGGACAGACCTTTAATGTCACCATCCAAAACACAGGACTCAGTTTCGAACTTGGGTCCAATCAGTGTCCGTTAGTAGGTGAATACAGAGAGCTGATTGTACCCACTTATGATACCGCTAAATCAACTCACATCTCCCACAATAGGAAATATGTTGTGATTTAAAACATTAAAACAAATTCTAACTTTCCCATTGTAAAAGGGAAAAGATTAAGAGGCATGATGGCTTTATAGTAGAATAGTGGTTATAAAATCGGGAAGGACTGGTTGGTTTGGAAACCAAGGTGATTGCTAGTCTGGTATTAAGGCATTGATCTTTAGGAAGCTTAGAAAAATGCAGTGTCACAAAAAGACTCATTCAGAATGCATTATGCATGTTGTGATAATTTTATGGCATAGAGGAAGAAGTTAGGACATCGAGCAGGTAAATATTTCTACTACCTTGATTCAACTTACTGTTACTTCAACTGTCTTTCAGATACCGGTATATATATATATATATATTCACAGACTTCATCATCTAATTGCATTCTGTATGCATCATCTTTCTGTGCAATTACATTTCACTAAGCTTACTTAACAAGTCCCTCAGATTTCTAAATCATTCTTTGTTTTATCATTGTGATTCAGCTCGATTGTGTATTTAAAGTACAACCTAAAAAAACCCTGAACTTATGTGTGCAAATGTCTTTCACAAGTTGTTTTCAAAATATGCTTAATAGAGAAAAAGAAAACCCCCCTCCCCGATAAAATTATGACATGTATCTTTATTCGTCCATTTCATTTATTACTTTGTTGATATTATTGCTGTTTGCAGGATTCATCCAAGGAAATAAGGGAGGCTCTCCATGAGCTACTCTCCTCCATCACCATGGTAACCAAGTCCTGTCTCCACAAGGCCCTGATGTTTCTCATCAGAAACCTCAACAAGTACCCTCATGACAGACTCTCTATCTGGAAGTAAGTTTATAGATTTGTTTACTTCATTTTGTATTGGCTCATTCGTTTACATGTAGAATTGCTTGTGAGTTGGAAATTGTTTTGAATTTGGTGTAGAGGAATTGTGTTTGCAATACTAACAACAAAATTTAATCTAAACAAATATATAAATAAAATATCTGAATTTTTCAACACGCTATTCAAATATGAAATGTATTTCCTGGGAGTTCTTGTATACTTTTGCATGCATGTTATGATTGAATTTGCTTAAGTTTGTGAAATACCACCTTTTAATGAATATCCTCAATACCTAATAAATACAATTTTGAGGGAGACAAATAAACTTTCTATTGCTTGGGAGATTATACATTTTTATTTACATACGGGAAGCCTTCATTTCACTGGTATTGTTTACAAAAAACAATTTCATAGAATAATAGCCAGTAGATGCTCTAGATACTCGTGTATCTATAAACTTGTATTATTGTTACTATTTCTGTAATTGTTACTGTTGTTACTATTATCATACTTTACATTTTGTATTAATTAATTTCAGCTGTTTGAAAAACCTTGGTAGGGCCCATCCAGACCTGACCTTAGCCTTGGTACCAGACCTTCTTGGTACACATCCTTACTTTGATACACCAGAACCAGACATGGATGACCCAGGTTGTATCCTTTAGTGAGTCTGATATTTAGACTACTGTATACAAATGTGCGTCAATGAGCCTCTGATTACTTACAGACTGAGCTTTACATCACCATCTAAAGAGATAGTCAAATCGAACTATTAACCTTCCTCGGTCGACTGATGGAACACGCAGTTCATTGCTACAGTCCACTTTACTCACACCAAGTGTGTGCAGATAATACTCCAAAGAACATCTTTGTCTGAGAGCTGTTTGAAAATCATTTCTATCAACAGGGGTTGTTTCTCGCAACCATACTAAGTCTTAATACTTCATGGACATCCCATAGAATCATGTTAGAGAGTTAACACACGTTTCTGCAGGATGTCTCTGAACTGTAAAAGGCTTAAAGATAAGCTTGAGTTCTGGTAATGATAGAAAATAAATTCTCACAGAGTCCAACAAAACTTACACTGAATTTGCAATATTACAAATAAATGATATGTGCCAAACAATGTTTTATTTTACTGGTTCAAACAATCAATCTACTTGCAGGATAAACAATCCAAAATTAATTATAGCCATGTTCTCTCGACATACGATGCCGCCCATACCAGAGCTCACGATTAGCCTTAAGATGGTTTCAAGAAACGAGTACCAGGTTACTAGGTAATATTTGTTCCATGTTCCATATTGTGTCCTTGACTAATGTTTTACCCAGACATTGCAGTGATGATTATGATTTTGAACTCTGCTGTCAACTCTCCTACAATGTCTGCCCTATTCCCCGAGTATACCTTCAGACATTACACTTATCTGAGGGACTCCCTGCCACACCTAGTACCTGAAGTAGAGGTAAGTTGCAGATAAGAATGCTCATTGTTGATGAAGTTGATGGTGATGGTGATGATGATGAGATGATGATGATGATTACAATGATGGTGATGATGATGATGATGATGATGATGATGGTGATGGTGATGATGATGATGATGATGATTACAATGATGGTGATGATGATGATTAAGATATGTTGGCATTGGTAGTGAAATAAATAATTGGGAGGGGAGCTTGTAAGATATGTCACAGGGTTGCCAATTCGAGTTTGATTGATTGCCCCTTACAAAATTCATAAATTTCTTATTTTTAATTGGTTTTTACTCAAACTTTCACTGACCTGTTTGTCTCATTTTGCTGCATCTATTAAAACCAACTTAATATCAGGATGGTTTTCCCCTTTGAAAGTGGTGTCGATGATGATGATGATATTTTTGATGTTGATGATGATTATGATGACCATAATGGTGAAGATTATGATGATTGCGGTGGTAATGGTATTGGTCGTGGTAGTAAATCTAACAGCTATAGAGTACTGAAGTGTGACGTCACGAAAACATAAATTTTGGCTTTGACAAGTTTTTATTTCAAATTTCGATAGACAATCAAAAATGACGTTCACGCACCAACTTTGACGAGAATCAGTCAAATAACAGCTGAGATGTGGCTATTTGAATATATAATTTCCCCATGCAAATCACTGTATATTCGGCTTGGTTCCTAAAGTTAGGAACCAAGCCGAAGGGGAAATTATATATTCAAACGGTCATATCTCAGCTGCTATTTGACAGATTCTCGTCAAATTTGGTGTATAAACTCCCTTTTTGATTTTCTATCGAAATTTGGATCCAAACATATGATACAGTGAAAATTAATTTTTATAACGTCATCACTTCGGTGCTCTATGATGTTGATCATATTGATATTGGTGCTGGAGTGAATTTAGATACTTGTGGTGGTGCTGATAGAGAATTAAGTTGTGATGATGATAATGATGATGATTAAAGAAAATAATGTATATAAAAGGGAAGGGGAGGGGGGAAATGAAACAAGTACCGTATCTAATTTTATTCTAATTTATACTTTCTCTCCTTCATTTCATAGAACCTTCAGCTATCCAGAAGACAGGGGCTATCAGAAACAGGAGACAATATGGCCGACAGACAGACCAACCCTCAAGACTTCTTACAACAAACCTTAGACAAGCTCAAGGGTCTCGATGGTCTATCTAACTCAGCTGCTATCAACATCATGCAACTCACTATTAGGTTGGTGCAGTATAGAAGGGAGGAGTATATAGAGAGGCAGGAAGTGATCAAGGGAGGAAGGAAGAGACAAGAGAGAAAGAGGAAAAGAGAAAGGGATAGAGGGAGTGGGAGAAGAAGGTAGAGAAAAAGAGTTGGAGGGTAACAGAGAGGAGTGAGAGCAGGATGGTAGAACAAAAGAGAAGAGAGAGAGAAAAAAAAGAAAGAAAGAAAAGGAAAAAAGGAAAAGGGGAAATGAAGAGATAAGCACAGAAGAAAAGGGATGGATTACACATGCTCATCAAGACTAGCTGATGACAAAATTATTTAAGGGAAAGAGAAAATGAAATGATGAAATACAGAACATCTGTATTATTAATGAAGAAATAAAGAACAAGAGTGATAGATGGAGAAATTGAAAGAAAGAAATAAAGAGAAATAAAGAGAAGCGGCATGAACAGAAGAAGAAAAAAAAGTTCTTCTAATATTTGAATAATAGTTTCACTGTCATATAGTTTGTGTTATGAATTTTCATAACAACTCCTCACATTTAAAATTGACTGAATCCAATACTGCACATGTGCTGTAGCTAGCTCTCAATCATTTTCATTATCTCTCCTCTGTTTATTCTGTCTCTTTTTCTCAGAGATCTGCAGCGTATCAGTGAGCTAGAACCAAAGATAGCTGCCACCGCCCAGTTATATTCCATGTACATTGATTGTCGACTCACCCTTGCAAAGGTAACGTATGACCAGACATATACACATGTAAAAGTAAAATCTGTTGCCTTACATGTACCTCAATCTGTCATTAAGACTATTTGAGAATGAATCACTTTTTTTTCTTTTAGATTAGAATTTCATGGTTCGGTTAGAATTCCATATTTGTGCACCCCCAAAAAAAAAAAAAAAAAAAAAAATGTATATATATATATATATATGCAGGTTTCACTGTACAACATATGTTTGCATCATTGAACATCGCCTAATAAACCTTCTGTTTTTGTGTTGCAGGCATTGAGTGGTGAACACTGGAACGTCCCTGCCATGCTCTGCCCTCAACAGAGTGCTGAGACTGCTCTAGCTGCTTCAGAAAGGGTAAGTGAACCATTCCTATCATTCAGTGCACTCTTTTAACCCTTTTGACTTCTGAAATCTCTCATTCCCATAGGCTTAACACAGGATCCCCTCGGTTCCCATATTGAATGGGTTACAGCTCGTTCAGATATGACGCAGCAAAACCGCTGCCCTGTTTCTAATTTTTTTTATGATGACAGGAAACTTGATGCGCTTCACATTTCTGTATGTTATAACACAGATCTCAGTGAAAAGGTGCAGGACCTTTGTTGGGTGCAGTTGCCACTCATTTTACATGCATCAAAATCATGACGGTAATGCCACGCCACATCTGAACAAGCCTTTACTCCCTCCCTCTCTCTCTCCCTCTCTCTCTCTCTCTCTCTCTCTTTCAAACACGTACTCTCTTTTTCTCCAAGACCTTCAGCAAATTGTGTTTTCTTTCTTTCTTCCTAGGACAAATTGATTAACAATTTTAATACATGTTCTTCCCCCTCCACTTTGAATGTTAGATAGTACCGTTACAGGTTATGCTAACATCTTATACACTGACAATTATTTTACTCTGCACAAGAGTCATCTACTTCGAAGCCCGGGAGAGGATATGTGCAAAAATATTTTGATACTATTAGTCGTTCACGCCACATAGAAATTCATTCCCACTACTTACTAATGTAAGTCATTACCAGCACTTATTATTGAGTAGTCATAATGACTTACCGTAGGCCTAGTTTAGATTTGACGCAACCAAACCCCAGCGTTTCTTTATGATGGCCGTAAAAATGTAATCCGCTTCATGTTTCTTTATCTTATAACACAGAGCTCAGTGAATATTTTGCAGGACTTTTATGGCACACAGTTACCATTCATTTACACATAATAGATACCCGGCGTTTTTTCTTTATCTCGTCATATCTGAATAAGTAGTATCAATTATCTTTGTGCATGCCCTCTCCTTGGCTCCATAATCTACTCAATGCCACTCCTCCTTATTTTTTCCCTGCTAGGTGATAGAGCTGAGTTACAGACTCCAGCACCTCTACGTCGGCTGCAGCGAGTCTGAGCTCGCCATGGTGCAGCAACTCCGTCTCCGAGCCTGGGCCCTGCAACTTGTGGTACAGCTCAGGGGGAGTGCCAGCAACAGTGGTAGTAGTGGTAGCTCTTCAAGTCACCTTGCGCAGAGGTTCCTCACCAGAGCGTCAGCCATGCAAGAGTGAGTTATCCTCACAAAGTTTGTAAAAATTTTGTAAGGGATGGACACATTTCCATAAGAAAACTGACAAAATAAGGCCATCACATTTTCAGGTGCATTTGATTTCTTGGCTGACATTTGAAGGGGAAACAAAGAACTTTCTCAGAAATTAGGCACTAGAAGCTGAAATCCTGTGCTAATATATCAACTGTTACATTTTTTATTGAATATTACATATCAATGCAAACTAACTAACTAACTCCCACAACTAAACAATGCCAAGTTGTCTTTTCAAAGCAAAGCCTATCAGTAGATTGTATCATTCGATAATGTAGATGTTATTTTTCGCATGACTGAAGTAAATATCTCTGAATTTCACCTTTTTTAAAAACCTTTGCACGTTTTATATTTTGTACTTTCTGATCTTGATGAAAAGAATATAAACCCATCATCTTTTACATACAACAGAAGGTGAACAAATGATACATCTTGCGTAGTCAAACTAACGTTTTGTTTTACGTTTATCTCGCAGACACTTCACATCGGCGAGCATAACTCCGGATACGTTCACACATGCTGTCTTCTCCCAGGTGCTGAAGCTCTCTGCAGCGAGACACGGCATCCTCACCAAGTTCCTCCAGCCCCTTCTCCTGCACAACCGAGCCCCGATCCTGTGCCTTGCCAACACGATCAGCTGCGTCTCGGCGGTGATTCGCGAGCCGGCGGGTGGGAGTGACAATCCCCATCGCTTCACCGCGGGACTCACGCTCGGGCTGTTTGTGGACGCGGAGCTGGAGAATGTTCGTGACCTGGAACGGGTTAGAATTCAGGTGAGAATGACAGCCTAGAAATATTGATAAAGAAGAGAAAGTTATCGTTGAGTGTACGTATATAGCATGGAAGAGATTGCGCTCTTTTGTCATAGAGGTAAACGTCAAATGAGGGTTAACAGTCAAGCGCCCAAGATCTCTGAGTAGCAATAACTGTCCATGGTCCTCTCTCATTGACAGGTGCGTTTCCCAGACTCCAGGATCCAGCTCTTCATCCCCCGTAGCAGTGACTTCAGAATCCTGAGCAACCTCAGACATCGCTTCATGACCGAAATCTACCTCTCGCATGGCTTATGGTCAGGTAAGTCCAATTACCCTGTCACTGTGTTGATCTAGTTTGCAGACACAAACCATATATTGTCAGTTGTAATGTGTAACAGAGAGTCTGAACTTCAAGACTATATATATAGTCTGCACTCCAGAGGGTCCTGTGATTGTGATTGTGATGGTTATTTTACCTGACTGCTAAGAAAGCATTAATGCTTGTAAGTAAGCAACCAGACGGACGACGGCTTTAGGTCCTCTCCGAGGGACCTGGTAGTGAGGATTAATGCCTTACCAAAGGGCACTAGCGCATCGACTTGATTTCGAAACCCGGGTCACCAGATTACGAGACCACTGCTCTAACAACTGAGCTATCGCGCCTCCTTTACTATAGCTCTACTCCTGACATACCCAGGGACTGACAGAATGGTTTATTGCCGTTTGGTCTACAACTGTTACCGGTTGGTCTACCCAATCAATCTATTCCCATAATGGTCTACACCCAGCCTGTCTACTATCCACATGGTCTAATAATCATTTGGTCTACATATCTTTTGGTCTAATGAGCATTTAGGTTAATAGTCAATTGGTCTAATCTCCAATCAGTATACTACCCATTTGGTCTATTTGTGCTGGCTGTAGACTATATGGGAAAAGACTAATTGGGTAGTAGACGAACTGGTTAAGACCAAATGGCAATTCATGGTCAAGGAGAGTATACGCTTGCAGACTATTGTTCATCAGTGGTAGATCAGGATGATTTTCACTCGGTGCATGAGGACATTAGATTTACATGACATGTTTCAAAACTTTCAGACATCTTGATTAAAGAGAGGTTACCATATTTGAAACCAAGAATTAAAATCTTTGACATGCAGAGAAAAAAAGGTCTTCAGTTTTAATGTGACATAACAAACAAATCAAAAGATGAAACTTATACTAAAGAAGCCCCCTCCTTGAATAGTTCATACTGTTCTACATTCTTCCTTATCTTTGGTGCATGGATCATACAAAAGGTCTTTATTCCTTGTGATTGCAGGACATGATTAGATTAAAGATAAAGACCAGTTATGGTCATGCGATTGCATTGTGAAAGAAATGTTGTGAAATTGATCAGAAAAGGTTGATCACCTAGCATATAAGTATTGGTGTGTACTGCAAGGTTCTGGAATCATCAAAATGATAAGAAATTTGGCCCGGTCTTAGTAAAGTTACAAGCACTGTACACAGAAAGATGTATATGGGACTACGCGACCATGTGCGCGATATATCTATTTGGTCCCAATAGATATAATAATTTACCAAATATATCAATTAGTAGGCGGTTTCCCGGCAAAATTTGTATCATCACGTATTAGTCAAAACATATTCTTTCTCATGATTGGTAATGAGAGTTTCCATTTCATTTTTGAGAGAGGGGCGTTTCCAAAACTGGTCTTTACCTTTAAAGGTGTTTAGTTTTTTCTTTCTTTCTTTACAACTTTTAGGATAAATGCTTGCATAAATGTATGTCATCATGTTGAAAGTGTTTTCAGGATTCTAATTTTCCCTGATATTTCTCTTCTTTTCTTTCTTTTCTTTTTATTCACAGAGCCATGTCAAGTCGAGGTGAGCATTGTGATGACCCATGACCCCCATGTGTTGGGCCCTTCCACTTCATCCAAAGGGGATACATCGTCAAGTAGCAGTGGAGGGACTGTGGACCTGTGTAAACCTGTCAAAGTGTTTTTAATGCCCAAGCCTGCCAAGAGATGATGAGAATAGTATTTGGGAAAATTTGCTGAGGATTTCTGTTTTTAAAACAGAACATTCAGGATTGCCAGAGATATGTCAAATATATCGTCTGTTTGTAGCCAGAGGGTGTAGACTCATATACTTTAACACAGAGTTAATGCCCCTTCGGCTTCAAAAAGAGGATGCGTACACGATTTTAAGCATGTTTCTACAGGAGATCCAATAAAAAATGGTATTGTCTACCTGGAAAGTAAACGCTAAATGAATGCAGGTAAATGGACTAAGCAGATTTCAGCAGGATGTCTGGAAATTGGGTGTTGTACGTAGTAATGCATTGCCTCACGCTAACACTACTTAACTGATGTTTTTCTACACAACTGAGAAGGCGACCAGTATCGTATCCCGCTAGCATTAGTGTATAATCCGGTCATGGTGTGTTTCTACAAAAGTCCATACCTGGAAAGTCTGCAAGTTTTTTTTTTTTTAAATATAAGCACCAATTGACAGAAGGATTGCTTTGTGCAACACAATGGCTTTGCAAAATTACCCATTTCTGGTCCTGATCAGCTCCATGGCAACCCTTTTAACACCGGTTTTAGATTAATCTTGCACTGGAAACAGGTAAATAGCCTTAAAGCCTTTGGTGTATCCTATCCCATTATAAATACAATGTGGCACAGGGAAATTATTTGTGTGGCATATAAAGAGTTAATAGTATTTGAAATCCTGTACAATCACCCCGGTTTATAGCGATACTTGTTGAGTTTGATGGTGACACTTCAGAAGTCTTCAGAAGTCTTTGGACATGACCCTCTCTATGAAACACAAGGTCTCCTGTGTGTATCAATCAGATATGATTATTTACGTCTGGGGACCGACCTTTAACGTCACCATCCGAAAGACGTGACTCAGTTTCGAACCTGCGTCCTCGGCTGAATCAGTTTGTAACTTCCACTGTTAGCTGGATTACAGGCGCACACCACAACACCTAGTTGTGATGCTGAAGATATCTTTTATTGTAGCATAGCAAGAATTAGTGGCATGAAAAAATGCGTCTGGAATGCAAATTAAAGGTATGATAGTCTGTAATATTGATGGTCATAAAGTTCATATTTGACAAATCTGAATGGCAGTTTTGGTATGACATGTATATATCCCAAGCATACACTAGAGCGGTATTTTACAGGCTCCATGTCCTAACAAGTTGGCTTTTTGGACGCGTCTTTCCATGCCGCTACATTTCTACTCGAGTAATACACACTGCATTCAATCTTTTGAAACTCATTGGATCGTTTGTCAACTTGCCCTGCCAGTAATTTGTCATGTCTTGATCAAATAAGTGACAAGAACAGGGCCACCTTGTACAAGTATTTGAAATGAATGTGAAGCCGATAATGGTACACGAAATGGAATGTTTCATTGATTTTTAAGAAGATGTATGCACAATTCCAGCCCAGAATAGAACTCAGATGTCAATATCCAATAAATATAACTCACTTCTTTTTGATAATTTACTGAAGGTTTCCTTACACTTTT
Source organism: Mesocentrotus franciscanus (assembly GCA_037976565.1). Lineage (NCBI taxonomy): Eukaryota > Metazoa > Echinodermata > Echinoidea > Camarodonta > Strongylocentrotidae > Mesocentrotus > Mesocentrotus franciscanus. Next base: position 2,366,289 of record CP137686.1, on the reverse strand, counting down.
ATGAAGATGGAGATGGGTAACACAGTAATCTTGTTCATGGTGCTTCAATTTTGTCCATGCTATGTACATGTGTATTTCTCTACGATGCCAAACCTGAAAAAAATTGTATTAATGACAAGCATTTTGGCACCGGGAAATTCAGAAACTTCAGCAAAACAAAAATGACGAAGGGATTTTAAAAGTTACTTGATTCTCTAATTCATAATTAAATTATGAGTTTCCATCAGTCAGGAGAGTCGACCCTTTAAGAAATCTTTCAATATTCTTATGCTCACTTTCTATCTTGGACAGAGATATCACTGCTCGTGTTCATTACCGGTATGTTCCCATGTTTTGAAGATCTAGTTTTGACATTTTTCTCATTTATACATTGTGTATATGTATAAAGTGTATCTGTTCAGTGGACAAGTGTCCCAAAAATGTGAATTGTAATGTACATGTAAGGTTAAGATAACAATTGTATCATAATAAAGAAGTTATGTAAATTTGTGATTCTACAGTGTATGCCCTCATTCTTGTTGTATATGTGGGATAATGCTGGGGACTATTTGGGAATTTGAGTTCTTTATAAGACAGCTAGGGCCCAGGTATATCTGAAATATGTTGTTATCGTCTATCGGTTCTCTTTCTCTCTGTGCAACCCCACCCCCCTCCTCCCCATCCTTCCCAAACTCTCTCTCTCTCTCTCTCTGCATCTCGCGTATTCACAATCAGTATGCCACTCTCTCTATATGTTTCTCATTTATTCTCTTCTTATTTTCCATACATACATTTTCCCTCTTTTAAATAAAATTATTGTGCACTGTATCTTGCTCTCTTGCTCCAAGTTTCTTGTGATCTCTCTCCCTGAGGTAATCATTTTTTTTTTTTTTTTTAAACTGTTTTTGCATTCTTGAAATGAAGAGGACAGTTGTAGGTACATAGATATAAATCACACATTTAATAGAAAATTACAAAATTCATCGGGTATTATAAATCAATACCTAAATTTAAAGTGCAACTCAAGTTCATACACAGACTAAGAATAGAAAAAGATATAACGGAGGAACAACAAGTATAGTTCACTTCCAATGTGGGAGGCAACCCCAATGATGCACATTCATGACGTAAAAAGTATCTGCGTGTTTCCTCTCTTTTGAGTGTTGTGTCAAGATGCCACTTCCAAACTGATGATAAAAGAATACGGATATATCCTTTTAGAGGATCCATGATAAAGTATGCACAGGTCTGCCGATGATCTTGGTCACAATGATAAAGCTGGAGCAGAGATGCAGAAATCACAATGCAAGTATGCATGGCGGTTTGGAATTGATACGTTCAGTGTTGTAAATGTATGAAGACAATACTTCCAAAACAATGGTAGAAAAATATTGGTGTGTCTCTTCAGATGATTCACAATAAAGTACCAATATTCCAGAGTTTGGCGATAGAAGGACACCATTTCCAAACCAATGAAAGAGAATACTCCATCTTTAAAACGACTCACAATAAACAACATGTACATGTAGTCAAAAGTTTGACGATAACACGTTGAGTGTTATGTAAAGACACTGCTTCCAATCCGATGGTAATGAATACCAATATGCCTTTTTTTAGCCATCCAACTATGAAGAACATAAAGGTTAGCTGATGGTCTTCACCAAATTCCGAAGTTTGGTGATGATACTTCAGTGTTATGTAAGACACAACTTCCAAACCGATGATTGAGCATACTGACATCCCTCTATAGACGATTCATGACTACTGATCATACTTTCAAAAGTTTGGCGAACGTAGGTCGAGGGTTATGTAAAGACGCCACTCCCAAACCGATGGTACAGAATACTGACGTGTCTTTTTAGAGGATCCACGATAAAGTACGCAAAGGTCTGCCGATGGTCTTGGTCACAAGGGTAAAACTGGAAACTGTCTTTATCCTGTTGATACAAAAACAAACAAAAATCAATGATTGGTAGGAAGATCAGCAGCCCTTTCTTGGGATGTGATGCCACAACTTGTTTATGACATGAAATACATCTTTTGTTCATGTACTTCATTTGGATTTGAGTTGTAATGTCCGTGGTACAGTCAGCTGTCTGTCTTCGCCTACAAACTGACTCAGCGGACCCCGGTTCAAGACTGAGTCACGTCTTTTGGATGGTGACGTATGTTAAAGGTCTGTCCCTAGATGTAAATAATCACATCTGATTGATATACAGTACGTCTGTAAAAACCCAAATTACAATACTTCTATTTCCATGCCTCCTATACCAAGAAAGTAAGGTATATTATAGCCTCTTTGCATAGACTGTAGCTGTCTACTAAATGGATGATTAATAAATTGGACTTAGACAAAATAGTAAACATTTACCATATTAAAATGCCTATAACCATTTCAGAAGTCTTCCCAAGTCTTTACACATCACGCATATTTTGATATTCATTCATCACTGTGGTCATACATATATGAAATGTATAAATTGAAAACAACTGTCAGTTTAAAGCTGTGTATATGTACTACTATCAAGAAAAGGTTTGGAAAGTGTCAATATTTCTTGATTCTACAGTTTCTGATATCAAAGATATGTTTGGAAATACAGATATAGATCTGTTGCCAGCCCCAAAAAAGAAAATATTACCTCAAAGGTTTGCACAAACTTTCTGCATTTCTGACCCTGTGCAGTTTATGTCAAATGCTTGTATCAACTGCCTATATATGAATTTAGCTAAAAGGCTAATTTGCGATTGTTATTAAACTTACCCACGCCTTGACTTTGAAAACATGAGATGTAACTCTCAGCTCTTTAGTCGTGGGGTCTTTCTGGACACTGTGGAATTAAAATAAATAAATAAATCATGATCAATAAAGTCAAATATTCATTTTTACATTTTGTTGTTGTGTAACATATAAGAATTGTAGACAGTTTCAGGTTTTCAACATTTCATTTTGTTACATGTCAGATTGTATCTGGCTTACTGTTGAATTGTACAGTATCAGTGAAATTTCAGCTTTCTCTACAGTAAGGATTTTTTAAAGCAACTGGTGAAAAATTGTAATACCGTAATTGAATGCGAGTCAGAAATTCTTTATATTAAATAGTCTATATAGATACTGACTAGTGATTGGTCAAAGCGCCATCACGTGACTAGAGCTGCAAGGATCTCCAACATTATATTGCCCGATTGACGTCACCTCGGTCCGTTACATTGGACCGAGGAGCGTCATCACTACGTCATACTGCATAGCTGCCGCATACGCGCTGTGCGCGTGCTGCATTCATGCAGCGCAGACAACATACTACAGCTACCTACGATCTAGATCTACATGACACAAATGTCGTACCTATATAGACTATATAATATAACAGATATTGCCTGTTGTATCGCTTTAATAAATAACATTTCACTTCCCCTCCACAGTTATATTTTCCCCTCGAGACAATATTTTCCCTCAGCGCTGTGCGCATCGGGAAAATATAATCTCTTGGGAAAAATATAACTCTGTCGGGGAAGTGAAATGTTATATTAAACCTCTAGGCAGGCAATATCTGTATAATATCATATTTTGTCACAGTCCTTGAATACATGTACATGTACATGTATCTGCCAAGGATATTTATACTCTTAATTAAGGAAAGAGCAGTCCATGAGAATATTATTTCCAGTTTCTGTTACAGTAGGAAAGTAGGAAATATCACAAAGCCCAAATCCAAATCTAAAAAGTAAATTTGAAGAGATTGTCAGATACACATACTCTTGCTTCCTCATACTTTTGCTTGCATCAAGATGCTTGCAAAACCCTATAATTTTACACATTCAGCCCTTTATCTGCATATGTTTTTAATAATAATAATAATACATTATATTTACATGTATAAAGCGCTTAATACTAATGTTTCTAAGCACAAGAAAAAGAAGAAAGGAAAAGGAAGCAATAGCCATTTTATAAGAACATTACATGATAGCTATATCCATTTCATTTTTTCATTTCATTTATTTCCACTTCTCATAAAAAAAAAACATATAAACAATTTACATACAATATGTGATTAACACAACAAAACAAGAAAAATAGCATAACAATATTAGAAAGAATTTAGAGCACCTAGAATTTATACTTGTGACTGTGGTGGAGCCAGCAGAGGCCATTGACCTATCAAGGGCTAGTCCCCAGGAATAAATTAAGTATAATATATAGTTAGGTACAAGAAAGAAGAGTTTGAAGAGTTTACCTGACAAGATCTTTGTAGAGTCGTTTAGTGGTATCCAAGTACGGTGTGATGCTATCTTCATACTGACATAATGAGCCGCCCAAACACAGATGCTCAAAAAGATGGAAGAGAAACTGCTCCCTCTCAGCCTCAGAGTAGACTTCGTAATTATCAGAATCTTCAAGAAGAATCATCTATAAATGGTTAAGAGAGATGAAAAAGAAAATGAATTCTTATCTGATTTTATCAAGAATAAGCAAAGAAACAGACAAATAACTTGAGAAGTTATCACAACTCTCTGCTATTGTATTGATAGCACAAATAGTTAATAAATACATTTCAATGACTTAATTGCCAGATGTTGTAGAAATCAAAGAATTTCATCTTCAGAGTTAACACGATTCTGCCAAAAGTTTCTGTAATATTTAGAATACCAACATTCTTTAGGTCTTTAAACCTTCCCTTATGCCACAGGTAATAAACTTTTCTCTTATAATTTTCATATCGTTTTCACATGAAAGTCAGAAATTAAATCTGTACAATGGACTAACACCATACATGTATACTGCATATTAACATGTAAATTGTATGCATGCTTTAATACTTTGCTTTAAAAATACAGGTCATGCAATTACTTCAAACAAAAAGCCCAACATACCTTTCTAACTTCATCCGATATTGTGAAATCCTCATAGAATTCATCAAAACACTTGATGATGCGTCCCCCTTCTCTAACAAGCTCCTCCCCTTCTAGACGATCAAAGAAGGTCATGGAGGTCACTGAACAAGGCACCTGAAGAACCTCGACTTTCTCAGCAGTGAATCCTTTAGGTAGTGATATGAAACAAAACATGATTAAATCGAACCTCCAGGCCTGGGCCCCACAAGACGTATCTTTGCAATGGATCATACGATCGACTGATTGATAGTTTGATCAATTGATTGTACATAATGTAGTACGTGCTGAGTCAATTGCAAAATAGCAATCAACCGCAGACTTATCTTTGTATTATGAGTCCCAGATTGAAATGCTAAGCACATAAAAGCAGAAAAATAGGAGGAACAGATTAAGTGAGTGTTTGACCCCCTCCGAAAAATAAAAATAGGGGGAGGGGGAGAAGAAGAAGAGGTCCTAGCTGGCTATTTAAATCTTACACACATTTATTAAAAACGACACTATTAAAGAAACATACATGTATCGCATCATCGCATCACTTTCTGTCTGAAAAATTGTTGGATTATCTTTTGGCAGATACACAGCATATAGATTTTGTACAGTGGAGGGGAGGGTCAAAGTGACACCCCTTCCCCCCACCCCTTGCATAGAGGGTTTTTAACTTAATTAGGAAAGATGTTTAGATGATGAATTCATGATACTTGCCTGGAGGACCCCATGATCCACTGTCTGATAACATGCCTAAGGTTGCCTTGACAACAGGGTCTTGGAAAAAATCCTGAGAGAAAATCAGTAATAAAATAATGAATTTTCTACTAGATCTACATGTTATTGTATGATATATAGGGGTTTGCACTGATACTGATATGATCTTTCACAAAAGCTTCAGATTTATTCGAAACTAAAGAAACAGTATTTTCTTATCAAGAGGATGATCATTATGATCCACTATTTTATTTGTAATACCTTAATTTTTTTTAATTTTTTTAATCAAATAGGTGAAGTATTTATTGGTTACTGCATTACACACCATGCATTTACTGAGATACATGTATTAGTTACAGTATACACCTGTATATATGTATTAGTATTATCATTAATGTCTTGAAATATGCATATAATGGGGAACTTTAGCCTTAGGGGAAGTGATTAAATCCTAGAAATTGCTAATGGATTTATTTATGACATCAAGTGATTTTAAGTTGTTTCATGCACTGAAATACTATAAACCACATCTCAGTAAACTGTGTTTAGTTCAATATTAGTGTTCAATGTTGCTTAATTGTTTGTAAAGATCTAGTTTCATTTTGCTTTTGTTTGCCTTTTGTTTGTTAGATAATCAACATACATACATATACATACCAAAATAAAGTCGTCCTTTTGGTAAGCCTGAAAGAGTTGGTCATAGCTGAAAAACTGCACAAACATCCGACCTTTCATTCCCCTGAGAAAAAAATATGTAAAAAATTAATACATAGACTAAAGTCTTTGAAGATTTATGAAATATTACTTAATTGTAAACTTCTTCAAACTTCTGTTAGAAATCAACTTTTGACACACAACCTGTCCGGACACACGTCTGGGTAGTTTTATTTCACACAAAGATGTCAAAGGTAGGACCTAGATCTATATTCCTTAAGACCTTATTCATAATTACCAAGTCTAAGAGCAAGTTTATCAGACAACAAAAGCGATTGGTGTACAGTCTAAAGACTAAAGTAAAGAGGTGCGCGTTTGGCTTTGATGTGTCTTTGAATTCAGATTATTTTTTTTCAAAACTACACATGTACATTAATGTCAATAATTAATATGTTGTTAGATCTAGAGTCTAGATCTAGAGTAGAATCTAGACCTATATCCTACAACTTACAAGGTGCAGTATAGACCCTACAATACATGTATAATCTATGTACTAAACTACACATGTATGTGCCTGGATGCAATATGTCTTCAAAGTTCAACATTTACATTGTTTTGCAAGAAATATGAGTAAACTAGAGCCTATAGGCTATACTATAGAAAGTAAAACTAAAATAAAAGTAACTTTAATTTCAAGACTCCCTCAATTAATTAGTTCTCAACAAATTTTGCCTTTTGGCATTGCCTTGTTTTGCATTTTGGCCTTATTTGGGGGCAAATTTTGTACCATTTTTCTTCTAAAAAGACTAGATCTAGGCCTAAATCTAAGACAAGAAGATTCCCTAACTAAAATTTTGCCCCCTTTTTTATCGGAAATGTGCTAGTCGGTTTTGTATGGGCAACCCTGTAACTTATATAAAAGCAGTAGTCTAGACCTATATTACTTAGATCTATTTTCTAGATCTAGACCTAGGCCTATACTATTTTTCCTGAAGGCTGAAGGCTCGGCCGCCCCACCCGCCCGGCCCAGCAGGCGCAGGCCAGGACCCAGGCGCGGCGACTAGCTCGAAATGGCATGACCGAGTCACTCTGAGCTGAGGAGTGAGGATCAGATAAGCCGAACATTTTCATACCATTTCATCAGCAAATCTTGCACCTCATTGTTCTTCAGAGATGCACTGTCCTTATCCAGTTCCCTGAAATGAAACTTCTTGTCCTTCTGAGCATCTCCAGAAGCCATTCTTTATCTGCTCTAGCTCTTGCAATTAATTAGAAGATGGAAAAGAAAAGGACTGAGAAGAAATGCAGTCGAAACCAAGGACGCGTTTTAGTTGTTCAGTTTTATAGCGCCATCTACGATATTTAGCTGATATTTTTCCGCATCGACTCCGAAAAATCTGGACTTTCTCATTGTTTGAGCTCTTAATATTGAAATAAATTAATAATGCCTGCCATCGTTAAAACAGGGGAACTCTTTGTTCAGATTGCAGGAATTTCGGGTGCTCTGGCCGTTGCTCTCGGGGCGTATGGAGCTCATGGTATGTACCCACTACGCTTTTCATAAAATTTGTAGTCCCACATGCCTAAATTAATGTATTGTAGGGAACAAATAGCTTTTGAAGCAACTTTTCCATGGCCATGCATGTATGATGTAAATACCCCCCCCCCCCTTAATTAATAAGTCTTGTTCAAATTTTCAAATAACTTTGTAAATATAAAATAGTCTACTCTAGGTCTTCTAAGTATTGGCGAATTATGCAGGGGTGGGACTGAGCGATTCCATTGTTTGTTTCCTGCCATGATTTCAATGTTTGTTTTTGTCATTTGTGATGTCTTTACTACTTTAGTAGTTTAGAGTGACATAGATTTCTAGACTTTACTTTTGTCTTTTAAAGTAAAGGTAGATCTAGACCTAGATCTAATGCAAAGTTTTGGGAAATTTTGAAAATTGGATGGATAGTAATTCTTTAAAAAGTTGATAGATCTATATTTGGATGCCCCTGTGGATGAATTATAATTAATATAGATCTAGTCTAGACTAAGTTTAAAAATAAAATAATATATAGGGTCTAAGCACTAGAGGAGGCTAGAAAATTTAGCCCCTACAAAAATTCTGCTTTCGAGCAAATTGAATCGTCAAAATTTACCGCGGTGCTCCCGGTATATTTCAAATAGCACCTAAGGCCATTCCATGGTAGCTGCGACCATGAAAATCTCAGAATATGCAGTTCTGATACAGTATATAATTTCCAAACGGAAATAGCAAATCGGTTGATTGTAGATTGTAGCCAAGAAACATTGTTTTAAAGCTAAAGTAATATCAGTCTTGAGAGGGAGCTATACAACATAAATAGTTTATTATTTACAATTTCATCACTTTAGACTCGATTTCAACCACAACAACGATCATTGCATATTGTAAAATCGCATATATGCTTCCAATACGTTAATTTGAACCAAATTCATGACCCCGTACCAAAACTTTGTATTACCTTTAATAGTTTAGAGTTTAGTTTATCACTTTAATTTTAAATTAAAAGTCTTTATGTCCTCTCTTCTTTTTTTTCTAATTATATTATATTATTATATTAATAATGAATAATTTATATGCGAGTTGATGATGTCATTCTCTCACTATTCCCAATGATATGAAATTTTTAGTTTTTCTAATTTCTTCTCTTTTTTTGTTCTTTTTTGACACACCTGTCATGCCTGAAAGTGTAAATAATGGCTGTAGATCTATACTACTATGACGATGTATAGCTATATAATACACAAGTTTTTATAAGATTATTATGGTTGTTTTGGTAATGGTGATTTAGCGCTTCTTCCATGAGGATTAAAGCCATGTTTTACATTTTTATTTTGTTATAAAATATATGTATAGATAGTCTAAAACGGATAGAGAAAAGTATTAAAGAGGATAAATTGTCAACTTGCTAAATTGTGTACAGCCAATGTGATGCATATCAATTATTAAACACTGTTTCATGAAATAATGTTAATTTCACAGCTCTTTTTTTTTTGGTGATTTTGAAGAAACTTTCACTGTTTTATTTGTTGAATTTTCCTCTATTTATTCAATAAAACTTACAAATGCCCTTTAAGTTTAAGTTAAGTTAGATTTACAGTTGATACTAGGCTAGCACAGACAACATCATTTTAATAGGTACATGATGTAAGTCATATTTATTTCAGATCAAGAGATACAATTATTTATGATCGACAATTAACCAAATTGAATTGTTTGTGTGAATGATATATCTCTGCATGGTTTTGCACAATGTTTTGGCAAAAGTACGAAAATACTCTACCCACAGGATTTTTCTTGCACTGGAAGAAGAAGAAGAATTAATTTTGTATTATTCTTTAGAAGAAGGGAAAAGGTCTTGTACAGAAACATTTAAAGACTATATTGTACTCATTAAATATGTATTTTTCAAAGTTTAATTTCTCTTTCTTTTTAATTAAAGGCATGAAAAATCAATCACCTGAAGCGAAACATGTAAGTGAATTTTATTTAACTATTATACAATAAACCATTTTCAAATTGTATTCAAATATACATGTATTACCTAGCAACGAGAATGTACATTTAACTGTTTGTATCTCAGTAGTAAGATTTTATTGTACACGAACATTAGTCGTTAATTGCTAGGTCATATAGACATGCTGGATTCTGAATAATAATAATAATAATAATCCGCTTTTTTATATAGTGCCCAATACATCGATCCAACAATGTGCCTAAGCGCTCTACAGATATATTATTACCCCGGTCATCGGATTCAGGCATACCCACACACAATGTATGCACATTTTCCACTCCCTGAACAATATTATGTGTAAATTGCATTCTATACATAATTGAAATATAGTTATTGCCATTGGTGAAAGGTGTATACATGTATATAAATAATTTCTAAGAGGCTCATAACAAGAATGTATCCATTTCAATTTGAACGCATTATGGAAGTGACCATTTTTATTCAAATTCTTAATGAAAATTGAAAACCTCTACACATGTACACTGTACATGTAGCTTCTCAATTCTTATTTGATGCTTAAACTTAGGTTATAGTTAACCTATTCCATTCACAGTTTAAGAGAATTGCAATCAGATGCTATGTACCAGTATAATGTTAAGTTGCTTTAATAAACTCAAATGCCAAGAGCTTGTCATTTTTGTTCTCCCTCTCTATTTTTAATGCGTGATTGGCAAGCTCACACACTGTAGGCATTACAAGTGTCTCTCATTTTATAACTTCATTCATTTAAATTGGTTTACTCACTAGTTAACCTGCATTTTTTGTGTTTATATCAATAAAGTGCTTATGATCTTTGTTCATCTCTTTTCTAAATACTCCAGACATTTGACACAGGAAGCAGATACCACTTTTTGCACACCTTAGCTCTCCTGGGGATTCCTCTCACCAATAACCCTAATCTGGTAAGAGAGGTGTTAAAACAAATCAGCCACAATTGCCATTTCCTTGAAGGTAGTAATGACAACAACATAGACAATAACTATAATGATAATAATAATAATAATAATAATAATAATAATGATAATGATAATAATAGTAATGATATTGATAAGATTACTTCTAATATTAACAATAAAGCACACTAACATGTATACTGCGCCAGCTATCAAGTAAACACTTTTCCGAGGTGCATTACGAAATTGAGAAAATTAAGAAAGGAGAAATACAAAATAGACTCAATATTTTAATTTTGTTTTGTTTAATGTTGAATTCCATTTAGAAAATTGAAATGTAGATGGTAAAGTCTGAGACTGATGAATATCGAAATATACATGTAGGGTGGATCATGAAATTCAATTACTTAGTAATGATTTGACAGTGTTCTAACTGCTTCATGTTAACTTGTTTCCAAAGGCAATTCTGTATTATCTAGTTATTGTGGGGGTTTTTGTAATAAAAATAAACATCAAATATCCCTGAAGAAGTTTCTAGAAATTCCATGTTTTAGGCATATAGTCTGAGCGGAAAAAAATAATACCAAAATAATCTCTAGGGGAAAATAATCCTGACTTGAATAAATTGCAAGTTTCATCCAAAGTCTCCCTTATAGTAAATGTATTTTCATCTAAATTATTATATCAATTATCATCTCATTACAGCACTTTAATAGCAAGTAAAAATTCCTTGTAGAATCAGATTACTTCAGAGTTAGATAACTAAATAAGACATTTCCGGTGATGTTCTTATATTCCTAACTGATTTTTAATTTCTCACTTTACATATCTTTATCTAGTCTGGTTGTCTGTTGACATTGGGGATGGTATTGTTCTCTGGTACTTGCTACTTCTCTGCCCTGACTGGTTCCACGGCTCTCAACAGACTGGCTCCCATCGGTGGCATGACCCTCATTGCAGGATGGGCGTCCATGGCTCTGGGTAATCTGAGATAACTTGGCTTTCGGTTCCAAGGTCTTAAAAACAGACAACTGTAAAAACCAGAGCCCTGTTTCGTAAACCTTGATATCAATAACAAGTTACCTATGCTGTTATAAGCTCCTGAAATCATTGCATTTGATTGGCTGAGAGCCAACATTTCATAAACTTTGAGAACTTGTTATTGAACTTTCGCATGCATTAAATGTTCTTGAATTTCACGATCTGTTCAGATTCACAATAATTTTATTTGAAATGAATGAATCATAACTGATACAACTGAATTTTTTTGCAATTTGGGAAAGTTTCTTGCCTCCTAAAATTGTTGTTGTTGTCATGAATTTTACGATCGGTTCAGATTCATGATAAATTCTTGTGAAATGAATGAATTATAACTGATACACCTGAATTTTTTCGCAATTTGCGAAAGTTTCATGCCTGCAAAAATTGAAATTTTTTACAAATTGCGATATTTTCTGGTTTTAGAGTATGTTAATTGACCCCTTCTGTGACACCATGCAAGTTTTTGAACAATTGTCAGGAAAAAAAACTTACAAGTGATAAGGCTTGTTCAGATATGACGCGGCAAAACCGCAGCGTTTTTTTAGGACATAAAGTGTAATACGCTTGACATTTCTGTGTCTAGTAACACGTAGCTCAGTGAATACGCTGAATACGCGCAAGTCCTTTGTTGTGCGCAGTTGCCATTCATTTGCACATATATGAATAAACCTGTCAAGGCTTTATTGCTGCAGTTAACCGCGCCATATCTAAACACTTGCCTCATGAGTCATCAATTATCATTTCATGCCGTAGTGGGCTTTTCATTATAAATGGTACTGCTTACCAAAATACTTCTAAATGAACCGGTCTATAGCACGAGTATTGCTAGAGGAGGTTGGGGGTGTTCCTCTTTCCACAACAAAAAGTTTTTACTAATGCCAAAGCTGTAATTATTGACATTAATCGCATTCGTAGCTTTACTAATAAACCAAAAGAGTATTGTTCTGATTTTCAAAATTAAAATTCTTTCTAATTCCTAAAATCCCATTCTTTTCGTAACATGTACGATAACATGTAATTAATGGGATGAATAATTTATTTCCTAACTGCAATATCGGCTCTGAATTATGAAGTTGATGTAGCCTTGTGTACCACTGTATATACTATCAAATATTATTAAAATCATTGTTTTCAAATGTTTATGGTTGGGTCTTGCAAAGACATAATTGTGTTCAAAGTTGACCAATATTTTTTATTTTATATTTGTTTTATATCTATAATATAAATTGTTATACTAAACACAACAAGTAGTCTAAGTTCTCCCCTGAGCAACTCCTCATAATTTTTTAACCAGAAAGTTTTGAATAAATTTTAGCTAGGAGGGATTGTGCCTGTGGATCTTATGTATAAACTTGGGATGTGTGAAAATCAGAGGTACCCGTCAAGTCATGCTTGAATGAGCACGCTTAAAAGACAAAATAACCACATTTCAAAATCCACAAGGCTTTCATTTCTCTGGTGTACTGAGAAACAGTCAAATTCATGACAAAAGATCACACAAATCACACAGAAGATGTAACAGAACCACAGGCACATTCCTTCTAGGTAAATTTGTTCAACATTTCTGGTTCAGAATTATGAGGAGTTGCTCAGGGGGGATCTTAGTTTTTTATCAGTTTATCAGTTTAGTAGATTTGGAAAGTACATATATCAAATAGTTTTGTCATGTTACATGTAAAATTATGTCTCTGTTTGATGACTATGTTATTTTATATATTGGTATAATAATTGATTGAAGGTACAATAAAAAGACTTAGAAGATTGAAAATGTTTTCTGGACTGCTTGAACTTACATAGTCAAGGCCTCTGTGCCTTTATTCTACATACCAGAGGTTTTTTATTAGTTTTTAATTTTCAGTTTTGGGTATTACTACATTTCAAGAGAAACTCTATAAAATTCATTGTGAATTGTCTATCATATTATTCATAATTTCCAAACTATGCAAAAATTTGTTGTTAGGAAATTATGTTTTCGTGAAAACATGGATTTTCATGTGAACATTTCCAAGTGCACATCTAGTCCCATGATTTTCAGCAAGGTTATTTCAGTCAGTCATAAACCTGATGAGTAAAAAACCTCACAATACTTGATCATCAAAAGCTTGGAAAAAGATGGACATATGAAATGAGAAAGAAGCTTAAGAGAGAGAGAGAGAGAGGGGGAGAAAGAAAGAGAGACGGAGGGGTTTTGGGAGAGGAAGAGAGAAAGGTAGATGAGAAAAGAGACAAGACAGAGAGAGAAGAACAGATGAAGAAAGTGTGTGAAAATTCTTGAAATGTATAGTGCCCCACACAATTTTCTTACGGAAAAACCTACCACCCCCTTCCCCACCTGCTTGCCACCCATATATTTAGAGCTTTTATATGCATATGCCAGTACATGTAACGTGCCATACATGTACATGTATATGCTTATTATCACTTGGGTCAGAAAATTTTCATAAACTGCCCCCCCCCCCTCCCTTCCTCCTTCTAAAGTAATGAATGCAACAACATAGTTTTACTTTAAAATGGCACAATCAGTAAAAAGGCATGAACTTTAATTTTTCGGTTCGAAAAAGATCGTTTTATTTGAAGACATTGATTTGATGATAAAAATAGACAATTGCATAACATGGAATGCAGTGCCTTAATCCAAATATTCAAATAGAACATCCCACTTAGTGAGATATTGATTTCATGATATCAGTGACAACTTTGTTTTATTTGTATTTTAATCCATAAGCAGCTCAAGAGTTTTCTATAGGCACAATATAAACAAATCAGCTTTTTCTCAAATTTGCAACAAGTATTTTTAATTTCCACTCTTCCATAGTTTAAGAAAATAAGAAATCAACAAGAAATTGCCCATTTGCACTAAAATTAAGTGATAATAACTTTTACATTGTGTTGCCAATTCAGCAATTTGAATTTTTATTTTCGATTAAATCATTCTTATTCATGAACGGCACAGTGTTGTTCTAAAACAGAAACGGACTCAAATTTTCTCATGATTTTTGCACTTTCTTCTGTAAAATCTGTAATTCAGAGCATTCTGGCAATGCAGAGTGAAATTTATTATAGCTATTTTCATGTACAAATTGGCAATTTCTTGTTAATTACATGTATTTTGTAGTTTTCAGGCACACTGTTTCATGTAAATAACATTTTTATTTTTTCAAAACTACGAGAAGTGGAAAATACAAATAATTGTTGCCAATTTGAGGAGGAAAAGCCAATTCATCTAGACCTGAAGAAAAATCTGAACTGTAATGGGTTAACGAACTACATCTACGCACACATGTATATATGTACGGAGGGTATTCTTGTGGAAAGCTATATGTTCAATGTTTCTGACCATAACAAATATATATGCAACAAAAGCAAATTGCATAGGATGAATACGTCAAAGTAAGATATATGTATTTAAGGAATTAAAAACAATTATCAAATTCATTATTTCCTACAGTTGCACCTTACAGGCATTCACGTGACTGTATATATCTCCATTCTCTATGTACATGTATTATATTTAATCATATTTATTTGCATTATAATTGTAAATGGCAAAATATTGAAATTGACATCTGTTCAACATTCTATTCTCAAATTGTGATGATAAAAATATATGAATTATAATAAACAAATAGGCACAGGGTATTTTGTGCAATAATTTTAAAAATCTATTAAAAATGGAATAACTTTTCAGATCATACACATACACAATAATGTGTAATAAAGAATGACTGTTTCTTATAAAGCGCTTACACAAAGCACATACATGTACAATATTACTATTACCCGGTCACTGGATTATATTTCGATTCTGCAATTTGCAGTACACATTCACTAACTAACTACTTCTTTCAGTTCATTCCCTCTTCTGATCTTGCTTGGGTGACTTGGGTCATACTTCAACAACTGATGCATGCAACAGATACCCCTTTAAACTATAGACCTGAGCCTGTCGTATCCGGCCGGCATCGTTTCACAAAACCACCATAACGTTAATAACTGAATCATTCATACCCCTTGTAAATTTGATATTTTTGTGTTTTTTTCTTGAAGGGATCCGGTAACTTTGTCTCAGATTCTGAAACAAAATCCTGGATTTGGCTCTTGCTGCAATGATAATTATAAACCTTTAGGTCAGTCAGGAACCCCATGACTTTACAAGCCGATCGCCTGTCTGATTATCAAGATATTTATGATTGGAAATCGAAACCAAATTTTGCATTTTCTTAACAGTTTTCATAACACTACAGTCTATTGAGGAAAACGATTACCGGTATGGTAAAACCGGTCACTCAAAGATTTTTACTTTTTTGAGGCACTTCTTGATCATTTTGAAGAGCAATTTTTATAGGGCTTCAATATTACACCATATCACAGACACTGAAGACACATAGGGCCGTGCATCTCAGATTTAACATTGTTAAACGATGCCTTTAACTCAAGAATGAAAGGTGGACTGGTTAAATTAGGGCCTTAGTTGAATACGTTCATATTTAAGCTTTAATATACATGTATGTCACATTCTCAAGAAACTTAAATCGGGACAAATAAATTTCTCACATACTTGAAAATAACAAAACTTGGTAAGGGTATGAATAATTTAGTTGTTAACTGTCAGTACAATTCATCCCATCCCATTGAAACGCGTGTTAATTTTATCACGCGACTTTCAATAGGATGTCGGCGAACTTGTACTTTTTTTTTTAGTTTCAAGTTTTATTTGTTCCACATTTTACAAAAAATATAGACATACATATAAAATAAAATTTATACAATACATGTAGTATATATGGGCACGTCTAAATAATTCTCAATTCATATAATAGATTAAGTAAAATGTGAGGAACCTATTAAAAAGCAGTGCTTGTATATTATAGGTTCCTGGTAAAATAAGTATTGTAGATGTAAAAACCGTAGCAGTAGAGAAAGACGTAATTTAGAGGTTTGTGAAAACCATGCCCTTGGCACAATCATCAATGAGTCAACAGTCGCAGAGATATACAAGTTGGCTTTAACTGAAAAGACACCTAGACACATTAGAACCCGTATGAAACCTGAAGAGGGTCTGAAAATCAGGCAGACATTTGAAAACTGGCATCCCTGAAGATAACTCGTATTATTTCTACACCTCATACTTAAAGAGAAAGTTGAGTTCTGGGAAGAGGTGAAAAATAATTTGTCAGCGTTATCATTGTTATTATGCAAGTGTGGAAGAACATCAGATAAAAAATGTTCCCTGAAAAGTAATGGCTCTTCAAATGCCTTACTATTCTAAATATGGCATGTAACAGCATAAAAATCGGGACGGATTTTTATGCCACATGTTCGTGTAGTCCCATACACTTATTTCTGTGTACAGTGCTTGTAACTTTACCAAGACTGGGACAAATTTCTTATCATTTTGATGATTCCAGAACCTTGCAGTACACACCAATACTTATATGCTAGATGATCAACCTTTTCTGATCGATTCCACGCCGTTTCTTTCACAATGCAATCGCATGACCAGAACTCAACTTTATCTTTAAATCAGCTCATTCTCTCTTCTGGTCTTTGGTCGGGTTGTACTTCAACAACTGATACATGCAGAAGATGCCGAAAAAGAAGGTGGCAATTCCCCACTTGAGTCTCGCCGAGCTTGATAATTCTTTCATCCTGTCAAATTATGTGAAATGGAAAAGAGATAAAGGAGACAAAAATCAATAAGTTGGTTCGGATGCAGAGTGATTAGTGAATTATTTTGAATTCAATCAAAATTCTTCAAGTACATGTACATTGTTTTGAGACCATAGCTTCAAACTCCAATCTGACTCAAAACATTTTTTCGTTTGTCATCTCAAGCAGAAAAAGATCCAATGACACATGTCCTACAGTTGTATCTATTTTTTCGTCTGGTATGCTTCTTTATGCCCCTGGCCCACCACCCCCAAACAACTCTCATCCTAAGACACTCACTCCTACAACAATATCGTTATTAAACCCTATAACAACTAGCCCCTATTCAATTACCTGCTAGGCAGTTATCTATAGCCTTTTTACTATTGTTTTGTACAGTATGCTTCTTAATGCTCCTGGCCCATCACTCCCCCGCCCTCTCCTAACAACTCTTACCGTCTTACACTTACTCCTATAACAATATTTTAACCCCCAAACAACTACCCCCAATTCAATTACCCACTAGGCAGTTATCTTAGTTATCTGAGGGCAATTTGGGTTATTTATGAAGGAGATGGTTGTGCTAGAAGGTTGTATGGGTTAGTTGTCTGGTAAAATCAACTGTCCTTGTGAGAAACTGACCATGTTACATATTATTTCTATTATTACAAAGATTGAATAGCAGTCCATAAAAGAATCATACTCGATTTTCTGCAATCTGTGTATAATGTAGATGTACTAACATCTCCAAGGTTCTCTTATCTACAGTAGAATATATATATTGTGACTATCATACTAAAATTACACTCAAATAGGAAGTACACTTTGATATTGAGTTGGTTTTTAATAGAAGCAGAAAATGAGAGAAACGGGTCAGTGAAAGTTTGAGCAAAATACTGATTAAAAATTTTGGAGGTGTGATCAATCAAACACAAATTGGCAACTCTGTGACAGTTCTTGTGAGCTCCCCTCCCACTTGTCCTATACTAAAACTTCAAAAATGTATAGTTTGAGTTTCCCTCAAGAAAATGTTCAATCAAACATTCACCCTAAATATAATTGTTGCAACTTTGTTTTTTTTTTAAATCCTGTATGACACACAAATCTATTCCATCATCAATAATTATGAAAATGAAAGTCTATGAAAACGTATTTAGCGAGCAAAATTTAAGAGGACCTTACAAGATACGTCAGTGTTGCCAATTTTCGTTACACTGATGACAAATTTAAATATTCATAACATTCTTATTTTTTAATCGGACTTCACTCAAAGTTACTCTGACCTGTTCCTCTCATTTTTCTGCTTCTATTAAAACCAATTCAATATCAGGGTGGACTTTCCCTTTAATTATTCTAAAAGCACGCTTTAGTATACTTACCCCGCAAGGTAATATGCATAGAAACTTTCCAAAACATGCATAAAGATTGCTGTATAGCATCTGTAAAAAGAAAAAAAGATGTAAAAGGGCTTCATGAAATTTGTCATGTCACAGTTTTCCAACCTGCACTGGATGGATACATGTTTATGTACATCATTACATGTCATATGAAAAATGACAGGCTAAGCAATATCTGTTTGTGGTCTAAAATGAGATACAAAAAGATTGTAAATACATAACATGTACTATAAAATAATAAAAATTAAAATCAACTAAAACATTGGAAATATGTACACAATATATTTCAATAATCCTGTTTCACATGGTTATCAAATTAAGAAGTATTGATCATATAATGGTTATAACAATGATTTACAGTGACAACTTTATAAAATATATATTTTCATATTCTCATTTTATGATATTCTTAAATAAAAAAGGACATAATCTTAGGGTGCGTTCAAGCAATTTTTCGAAGCTAGAATCACAAACATGAATCGCAATTCAAATTTTTGTGAAACATTGTCTGAATTGTCCCTTTGTCATAATATACTTACATTGTCTGCATCACAAGGGTTTGTTTGTACGCAAGGTAGTGGGCCAATGCACCAAGGGGTCCCAAGTAGTCGTAAGGCACAACATCAGGTTTGAAGGTACACAACTGAGACAAAAACAAAATATTTTATAAAACCCCAGCGAGTTAAATTTGAGAGCATCTAATAATCCAGAAATAAGAGTTGACCTAACTTTAGACCGAAAGCTTCAGTCTCTGATATCAATGGTTCTTTAATTCTAGGCCCGGCCCTGCACTTAATCGATTAATCATGCATAACGTCTTGATCATCATCATCGCATGTTGATTAAAATTTAATCCGGTAAAAAATTTCAGGAATATATGTTGGAACAACTTGTTTATTAATTGAAAAACTATGGAACAAGGTCCAGGTGATCAATCATCAGGGGTTGGTATCAGATCAATCCACCAAAACCCACCAAAAAACCTGTTCCAGCTTCTGAGCTGTTGAGCTGAGCTGCGACTAGCCTTAAGGGCTTGGTGATAATGTGAAATATTGATAGTGATATCAATATCAATATTTCACATATATCAATATTTCACATTATCACCAAGCCCTTAAGGCTAGCTGCGACAGACAGACAGACAGTGCAATGCAACGCGGAGATCGAGCCGCAGCTGCAACTGCACGTCGCAACGCGCACCGGTACACTGGCCCATGTCCTCGCCTGGCCTGGCCGCTTACCAGGATGTCAAAAAGCCAACCAGTTCAGGGCCAAGACAAGTTCCACATTTCACAATCTTGCAATGAAAATATACAATTTTCTTTAAGCTTACCACTGTCAAAAGAAGCCCTAATATTACTAAAACCATTACGATGACATTGGGAAGCACAAAATGATCAGAATGTTTAGCTAAAGGCATTTTGATGAGTTTAGGTCACAAGCTCCAAAGAAACAGCAGACTGAAACGCGGCAGCTACAAAATGATGACGTCATTGAAGAACTGAAGATATCGACAGATTAAGGTCCGAAATGTGGACAAATCAAGTTCAAGTTCAAGTTTATTTGTCTTTCTTCAAACATGAATGTAATACAATTTAACAAGTAAAGTATATATAAGGAACACTTATAAGGATCAAGTTCATATAATGCATTTAAGTGAGAGAAAAAAGAAGAAAAGACAGGAGACCTAGTTAAAGCTAAGCTTGTAGAGTTCAGGTCCCTCAAAACAACAGTAGACAACAACAACAACTACAAAATAGCCTGGTTTAATACATAATAGATTAAAAAGAAATATTCGTCAAAGGCGCTAAAGTACTAAAACAAATAACTATAAACTATAACCATATGAGTATAAACATGGTTTAACGGAGTAATAACAAAAAGGGTTGGGGAGAAGAGACTATGTACAAAAGGGGCGATAAGAGTGATAATAACGTGGGATATAGAAATGGAGAGAGGGGGAGAGAGAGAGAGAGAGGGGGAGGAGAAAGAAAAAACGGACATACTTTCACTGTAAGCTGAAAGCTAGCTACAGGCGAGAAAAGGTAAGTCGGTAGTTGCTATAAAGTAGTAAATTAAGGAATGGATTAAGTTCAAATATAAAACACGACAGCATAGATTAAGAATCAACTAAGTAATTATTCAATAAGTACAACTTCAGTTTACGTTTGAAGACAGATATACTGACAGAATGGCTAATGCTTGAGTCAAGAGTGTTCCAAAACCTTGGTCCAGTGCAAACTAAAGTGTTGAGAGTAAATGTTGTCCGTGCATGGGGTAAGTGGAATGCAGAAGCACCTCTTGTGGCATGATTGTGAATTTGATTGTTTTTCTTGAAAATCTTGGCTAATGCCAGTGGCAGTAAACCTGAGTTGAGATCATACATTAAGGAACCCAATTGCATATAATAAATATCTTCTACCTTTAAAATCCTATGATGATAAAAAAGAGGATTTGTATGAGCACGAAAGTCAGCATTACAGATTGTTCTTATTACCCTCTTTTGAGCCAAGAATAGTTTATCTAATTGTGTTATTAGAGATTTGCCCCAAGCAAGCACACCATAATTAATATAAGGTAGAATTAAAGTTGAATACAAGATAAGTAATATGCTTGAGGAAGAGTAGACTTCAGCCTACGAATTACACCAGTATTCCTTGACAATATTTTGCATAGATTATTTATGTAATACATGAGTTTTCCACTTCAATTGTTCGTCGATATAAAGACCTAGGAATTTAGTTGATGTTACCCTGTCTATCAGAACACCGTTGAAAATAATGTCACCAGGCAACATCTTGAGCGAATTGCTATATATCATATAATTGGTTTTTGTAAGATTAAGAGACAGTTTATTAGCATGAATCCATGCAGTAATATTGCGTAACTCTGAGTTAACTGTTTGCAAAAGGACTTGAGCATTTTTGTGTGAAAAAAATATGCTTGAATCATCTGCAAACAAAATAAAGGATAATACATCAGAAGAATATTGAAAATCATTTATATAAAGGATAAATAGAAGAGGACCAAGAAGTGATCCCTGTGGGACTCCACAGCTGACATTTTGTAACTCTGAATCAAAACCATTAATGGATACGAATTGCTGTCTGTCAGCTAAATAGCTCCTGAACCAATCCAGGGCAGCACCCCTGACCCCGTAATGGGATAATTTACATAACAAAATTTTATGATCTACTGTATCAAATGCCTTAGAGTAATCCAAGAATATTCCAAGTGTGTGCATGTGGTTGTCCATAGCATTTGAAACTTTATTTATAAAGTGCAGTATAGCATGGGTGGTGGTATGTTTCTCACGGAAGCCAAATTGAAAGTTGGAAAAAATTGCACTTGTATTGAGAAACTTTACAGTTCTCACGTAGATAAGTTTCAAGAATTTTAGAGAAGGATGTTAATAGGGAAATGGGTCGATAGTTCGTCAATAGTTTTGTGTCACCCTTCTTAAAAATTGGGACAACCTTTGCAACTTTCATATTCTTGGGTACAATGCCATTTGACATTGACAGATTAAAAATATGCACTAATGGCTGTACAATTTCTGCTGCTACGTTTTTAACTAGACTGTTGGAGATATTATCACAACCTGGGCTTTTTCCAATCTTCAAAAATTGCACTATACTGAGTACTTCTACTTCATTTGTTGGCATTAAAAACAAACTTCGCTGGTTAGGTTCTTTTAAGAAGTCATGGAATGATTTATCACAATTTGGAATACCCTCCGACAGATTCGGACCAATACTACAAAAATAATCATTGAACTTTTCAACAATAGAATTTGTATCATCTACTAATTCTCCATCAATTTGCAGAGATCTTATGCTGGATGTTTTACTGTTTCTTTTAAAAATATTTTTGATTACCTTCCATGTTCCTTTTATATCATTCAAGGTTGCCTGAAACTGAGTGGAATAGTAATTTTCTTTGAAACCCGTAATGTTGTAGTTAAGGTGTTTCGATATCTAGTGTAATTCAAGCGTGACTGTTCTGATTTAGTTGTCTTGTATTTATAATATAGCTTATTTTTCTTATTGATCGATTTCAATAGCGATCTTGTAATCCATGGCATTCGGGGGATTTTCCTGTGATTTCCGCTATCCCTTTTACATATAGGTATATTCTCGTCATACAGCAATATGAATTTTCTAAAGAAGTTTTCAAAAGAGCTATCAACATTTTGATCAAGCAAAACATCACTCCAGTCAGTTGCAATTAGGGCTTCCTTAAGCTTTGCAATATTTTCGGGATTGTTCCTACGGGCATGCTTATTTTGCCAAATCAAAGGACAAGTATGCGCACAGAACTTCAGTTACTTTCAGTTCTGTGGCATGCAGGCACGTAGCCACGGGGGGGCGCCCCAAAAAGACCCTCCCCAGGACGTCGATCAATTACACGTATGTGCCCCCTCCCCCCAAACATCAAACTCTGGTTAAGGCCCTGATGGCATGGAGTACCGGGCATTGCCAAAAAGTTGCTTAGTCGATCATGTCTTAATTCATCGGATCTTGATCTTCAACTCACATAATATTTTTTTTAACAAAACAGAGACGATGCCGTACCGTACGTAGGCTATATCCCTCAACAGAACGATCGAGCGCCGCCCCTCCCCCTACTGCTATAACAAAATTAATTTAAAAGAAAGAAAATTGATAGATGTGTAGATAAATAGATAGATGAAGAAGGAGAAGAAGAAAAATTAGAAGAAGAAGGAGGAGCTATAGGAGAAGGAGAAGAACACCTCTACTTTAATCTCTTATTCATGAAAACTGTCAATTGTGAGAGCACATAATTATTATATATATATTATATATATGAGCTCTATATATAGTAGGGCTCTCATGTTCAGTTGCATGCAGGACCTCTGTTCCATTAATTGCCTGCACGTACATCTATGCCAATCAAGACTTTGAAATAAAATGTAATTTCATGCATGATTGAAGGGTTAATAGAACGACATTAGATAATCATGGTCTGATATATATTTGCATCTGCTCAACAATCTTAGAAGTTCGGAAGAAGAAGAAGAAGAAGAAGAAGAAGAAGAAGAAGAAGAAGAAGAAGAAGAAGAAGAAGAAGAAGAAGAAGAAGGAGAAGAAGAAGAAGAAGAAGAAAAAGAAGAAAAAGAAGAAGAAAGAAGAAGAAGAAGAAGAAGAAGAAGAAGAAGAAGAAGAAGAAGAAGAAGAAGAAGAAAAAGAAGAAAACAAAAGAAAAAAAGAAGAAGAAGTTCGGAAGAAGAAGAAGAAGAAAAAGAAGAAAAAGAAGAAGAAGAAGAAGAAGAAGAAGAAGAAGAAGAAGAAGAAGACGGAAGAAGAAGAAGAAGAAGAAGAAGAAGAAGAAGAAGAAGAAGAAGAAGAAGAAGAAGAAGAAGAAGAAAAGAAGAAGAAGAAGAAGAATGAGAAGAAGAATTAGAAGAAGGAGAAGGAGGAGGAGGGGCCATAGGAGGAGGAGGAGAAGGAGAAGAACACCTCTACTATATCTCTTATTCATGACTGTCAATTGTGAGAGCACATAATATATATTATATACATGGATATAATTATGAGCTCTATATAGTAGGGCTCTTATGTTCAGTAAAATTAAAGTTGCATGCAGGACCTATGTTCCATTATAATTGCCTGCACATCTATGCAATTATTAAGACTTTGAAATAAATGCAATGTCATGATTGAAGGGTTAATAGAACGACATTAGATAATCATGGTCTGATATATATTTGCATCTGCTCAACAATCTTAGAAGTTCGGAAGAAGAAGAAGAAGAAGAAAAAGAAGAAAAAGAAGAAGAAGAAGAAGAAGAAGAAGAAGAAGAAGAAGAAGAAGAAGAAGAAGAAGAAGAAGAAGAAGAAAAAGAAGAAGAAGAAAAATGAGAAGAAGAAGAAGGAGAAGAAGCTACGAGAAGGAGAAGAAGAAGAAGGAAGATGAGAATTAATGGAATTAAGCAAAAAGAAAGAAAGAAAGAAATTAAAACATGGATATAATGTCATGGCTGAAAACTGGGCTGACTACGTAATATAGTCTCATTAGCTCTGCTAAGTGCATGCTGAATGCTGATTATTAATGAGTAGACCAATTATTGTTGGCTTTAATTGCTTATCATAGAAAAATATATAGCTGCTGATTTGTTGTTTTAAATGATATTTTATTTTATTTCCTTCCTCATAAATTCACATTACAAGAACTTATCAAAATATAAAACAAGATCTTCGTGAGACACTTTATGAATAATATTACATCAATCAATGAACAATTAATGAACATAGAAAAATATCAAATTATACATGATTCATGATTGTACAATTTTTCTTTTATAATCGAAATAACGATAGAGGAAGATATGAAGATACATAGTCCCATCCAATCACACACTCGCACAACCTCAACTCGCACCAAACAAAGTCAGTGATCTGAAAAAGTGGTAAAAGGCTGCTTACCAAGTTGAATACTTTTCTCCATAGAGCAACCTTTTGATCCACATTATTCTCTGAGTCTTGACAAATACCTTGAAATTTGTTACGCTGAGTCCCCCAATGCAGTAATCTTGATGTAATATTTTCCGTTTTATTCTGTCTCTCCCTCCCCAAATAAAATTAAAAGAAATCTTTTCGATTTCTTCAAATATGCTCTTTGGGACTGTCATGACATGAGAGACGAAACATAATTTAGTTTTGAAAATACATATAACTTTCAACAATTTAATTTTGCCAAACATCGTTAAATCCCGTTGCTTTTACCAACCGATTACGGTAGTCTTTTGATTTTGCTCAAAATTTCCTTATAATATAGCTCAAATCATCTTTTATTTTGAAATAACGTGCGAAATATACCCCTAGGATTTGTATATGTTGTACCCAATGTCAGAACACAGGTAAACCCGGCATATCACTTTCCTCCCCCAACCACATAAAATTTGTCTTATCCATATTAATCTTCAATCCACTTAATTTTTGAAAACTTTCTTTACTCTATTAATTGAATCCATATTTTGTTTTAAACAATGTAATATTATCTGCCAGTGGCGGATCCAGGGGGCACAGGCCCCGACCAACAAAAAAATAAGTGCTCACTACCCCCTCCCCTCCTCCCCTCCCCTCCCCTCCCCTCCCCTCCCCACCTCCCCACTGAGCGAATTTTCGGCCGGCGCGATTTTCACATTTGCGGGAGATCCTACTCCTTCAATACTCCCAAATTTCCTAATATAACGAGCCAACATGCAGTAATTAGATGACTATTACAAATTAATATGGAGATAGGGTCACCTTGTCTTATACTCCTCTATTAACTTCAAAATATCCTGTCGAGTGTCCCCCGTTCATCACGCAACTGCTAACATTATTGTAAAGGATTTTAACCCGAGAACCCGGAATTTTACCAAACCCCAAATGTTTTGAAGCTTTAAATAACAGTTTATGGGAAATGCAGTCGAATGCCTTTTCAAAATCTACGGCAATTAAAAAACCTAATGGCTGATACAAGGATTGGAAGAAAGTATCGAACCGCTTCCCCAATATTCCGATCTTTAACATATAGCCCACCTGATCGTGATGAATAATATCCCCCAATTACCTCCTTAACCCTTGTAGCTAATACTTTTGACAAGTATATAGTCTTTGAAGTTCTTTCTAAATTACCCCCTGAGCTGCTGTTACTCGTTCAGCTGATCTACCGCCATCACAAGGCAAACTAATTATAATGTTATGTTTATTATGAAACTGTACTTGTGCATGTTCCAGTCGCTGATGAGAATCTGTCTTGTGAACTAGTCTGTAGTCAGAAAATCTCATTTTTATTCCCATCAAACAGATAAAGGACTTATCATTTTGATGAACAATCGAAGTTCTTAGGTAAGCTATTTTTTCTTTCATTATTTTGGTAATTTTTGTATAATTAATATATAACACTGGTAGATTTTCGCGATTGTGTAACTTGTTCATGTGTTGTGTGCAGATGTAGTCTTGTATAGACTGTAGGCCTATGTATAGTGTGTGTGTTGACTGTCTAGATCTACATCATGGAATTAAAGTGCAGGATGCGGTTACCGGTATCATGATGGATCATGTCATGCGCTTGTTCAATGTCAATGTAAACAGTAATAAGTAAATAAAGGTTGACTAGAAAACTAACTCACTTGTTACTCACTTGATCCAGGAGTGTTCAGTCTTAGACTGTTGTTCCTATCCATGGCATGGCTTCATTTAATAGACATTAACAAGGAATTTAGGTGCTAATGTCAATGATAGAGCATCGAGCGCGGGCACGTGCTTCATTCTGTCACATGCGGCTTAATTTTTAATTATTTATTATGCTTATAAAGTTAATATAACTTTATGTTATGGAATATGGTTATGCAATATGTGGCGCTAGTGTACTTTGAACTTTCGTATCCATTTTTTACCCGTAACTTTGACGTTGAGATGCGGGCGCGCGCGTGCTTGAAGTTAGAGACCATAATGATGAATTGCTTACCGTAGATTAATTTAAAGAGGATCTGAGATTACAGTCACTAACTTTAATACGCACGGGCGCCTGCCCATACCCCACCTATTTAAACAAAATGTACTATATCACAGGCTTTTTTTGGGGGGGGGGGT
Organism: Mesocentrotus franciscanus; assembly: GCA_037976565.1. Lineage (NCBI taxonomy): Eukaryota > Metazoa > Echinodermata > Echinoidea > Camarodonta > Strongylocentrotidae > Mesocentrotus > Mesocentrotus franciscanus. The sequence goes on along the minus strand of CP137686.1, from coordinate 2,338,934 downwards.
TTTGTTGTTTTTTGTTGTTTTTTTTCTCAAAATGGCTAATAGTAAAAAAAATGGATGCGACGGTCAAAAAGGAAGCAGGTGGGGTCGAGAAACCCGTTATTTTTGTTATTTGGCCTTACACATACTGTACATGTAAGGCCATTGAAAAAAATATTCATGTTTAGCATCCCTGCCCGCTTCCTTTTAGTTTTGGGGGGCTGCCTGCCCTTTTTTTTTTTTTTTTTAAATCTTAAATTAAAAAAACATGAAAAACATACTGCTAAAATGGTCTTTTTCTGAATAAAACAAAACAAAACATAAATGCTGGCAGCCATCTTGAAAAATAGCCTGACTGGCTGGTCCAGCTAGTCAGGGAAACTGTACGGAGCGGCCATTTTGAAGAAAAAAAAAGGGCCTCCTCCTTCCTATTTTTCAAAAAGGCAGGACGCTAACATGTTTTTTTTTTTAATGGCCTAAGAAGAAGATTTAGAATTGCAGGGGGAAGAGCTAAAAGATTATGGGAGGAGGTAATTTAGTAGGAAGACGGTGAAAGATTTACAAAGGATTAGAAAAGGTGAAAGGAGAGTGAAAAAAGCAAAGAAATTCAGTGGGTCATATATTAATGGCAATATCAGTCAGGTCAGTCTTTGTTTTGTTAATCCTCACAAAAATGAGAAGGTCCAGCAGACCTGAATAGTCTGCCTTGTGTAGGCCTATACATTTATGTCTGTGATCACTGATCTGCAAGTTGTGTTAAACTCGCCTATTTAGAACAAACATAATCGCACTTGATCATCATTGGTCATGTGATCATCCTTGGTCATATGATCATCCTATATGTCGTAAAAGCCTACCAGTATTAAGTTGCTGATTATTCTGGCCTATATACATGTACATGTAGGTCCTTGTGTACAAATTATAAAAGATAAATTCCAATTTTGTGCCAGGTATAAAAATGTACATACACATGTACATGTACTTCTGGTCTATTAGATTTATGGCAATATCAGTCTTGTTAATCCTCAGAAAAATGAGAAGGTCCTCAAGAGTGAAATATTAGTACCGGTAGTTAGTAGTCTGCCTTGTGTACATACAGTGTATGTACATGTACAGTACATGTATGTCTACAGTGATCACTGATCTGCAAGCCTTGTTGAACTCGCATCAAACTTGATCATCCTTGGTCATGTGATCATCCTATGTTATAAAACTAAAAGCCTACCAGTATTAAAGTTGCTTATTATTCTGGCCGAGGTCATGTGTACAAATTATAAAAGATAAATTCCAATTTTGTGCCAGGTCTAAAAATGTAACAGTATGTACTTCTGGTCTGTACATGTACAAGATGCACTGGACAGTACACTTGCATTTTAACATTTTTGAAATATACCAGCAAATACATGTACACTGCAGTTCTGCTTCATTTTCATAATTGATCGACGGATGGATAAATTAACATGTATCTAAACAATTTTTTTTTTTTTAATCTTTGCTTTTTCAATGTGAACTTAAAATCTGATGAACAACATGTACAGTACATGTACTATCTGCATGTACATGTTTAGATCTGTTGCAAATCTGGAATTTTTGCTATTTGTAATACACTGTATTTCCTTGGAACTTCCCAATTGAATTCATAATGATTTTATTTTTAAAACTTCTAATCGATGATATTAAAAACTTGGGAGGGGGTGAAAGCGTACTACAGAATCTCATTCCATCCATAGGCCTACTACATTCCATTTACATGTACATTGTAAGTGCATTATTTTTCTTTTTGACAATTACTGTATATTGCCTGAAATAAAGAAGACATTCTCACACTGTCACGCGTGACTGCATGTATTATTCCATAGAATTTGGTGTGACTGGGTGTTAGACTGCTAGGGTGTCTACAATGTACTTTATTTTCAGGCAATACTGTAGAACCGGTATACAAAAATGTACTGTACATGTATGACTACACCATATTGGAGTAAATTTAAACTTGTACATTTACATGGCACCTTTGTAACGTATTGACCCTCTGAAGTTCTGAACTCATATTTAGTTTAGTTGGCACTTGGCAGCTCAGGTTTTTATAGGGTGGAGTCTTTTAAAGAAATGTAGGTAAACAGCCTGAATTACTCAATCCCCGATCTTCATTTCCGCCAAACTAATCCCAGAGCTAATTTGATTCCTCATTTGATTCAAATTTGGACAAGTAAATGCTCTATAAAATCGGGGAAAATTAGTCAGTTTTAATTGCCTCCTTCCTGCATTTTTGCTGAATTCAAATGCAAAATATGTTCACGTTGTGGGAGTTAATTGGTGACACAAATAGAATTTGTAAAATGAGAAGGAACTACAGCATGTGCATACATGTATCACTAGATTTGAATCATAATTATTCAGTTCTTATTTCAAGATGATCCTTTTATTTTCATGTGTATTTAGTATACCTGTTCACGTACAGTATTGCTTGAAATAAAGTAGACACTCTCACACTCTGTCACACAGTCACGCATGACTGCATGTACAGTATTATTCCATAGAATTTGGTGTGACTTGGTGTTAGCTAGGGTGTCTACTTTATTTCAAGCAATGTAGACCTTTTGAAATTGAATATCTATTAATGTTAATGCGAGTTGTTAACAGTCATTAGAAATGGTAAATTTCCTATTCAGTAGAACAGTTATCAACCTGTTGAAATCTTAAGTAATTTCTAAAAGCCATTTTCATTGTGGAAAATTCCCTCTAAAAAGATATGATACTGTAAGGGATACCATAAGAGGATTAAGAACTTCATGTACATGTACTGTAAGAAGCAATGCAAAAGGAAAATGAAAGTGTAGAAACTGTACATGTACTTAATACTGTAAGGTAGATCTAGCTATCATTATCCAATTGTACATAAATATCTCAAGGAAGAAATTATGCAACCCATTGTTTAACTTTAAAATCTCTGCCCTTATTGGCCAGTGGCCACCACATGTACTGTATTAGTTGTACAATGTGTACTTCTGTACATGTACTTGGGGGCAAGTTGTGTATGTATACATGTACATGTACATGTACATGTATATGTATAAAGTTCATGTACATGTACCTCTTCATGGTTCACCAATGTAGATGTTTTCTGTTTCAGGAAGAAAAAAACAAACATGAAATTTCTTTAGGCCAAAAACAGTGTTCAACCATAGACATACCTGTACTGTATCACATACATGTACACATGAGCAAATGGTTCAACCTTTAAATTCTTGGACTGGATTCGATTCGATACACAAGGCGTACTTGTAGGCTAAGCTTGGAGCTTATTTATATATATGCACCTACATGTACATGTACAGTACATGTACATGCACATGTATGTAATGTGCTTTGCTTCCATTTGAAATTTGACAGAATTGAATTGACTCACTTTTATTTTTTTTTCAAGAAAGAAGGCACCTGTTAATATCAACATGCACTTTGTAGAAGGTGAATTAATCCCCGCATTCCATTGTTTCCTTGATTCATCCCTGCTAGGCTCTTCAAGCGCATGATCTCACTGTGACGTCACCAGCCATACAGAGTCAGTTCATTGAGTACCGGTAACGTAAAGCAGCTCAGCTTAGCTCTCTGGCCAAGGCAGTCGAACAATCCGTTGTACCTTCTCGAGCATGTGAAGTAAAGCGAGGGAGCATTGAGCTTAGCACAGACAGGAATTGAAGAATGATGATGTTCTCATCGCATCCCCGCTATCAGATCAAGATGGAAGTCGGGCAGGTGGTCGTTGCCTTGCTCGTCCTCTGCACACAGATCATGCGGATCGCCGCTGACGTCGTAGCTGTGAGTTCATTGCCCATTTTATTTGTTACTTGTAGATCTGTGAATGTTCTTTTACAGGCTATTTACAGAACTTTATCAAAGGTTTGATGTTTATATTACTTTATAAATGATAAAACACATGCTTACAAATAATTAAGCAGTTGTATTTATATGGTGATCATACATTTGTTGTTGTTGGGGAGGGGTGTTGGGGTAGGTACACTATAGGGGTACACACGTGTACTGTATGATTAGTATGGTTAGTAGTAGTGGTTATTTTACCTGACTGCTATTGAAAGCATAAATGCTTGTTAGTAAGCAGCCAGAGGACCAACGGCTTAAGGTCCTCTCCGAGGGACCTGGTAATGAGGATTAATGCCTTACCAAAGGGCACTAGCGCATCGACTTGGTTTCGAACCCGGGTCGCCGGATTACGAGACCACTGCTCTACCAACTGAGCTATCGCGCCTACTGTAGGAATACAAGTGCCTATTTAAAGATCATAAGATGAGCATTATGTAAAGATGTACTTTATCCTAACTTTTATTAAGATTTTTTATTGGGGGTCCTCTTTTCTGTTTTTGTTGCTGTTTTTTTTTCTTCATATGACTTGTATATTTATTGTATTATATCTTTTGTGTGTAATATAATTTATTGTTTTTTAAACCAATAAAACATTTTTAAAAAATATATATCTTCATACATGTACATGGGACATTGTACAACACTGTAGGTTTCTTTCAGAACTCACATGTAATAGTACACTACATGTACATGTACACGTACATGTGTACAAGCGGTGCTATTGCTAAACCTGATTCATGATATTGTTAATTTTGCTTGTTATTAATAATTATGCATCTGAAAGAATCCACTTTTTTTTTACAACACTCCCGGAGACAAGGAACACACCATGAATGCCACTACACCGGCCCTTACTGGTTTTAATTCATAATCTAACATTAAATGTAAAGACCAGTTTTGGAAACGCCCCTCTCTCAAAAAAATGAAATGGAAGCTCTTATTACATGTACCAATCATGTGAAAGAATATGTTTTGACTAATACGTGATGATACAAATCTTGCCGGGAAAGTCGGGAAACCGCCTACTAATTGATATAGTTGGTAAATTATTATATCTATTGGGACCAAATACATGTAGATATCGTGCACGTGGTGGCGTAGTCCCATATACATCTTTCTGTGTACAGTGCTTGTAACTGTACCAAGACTGGGCCAAATTTCTTATCATTTTGATGATTCCAGAACCTTGCAGTACACACCAATAGGCCTACATACACTGTACGGTGTACAGTGTATGCTAGATGATCAACCTTTTCTGATCGATTCCACAACGTTTCTTTCACAATGCAATTGCATGACCAGAACTGGTCTTTATCTTTAAACAATGAAATAAAGAAGGGCTGAATCAATGTACTCAATGGTTTTATCACTTTATATGAAATTAGCATTCACATTGCAAATCAGTTACAAGCTGAGATACATGTATGTAGATTTGTAGAAATTGTAATTGTAGTACATTACGCCATGCTATCAAGGAAATGACGATGCCCATGTTGTGCTGAAATACTGTACATTATTCTTGTTTTATACCTCTCTCATACACTTTGGTGGGAATCTTGTAGATCTATTAATGGCAAGAACAAAATAAATCTCTCAGAATAACTAGAGTTATTTCTGGGGTTGAGGTTTCCTTTAACCTTTAGGATGCATCAAATGACTGTGCTTCTATTGTACATGAACTGTACATCACTCAATACATGTACGCAGTTTGTGAAGTAGGCTGCAAAGGGGGAAGAAGAATTAATGATCTAGATATTTAGCCCTTCATGTAGTACAGTCAATATGATGTATACCGGTAGTCAAACTTGTAAAAGACCATTTAAGGGAGACAACAATTAAAGCAGTCTTTGTTTAAAAGCAAATGGTATAGACGTACTGTACAGTGTACATGTTGTACAGTATGTTGCAATGTGAAATTCTCTCCAGGTGAAACAATTTGTGTGTGTGTGTGTGTTGGGGGTAACTTCGGTTTGGACCCTCTTTTTTTTTCTTGTACACTGTAAGAATAGGGTGGGGGGGGGGGAGGTGGCCCCCCTTTTTACAAAATACTGGAGCCGCCCCAGGTCCCTGTGTGTACATGTACTAGCTACATGTACGAGCATTCTGTATACATGTACAGTATGTACATGTATACAGTATGAATTTAGTGTGCTATACATTTTTAATGCATAATTTCTAGAAGGCTTAATTAACATGGAGTCTGAGCATTGTACTGTTTTAACCAAGCTTGCTTGGAAAACAGTACAACAACCTGTCTCTTCTGTCATCATCGTCCTCAATTTCTGCCTTTGTAATTGTATGGTCTCTCTGGAAACTGTTGCTATTGGCAACAAGTCAACGTGAGACTGAACATAAGAGGAAGTTGGAATGGAGAGAGGAGAATTAAAGAAAATAAAAAGAGAATGATCTGCGTTGGAGCATGTACAGTGTAAAGCAGATTTTCTTCCCTGCGGCATTGTGAATAATTATTACTCAGGGCCAAGCTTTTTATTTGTGCTGGTAGTATGGTATACAGTCAGTCCGCAGCCGGTGCGAAAACCCTCTATTTTATTCAGCACGTATGCACGAATTTACGTGTCTTGCATACGTGTACGTAATGAGTTGTGCTGACGGTCATTCCGATCTGCAGTTTTTGCCTTTGTGATTGTTCATTTTTCATGAAATTGGTCTTATTTTACAGATATGACGTTGCACTTTCTGTATACATATATGACAATCATGTTAAATATCTTTTGGGAACAGATATTTCGCCTAGAAAATTGGTTTTTTAACGATAAATCTATCTTAAGAGTAGGGCTGATTTTCACATAGAAATCATTCTTGCGACACGAAGATGTTATAATCAGCATAAAGTATAGATATTTGTCTTTACAATGATATCAAAATTATTATATTTTACGCTGTACCAGAGTCAGGAACCAAGAAAAATCAGGTGAATGTTTATGAATAATTAATAGAAGTAGTCAATTTTGCCGATGTGATAATAGAGAGTTCTCATTGGTCAAATACGTCAGCTACGTCACATACATGTACATGTATGTTCCGCTTTGGTTCATTAACATTCTGAATACCAAATCTTAGCAAGCGTGCCTTGTGGCGTGCGCCGTTAATGCACTTGCGCGTAGGCAGTCATGACAACAATCTAATGATCCTGGATCAAGTACGTCACCTGCCATCCAGATATTTTTTTTTCTACAATATTTCTTTTTTAATCATTTTTCTTATTTTTTCGGCCAGTCGGTGGTGCGGCGGAGCTCCCTGGAGTGTAATAATCAGTTATGCATTGCCATTGCTCAGTCGGCGAGCGTGCACGAGTATGAAATCACACAATTTCGCGCCATCATAGAAAGAACAAATTGGTAACTTCCAGGTTTTTAGGGTCTTAATTACTATGATTATAAAGAGAACATGAATTTGCGAAAATTAGGTTTTGACATTATTTTGATCAGTGACTTTTCATCTTTCGAACAATCTCAAAGTAAACAAATTAATTATGTACCACAGTCAGGAACCAAAAGCGAAATTCCGGGTACAAAATAGCTGTTGAAATGTTACAAAAATAACACCAATAAAAGTGGTGAAAAAGGATGTTTCAAAATTGTGAAATATGGCAAATTACATATCAAACTGAAGCTGAAAATCTTGAGAGTAAATTAGCGTTGCGTGCTGCCATGTTGACTGAAGTTATCGACCACAAAAGCAGCTGCATGTACACCCTTACAAATCTCACAGAAAATCTCGTGAATTTCAGCACACGTGAATGTTACGAGATCACCAATGAGACGCTGAATAAAAATCAGCTTACAGCCTCATTATCGCGCACGCTGTGGTCTGACTGTATACCGTCATATCATGTACATGTACATGTACATGTATGATGCAAGTACTGTATGTGCCCTGTTCAGTACATGTACATGTATGCAAGGAGATTTTATACCATGTGTAATTTCGAAGGGCATTTTAGATTTGTATAATTTAGACCTGGATGGCCAATATGATATATTGTTGTGTACATGTACATTGTACATGTACATTATGTATCCTAATATCTAAAATTACAATGTACATGTACATGTACATGTATGTACATGTACCTGTAGGTACAATACATCAATGACATTTACTGTACATACATGTACATGTAGTCATGTACATGTACAATACATCAATTACATACATGTACATGTATGGTCAAAATATATTAAAATTAATGCTATTTTGTTTAACATCAACAGGTGTCACAATAGCCAGGCCTACATGTACATGTACATGTAGGCCTACATGTACATGTACATGTACATACATGTACTGTACAGCTCTGCCAACCAATTATTGGAAAAATTACTCCTATTCCTTGGCCTTTCAAACTAATGCCACGAACCATAGATTCCTCTCTCTTTCTCTAAAGTAACTTCTATGTAAAAGCATACAAAATCATCAGTTTCTAATTTTACCATATTTGTAGAAGGCTAGCTACATGTACAGTACATGTACATGTACACTGTACATGTAGTACCGGTACCTTGTGGTAGTCGATATTCATGTAATTTTAATACTTGTAACTATAAAATGCACTCATAGTCCGAGGCTCCGAGCAATCATGACCAGGGCCCTGTTTTATAAAGACTTGTTAACAATAACAACCGCCACAGATCTATGACAAATCTGTTCACAGCCAATCAAATGTAAGAATTTCAGTAGCTTATTATGTACCGTAACTTCTTATTGATAGCAAGTTTTGTGCAACAGGGGCCAGACCAGGATACACATGTACTGTACATAAACACTATAATGTTCATAAAAAGCCCCTCTAAAGTGTTTGGAGCCCAAACTTTGCCAAACAATTTATGGTAAAATTTCACTTCAAATTGTCTAATGGTGTGAAAGAGGATATCATATACTGTAACACACACTTCTGCCAGGATTTTTCACATCTTTATATACAATATAAGAAAAATGTTCCCAACACTTTCGTAACTTGTAAAATGTAGCCCCCAAAAAAAAAATATATATATACCCCTGTATATTATATTTGCAATAGTTATATTTCTGGTGAATGTATGATTGAAAATATAAATTTTTAAGTATTTTAGTACAAGTATTACAAGGCAAATGGGAGGGGACCTGGCAAGATTTTTGTGTTTGATTGATCGCACATTAATAAAAATCATAACATTTTTTTTTTTTAAATCTGTTTTCGCTCAAACATTCACTGACATGTTTCTCTCATTTTTCTGCTTTATTAAAACGGACATAATATCAGGGCGGACTTACAATTACATACATGTATATGACGCTAATCCCTCTAATCCCTCATGGCCAAACTAGTGCAGAGGGGCTTTAAAGGGTACATATTATGTAACTTTAAAGCCCCTCTGCACTACATTAGTTTGGCCATGAGGGATTAGCGTGGTCACTGACATGTGGTTATCTCATCAACTCAGCTCTCAATTAACATAAGAAAAAGAGGATCATGGGGGACCAACAGGCACCGCTTAGGCATTGTTTTCTATATAGAGGGAGCAAGTAGCTACAAGTAGTACAGTGGGGCTTTAAAGAATAAGTTTTAGTGAAAGAGACAGATGTTATATATCTACATCTAATAATAGCAGGTGTATCAAGTTAAACAAGTGATTAATAAAATGACCCTGTGGTTTAATAGGGGGAATGAAATTAATGAATATCTGGGGCTCAGTCATCTTTGGTGCCTCTCCAAGATCAGGCTGGTAATGTACACGTATAGAGTGACTAGAGTCATTCACATGAGTGAAGTCCTGTACATGTATCCACTATCCAGTGCAGTGAGAATGGCCTGTGTTTCAGAAAAATTGTAATACACTGTACCTACTGTATGTCATCTTGTCAATAGTACAGGAGTTAAGTAAATTGTTCACTTTAGACAGATAGAAAATAAAGCATCCAGTTCCCACTTCACAGTTAAAGCGCATGCGTAGCAATTTCGGCGAATATTGCTACAGCGCATTTTTCTGTTCGCCATGTTGAATCGGCTACAACATGGATGAATCGTTGGGTTTAAAAAATATATGACGAAAATCTCCCCCATTTTCCCATCAAAGACTTCTTCAAATTATAATTTCAAGTGGTCGGCCAGATGCCCAGAGGAGTCAAGAAACCTAGTAAGTCAAAATTGTAATGAATCGCTTTGCATATTTTGACATAATGTCGCCCCAATCGCTGTAAATTTCGCATTCCGGGTTCATGGGCTGAAGCTCCGACGCCTTCGGCGTCGGCGTCGGAGCTTCCTGGAGTTAACTGTACACCTGCTATTAAATGGGTAGGGATCAGAAGCTTTCCTTTGATATAATTACTGTACATGTACATGACTACATGTATGTGTTAATTAGTTAATTAGTACTACCGCCATTGTCATCAAAGCTGTCAATTGTCAATGCATGTCAACTGAAAATAATCGGTGAGAGATGAACGGATTCCAGGCCAAGCTACATGTACAGGGGAGTGTTTCACAAAGACTAAGATCAACTTTAAGTTGGACTTAACTATGGCAGGCCGTTCATGCCACTGTTTGCTCTCACCATTTTCTGGCATTGGTCTCTCAAGGGACATACAAATCGTGGTCACAAATTTACAGAATTTACCTTTGTTGATAGTTCATTATTGCAGGAAAAAATATTATCTAAAGATCAAAATTGAGAAACAAATGGTGAGAGCAACCAGTGGCATGAATGGCCTGCCATAGTTAAGTCCAACTTAAAGTCGATCTTAGTCTTTGTGAAACACCCCCCTGGTCAAGCTCCAGGTACCTGCATTTCTAGTTTTAGGGATAAATTTCAAAGCAATTACTTTTTGAAGGGCAGAACTCGTACTATTTTATTCCACACGTTTATTGTCTGTTTGGAGCCAGAAGAGCATGTTAACACATATAATTTAAAGGGGAAGTCCACCCTGATATTTATTTGGTTTTATTAAAAGCAGAAAAAATGAGAGGAACAAATTAGGAAAGTTTGAGCTACGTACATGTAAAGAGCATACATTTGTACAGTATATACCGGTATACATGTATCTGATTAAAATTAGGAAAGTTAGGATTTGTTGAAGTTGTCATCCGTGAAACAGTGAAAAGATTTTGCTCAAACTTTGACTTTTTACATGTACCTGTTTCTTTCATTTTTTGATTTCTATAAAAACAAAAACTTTAATATCAGGGGTGAGGTACCTCACTGCTGGCTCTGATCAGACGCTACATACATGTACATGTACAGGTCAGTAGGGAATACATGTACTGTACATGTAGTGCACTGTACATGTACATAATGTATATGAACTTCAGACATTTTTTGCAACAATGTACAAATGTACAAATTCAAATCCAAACAAATTTTATTATCATAATCCAAACAAATAGGATCATTTCTCTTTTTTATGCCTCTGCTACAAAGTAGCCGGAGGCATAGGGTGGTATTCCGATAGCGCGTACTAAGTTAAGCCTGGCTTAACTAGTTCACACTTTTATGGAGCGCCTGTTGCCAACTCCTCATTTACCCTGTACAGATTATTTTAATCCTGCAATGAAAAGTGTCCAAAATATTAATTTTGCAATGAAATGGGAAGAAAAAGATAATATGAGTATGAACCGATTTTCAATAAAGTCTTTGGTAGATTATCTTTGTCATGAATATTGAAGGGAGAAGATGAAACCTAGCATTCCATAGAAGTGTGAACTAAAATTCTTATTTAGTCTGGACTTAGTCCCGGCTTACATGTAACTTATGAGAATACCACCCATTATGTTTTCTGGTTGTCTGTCCGTCCGTACGTACGTCCCGTTCTCGTGATCGCGTTATCTCAAGAACCAATTGATGGATTACCGCCAAACTCAGGTCATGTATGTATCTTGCAGAGCTAATGAAGTGATTAGATTTTGGGGTCACGAGGTCCAAGGTCAAAGGTCACAGGGCCCATTATGTATGCAAAAATAGCTTGTGATCGCGTTATCTCAAGAACCGATTGATGGATTACCGCCAAACTTGGGTCATGTATGTATCTTGCAGAGCTAATGAACTGATTAGATTTTGGGGTCACGAGGTCAAAGGTCACAGGGCTCATTATGTATGCAAAATAGCTTGTGATCACGTTATCTCAAGAACCGATTGATGGATTACCGCCAAACTTGGGTCATGTATGTATCTTGCAGAGCTAATGAACTGATTAGATTTTGGGGTCACGAGGTCAAAGGTCACAGGGCTCATTATGTATGCAAAATAGCTTGTGATCACGTTATCTCAAGAACCGATTGATGGATTACCGCCAAACTTGGGTCATGTATGTATCTTGCAGAGTCAATGAACTGATTAGATTTGGGGTCACGAGGTCAAAGGTCACAGGGCTCATTATGTATCTCAAAATAGCTCGTGATCGCGTTATCATTAGAACCAACAGATGGATTACAATCAAACTTGAATTTTAAAAATTGCTTCCATTTTGGTTTGTAAAATTGCTCTCTGGCGGAGGCATGTACATGTATGCCACTGTCTACAGTGTACTACAAAAGCAGCATTTCCATATATCTGCCATGTTCTCCTGTTCATGAATTAATGCCAGTCTGCACTAGTTTGGCCAGGAGGGATTAGACCTCCCAGCATGGTCACTGACAGGTGGTTATCTAATCAACTCAGCTCTCAATTAACATAAGAAAAAGGGACCAACGGGCACCGATTAGGCATTGTTTTCTATATATAGAGGGAGCAAGTAGCTACAAGTAATGCAGTGGGGCTTTAAATGAGTCCTGCTGACTGGTGTACATACACATAATTACTATGTACTATGTACTGTACATGTAATACATTGTCTTCCTGTCTCTGCATATCTTTTTTGGCTGCTTACATGTATATATATGGAAATGTTGCTCTCTTCAGGAAACCAGCAAAGGCACGGATGGATGATGTTTTTGGCTCTGCCTTTATCCAGATTCCAAGCTTCTTAAGAGCGAACCCCATGGCTTTTTATTGGCTTAGCATGCAATCTGCGGGTATTAACGAAAGGATTTCATTTTCTGCTCATCAGTCATACATTTTAACATTTGTAGATGTACAGATACTGTACATGTACATGTACATGTACATGTATGTCTAGCTCTCTTGTCCCAGCTTCCTGCAATGAAAAACATCCTGTGTTCATTTGTTTTCATTTATTGATTGATTTTCATGTTTTTCTTTTCTTGTTCTAGCTATTTTGAGCAGTTTGTCCTCCTTCAAGTATCTGTACATTGTATATACTGTACATGTAGGCCTTAGCAAATTATGCTGATTTTCCATTGCTAGTGCTGTCATTGTGCATGATACACTGTAAATCTTTTTTTTTGCTTCATTTTACATGTACAAACCCTGTACTGATTCAATACATGTATATCTTTTTTCTTTTCTTCTTCATCTTTACGTTCTTTATAAGTCACCTTACTGAAGATCGCAAGGTACAGGGTTCAACTCTCTCCCTTACGACTGTAAAAATGACAAGACATATAATATTCTAAAATCTGCACTTGCCACTCTTAAGGGATCCAGTAACTTTGTCTCAGATTCTGAAACAAAATCCTGGATTTAGCTCATGCTGCAATGATAATTAAATGTATAAACCTTTAGGTCAGTCAGAAACCCCCTGACTTTTACAAGCCGATCGCCTGTCTGATTATCAAGATATTTATGATTCAAAATCAAAACCAAATTTTGCGTTTTCCTAACGGTTTTTAATTACACTAGTCTATTGGGGAAACGAGTATGGTAAAACCGGTCACTCAAAGATTTTTACTTTTTTGAGGCACTTCTTGATCATTTTGAAGCGCAATTTTTTTAGGGCTTTAATATTACACCATATCACAGACACTGATAACACGTACATGTAGGGCCGTGCATCTCAGATTTTAATAACATTGTTAAACGATGCCTTTAACCAGGTGATGTACATGTATATGGGTACCTGTAGGACGGACTTCCTTGAAGGCCCCTATCAGGGCTGCAAGGTTTAAGTCCAAGTATTATACCAGAGCTTTACACGTATACATGTACAATGTAATTGGGTAATGCAATGTAGTAAAAATGAATATAGCACAACATGCACATCATTTTTATTATGGGCAATTTGGGCATGAAGATTATTGTTATCATTTGTTCTTCTGTTTTTGTTTTGATCAGACTTCTCCACACAACGATACCACCTCTTTCCAGTCGGTCACAGCTGCATTTGGGGTTGCCCCAGCTGGGCGAATGGTATGATGAATTTTGTTATATCTCTCTGTTTACTCTTTCTTTACAAAATGTATTCTCTCTCAAATTTTCCTTTTTTAGCTTTACTTCAATTTTCTCAGTTCCCTTTCCTCCTCCTCCTTCTTTTCTGTTTCTTCTACTACTACTTCTTATTTTTCTTTACTTTTTCTTCTTCATCTTCATCTTCTTCTTCAGCATTCAGCATTTTAATAGTAGATCTAATGAGACTATTTAGTCAGCCCATCTTCAGCCGTGACATTATATCCATGTTTTTCTTTCTTTCTTTTTTTCTTAATTCTATTCTCCTTGTTTGCTCTTCTCCGAGGTCCTCCCTCTTCTCCTTCTTCTTCTTCTCCTTCTTCTTCTCCTTCTTCTTCCTCTTCTCCTTCTTCTTCTTCTTCTTCTTCTTCTTCTTCTTCTTCTTCTTCTTCTTCTTCTTCTCCTCCTCCTCCTCCTCCTCCTCCTCCTCTCCTCCTCCTCCTCCTCCTCCTCCTCCTCCTCCTCCTCCTCCTCCTCCTCCTCCTCCTCCTCCTCCTCTTCTTCTTCTTCTTCTTCTTCTTCTTCTTCTTCTTCTTCTTCTTCTTCTTCTTCTTCTTCTTCTTCTTCTTCTTCTTCTTCTTCTTCTTCATCTCTTCTTCTTGCTACTCCTCCTTTCTTCTTCTTTCTTCTCAGTCTTTCTCATCTTTGTTGTACAAGTACATGTATTAAGTAATGTCATTATCTTGTATATTCTGTATTATTTTTCTTTCTATACCATCCTTTATTTTTGCTTTCAGCCTAGTCTTTCCAGTTTCTTTTCTCTGTCATTCGTTTCCTCTGTCATTCGTTTCCTACTTTTCTTCCATTTCTTTCTTACACATACTCATTTGACTTTATACACATACTCATTTTATTTACACATGTGATTTTTTTCTTCTTCCCGGAACTTATCTTGCAGGGATTGTTAGTAGTGGCCAATCCGATTGATGCTTGTGAGCCGATAGCAGTACCTCCTTTTCAGCCAAACATATCTGATATCAATATGAACGTGTACTTTGCCCTCATCAAGAGGGGGAACTGCAACTTTGATAAGAAGGTATTAAAGATGGAGACATTTCTTATGAGAGCCGGATATATTTTAACAATTACTTTGTGGTCCATTTGTAACACTAATTGCTGATTTCAACCCTGGACGTTACACTATACTGTACATTTACAAATACATAACCCAGGGCTTGACAAAAATTGTTTTGGGAGGGTGTCCAGAATAATTATCCCCTCGCCGACGAAGTCGGATGGGATATAAACGCTGCTGTCCGTCCTTCCTTCCTTCCGTCGTCCGTCCGTAACAAATTTGGTTTCCGATCAATAACTTCAGTAATGTTTGACGGATTTTAATGAAGTTTGATGTGAAGGTACATGGTATCAAAATACAGGCTAAGTTCGATTTCGGAGTATGTAGGTCAGAGGTCAAAGGTCATAGCTCATTAAATATGCGAATCTGGTTTCCGATTGATAACTTTAATAATGTTTGACGGATTTTAATGAAATTTTATATGAAGGTACATGGAATCAAAACACAGCCTAAGTTTGATTTCGGAGTATGTAGGTCAAAGGTCATAGCTCATTAAATATGCGAATCTGGTTTCCGATCGATAACTTTAGTAATGTTTGACGAATTTTAATCAAATTTGATATGAAGGTACATGGTATCAAAACACAGCCTAAGTTCAATTTCAGTATGTAGGTCAAAGGTCATAGCTCATTAAATATGCGAATCTGGTTTCTGATTGATAACTTTAGTAATGTTTGACAGATTTTAATGAAATTTGATATGAAGGTACATGGTATCAAAACACAGCCTAAGTTCAATTTCCGAGTATGTAGGTCAAAGGTCATAGCTCATTAAATATGCGAATCTGGTTTCCGATCGATAACTTTAGTAATGTTTGACAGATTTTAATGAAATTTGATATGAAGGTACATAGTATCAAAACACAGCCTAAGTTCGATTTCGAGTATGTAGGTCAAAGGTGAAAGGTCATAGCTCATTAAATATGCAAAACACCTAATTATATATGTGAAAATGTGGTTAACTTCCTTGCCTAGTAATATAATAGTATAGTCTAATGGAGGTAACTTGTTCTGACGTATATAGGCCATTTGTACCCTGCGAGGGGATGCTACGCTTTGCGTTGACTTTTCGAGTTTTTTTACAGTCTGTATGCATGGGCCCTATGTACAAACTTGAATTGGGGGTCCATACTTATAATTTAGGCACCCATGTGTTCTGGGCGTCTGTCAGTGTCGAGTCCTGCTCTTACTCTGAACCAAACATAAAACCCCAATCGCAACCATTACACTATTAAACCCTACATATGCATGTCCATACATGTCTTTGATGAAATGATCGACTGTGTTGGAAAAGTAAGTTGGAAAGGAATTCATTTATGTGTGTGTTAAAGAGCACTTTGCCTTTTGGTTATCTTTTTTTTCTTTTTTTTTTGGTGTCCAATAGGCCCTAGTGTCTAATGTTTTCTATTTCAAAGGCAATAAGAATTTATATTAGAAAACTAATTGATAATCAGGAAATTGCTTTGTTGTAGTTGTGAGAGAGAAGTCACATCGCTTAATTTTTTTATTTTTTTTTTACTTATCTCAGTGCTTTCAGACATGTATTGCTTCTTCTTTTATGAGAATAAATTTCTGTTGAACCCACATACAGTATACCAAACGCTACACACTTACCATAGAGGATATGATTATTATAATGGTATAAAAATGATAATGCAGGGATGAGATTCCTCCGGCGATTTCGAGATTTAAAGACGGGGGAAACAAAACGGAAATAAAAAAATAAAAAAATAAATCTCTCATCTTGACAATGTTATAGTGTCCCTTTAAGCAAGATGGGGTAACAAATATTTCTCAAATTTAGAATTTAAATGGTATCGAAACGTGTCCTTTTTGGTAAATATATTCTAAAGTTTTCTGCGGAAAGGGGCCGCGGCCCCCTGAACCCCCGGACCCCCTTTTAATCTTCCTCCTTTTGGGGGAATTTCTCTGTCTCATCCCTGTAATGTTAATGTACTGCTCTTCTCTACAATCTATTTGATTAATTCTGAATGTAATGTGCTTATGTTTTATCCTTTGTATGTGCAGGTATACAATGCCCAACAGTCGATGTACATGGGGGCCATTGTGTATAACGATGAAGGCAATATTCTCACTACTATGAGCGGTAGTGTCTGTAAGTACTCCATGCTTTATCTCCATAGTGATTGATTAAAGGTAAAGACCAGTTTTGGAAACGCACCTCTCTCAAAAAAATGAAATGGAAGCTCTCATTACCAATCATGTGAAAGAATATGTTTTGACTAATACGTGATGATACAAATTTTGCCGGGAAAGTCGGAAACCGCCTACTCATTGATATATTTGGTAAATTATTATATCTATTGGGACCAAATAGATATCGCGCGCGTGGTCGCGTCCCATATACATCTTTCTGTGTACAGTGCTTGTAACTTTACCAAGACTGGGCCAAATTTCTTATCACTTTGATGATTCCAGAACCTTGCAGTACACACCAATACTTATATGCTAGATGATCAACCTTTTCTGATCGATTCCACAACGTTTCTTTCACAATGCAATCGCATGACCAGAACTGGTCTTTCTCTTTAAGGCTTGTTCACACACGAGGCTGGAAATCCATGTTTGTTTTTATGCCTCCGCCACCGAAGGTGGTGCCGGAGGCATCATGTTTTCGGGTTGTCCGTCCGTACGTCCGTCCCGTTTGACCGTTATCACAATATCTCAAGAACCATTTAAGATTTAAACTTAAGACTCGGGAATAGTATTTATCACCATAGGAAGACGATCTGATTAGATTTTGGAGTACGTAGGTCAAAGGTCACAGGTCACAGAGGTCAACTTATGAAATTCCTTGTATTGAGTTTGTTAGCGCGATATCTCAAGAACCATTTGAGATTTAAACTTCAAACTTAAGGATAGTATGTATCACCATAGGAAGACGATCTGATTAGATTTTGGAGCACGTATGTCAAAGGTCAAGGGTCACAGAGGTCAACTTATGAAATTCCATACATTGAGATTGTTATCATGATATCTCAAGAACCACTGGAGATTTAAACTTCAAACTTAGTGATAGTGTGTATCACTATAGGAAAACAATCTGATTATATTTTGGAGCACGTAGGTCAAAGGTCAAGGGTCATAGAGGTCAACTTATGAAATTCCATACATTGAGATTGTTATCATGATATCTCAAGAACCACTGGAGATGTAAAAACTTCAAACTTAAGGATAGTATGTATCACCATAGGAAGACGATCTGATTAGATTTTGGAGCACGTAGGCCAAAGGTCAAGGGTCACAGAGGTCAACTTATGAAATTCCATACATTGAGATTGTTATCATAATATCTCAAGAACCACTGGAGATTTAAACTTCAAACTTAATGATAGTGTGTATCACCATAGGAAGACAATCTGATTAGATTTTGGAGCACGTAGGTCAAAGGTCAAGGGTCACAGAGGTCAACTTATGAAATTCCATACATTGAGATTGCCTCGAAATTTGGCATGCGTCTTGAGAAATTGCGCAAAGGAAGAGACCTCACTTTCATTTTGCTGAAAATTGCTTATTTTATCAATTATGCTAATTTATGCAATTGCATAAAGGAAGAGACCTCACTATAATTTTGCTGAAAATTACTTATTTTATCAATTATGCTAATTTATGCAAATCAAATTCATGAATAATGATTTTTATTAACAATTACATAAATAAAGCTTTTACAGAGTTGATTTTGTGGCAAAAGTTTCTAAAAAGCCTATCGGGCATAATCACATAAAAAAATTGCCCATGTCTATTTCAATTCTTATGTATTTCATTGTTTTATGAACTTCTTTTGTATTCTATTGTTATTAATTCTTAATCTTATGTATTGTATTGTTTTAGGACTTCTGATACTTGAGGTTGTTACGTATCAATATTTTGCTTGAATAAATGATAACTAAACTCTAAAGAGTAAAATTATGCTGATTTATAGACCAAACTAGAAACTTCACTTTGCCATTCATTTTGTACACAAAATGACAAATTTCTCAATTTTCGGCTTGACCTTAGGTCACAATAGGTCAAGTAACTCTCTAGTTTCTTTTGAATCTTATATTTATATAAATATTTATTGATGAGAATTGATGATGAAATGGAGAAAAGTAAGCATCTCGTAGATGTAAGTCTTCTCCATATAGACAAAGTCAGTGAGGAATAGTCTGGTTCTACCAAAGTGCACAAGAATATTGAATTTGTTTCTAAAAATCTG
The DNA here is from genome assembly GCA_037976565.1 of Mesocentrotus franciscanus. Taxonomy (NCBI): domain Eukaryota; kingdom Metazoa; phylum Echinodermata; class Echinoidea; order Camarodonta; family Strongylocentrotidae; genus Mesocentrotus; species Mesocentrotus franciscanus. Next base: position 2,319,509 of record CP137686.1, on the reverse strand, counting down.
GATCTGGATCTGGATATAGTGAAACAATTGCTTTAAATGTAAAGATTGCTGTGCTCCTCTTTCATGTTAGTAAAGTTGAAATAATGAGGTTATTTTTTATTAAAAGAAGCATTGTTGAACCTGAAAAATATGTTAGATATTTGCATTAAAGGTACTATGTCCCATTTGCAGGCCAAAAAATGAAAAGGTTAAATTCCAACGGCATTTGAAAGACAATACTAATTTAGAACTTCCCTAAAAAATGGGGGCTTGAAAATGTCTTTAAGTGGGAAAATAACGACTATTAGTTGTCGAATCGACTTAGGAGCTATAGAGCCAGTAAGTAATAGTCTGATTTTCAGACCATTGTACCGAATGGTCGTACGTTTATGCTGCGCAAAGATTCAATCAGTTTAATTTTGGCCATTACAAGAAGTGGGTTATTGATGTAGACAAATGCTCATGTACCCTTTACAGCTCATTTTATGTATGTTATTACCAAAGATGAAAAAAGCCAGTCAGTCACTCAATAGTGTCTGACAGTGAAGTCTAGCAAGTACTGTAAAGGTGGTAATATTCGCTGTGCTCTAATTTTAAATTTCACTTAAGACATTCATGCAATTTTAGAATTCTGCAAATTTAACATGAATTTTATGCGTGTTTTGAACGGGCTGAATTGCGTGCAACGCAAATTTAAGAACCCGCGAATATGTTTTGGGATCGCTCAGCGCGAAAAATTAATCACCCGAAAATAACAGCGTTTACAGTAAACGGGTTTCCTTGCATAATTTGAATATTAGGACACTGCTAACGTTTAAATTTCACAGTTAGGACATACATGACATATTCATAATTCCTGCAAAGTTCTACAGAATTTGATGTTGGCTGCAAAAGGGACATAGTATCTTTAAGACCTTTGTTGCCTGCAGAAATCTTTATTATTTTCCATTCCTACTTGCCCTCTCATTAACATGTGAAAAAAAATCAAAACAAGAAAAAACAAAATTAAATGTAAACTAGATGGAACTTCAACTGCGCGCAGTCGATGATGCCTCCGCCATAGAGCAATTTTACAAACCAAAATGGAAGCAATTTTTAAAATTCAAGTTTGATTGTAATCCATCTGTTGGTTCTAATGATAACGCGATCACGAGCTATTTTAGGATACATAATGAGCCCTGTGACCTTTGACCTCTTGACCCCCAAATCTAATCAGTTCATTGGCTCTGCAAGATACATACATGACCCAAGTTTGGCGGTAATCCATCAATCGGTTCTTGAGATAACGTGATCACAAGCTATTTTGCATACATAACGAGCCCTGTGACCTTTGACTAATACTTACTGGCTCTGTAGCTCCTAAGTCGATTCGACAACTAATAGTCGTTATTTTCCCACTTACAGACATTTTCAAGTCCCCCTTTTTTTTAGGGAAGTTTTAAATTAGTATTGTCTTTCAAATGCCGTTGGAATTTAACCTTTTCATTTTTTGGGCCTGCAAATGGGATATAGTACCTTCAATAGTAAATACCTAAGTATGTGTACTTATCGAAAATAATATCGCTAGTGATATTCGTTTGTCTCGCAATGTGGTCAAAAAGGAATCTAAAAGATCTCGACGTTTCGTGCGCCGCTGCAACACTTCGTCAGGTGATAAAAACTAATGTAAGCAAATACCGAATATGAAACTTTGAAGGCTGAAGTCATATCGAAATTAGTCCCCCAGCATAGCAATGAGATATTGAAGGTTAATGAAGACATCTACCGAGATGTCTTCATGAAATGTAAGATGAGACAACAAACGAAATTTGATAAACTCACACAGCCAAAGTCGAGCAGAACGGTGACCTCATTAGCGAATGAGGAGAAGTGGGTTATTAACCTATCTTCTAGAACGATCACTTCTTCGGAAGAAGAGATTCTTAAGAAAGGCCTCGGCTTTGCCGTCTCCCCTAGACGGATTCCAGCTACCGAAATAATTGCGAAAGTTGAGACAGTGGTCAAGAGTCTTGATGCGGTGTCGACGGCCCGCCCTGAGATGTAGACAATATCCTACAAAAAGCACGCCCCTAAACACAACATTTCGAAAGAAATGCACACCGCTCTCAAAAGTTTAAAGGCTGATGATAGTATTACTATTCTTCCAGCCGACAAAGGCCGTGCCACAATCATTCTAGACACCACAATGTACCATGAGAAATTGACCGACTTATTGGAGTCTGGTCCGTATCGTGTATTAAAGAAGGATCCCACAGATCGCTTGGCTCGCAAGCTTTCCAGCACCTTGCTGAACCTAAAGAAAGACAATGCGGTGGATGAACCGACCTATCGTAGGCTGAAACCCACACAGAAGCAACCTCCTAGAATATACGGGTTACCCAAGATACACAAACCCACAGTACCATTACGACCTATAGTGTCATGCATAGGCTCCTTTGCCTATAACCTCTCTAAGTACCTAGCAGAGATTCTTTCTCCGCTCACCGGTTTGACTGAATATACGATTCCCAATTCGAGTGGTTTTGCAGAGTTCATAGCAGAGCAAACCATCGGTACACAAGAACGCATGGTCTCGTTTGACGTAGTTTCACTCTTCACCAATGTACCGATTGAGGGCGCATGCAATGCTACATTGCAACGCTTACAATCAGACAGCAATTTGTCCACCCGTACCGCACTCTCACCGGAACAACTCACTCAACTCCTCGAGTTTGTCCTTCGATCCACATATTTTCTGTATAAAGGTTCATATTATGAACAGACAGAAGGGGCAGCCATGGGCAGTCCGGTCTCGGCTGTCGTGGCCAACCTATACATGGAGAGTTTCGAAAGAAGCGTTGGACACATGTCCCCTCTCTTGCATGCCTCGTGTTTGGAAGAGATACGTAGATGACACCTTCATCATAGTTCCCATCTCTGAAACAGATAATCTGCTTAAACACATGAACAGCCTCGAACCAACCATCCAGTTCACATCAGAGATAGAATGTGAAGGGAAGATAGCATTCTTAGACACTTTAGTTCATAGACACGACAACCATAGGCTCTCCACCTCAGTCTATAGGAAGCCTACCCACACAGACCAGTATATAGCGTTTGACTCTCACCATCCCATATCGGTGAAGAGAGGTCTAGTGAAATGTCTATTTGACAGAGCTTCACGCATAGTGACAAGTCCTCAACAGCCATGCAAAGAACGAACCCGTGTTCACAGTGCCCTGAGTCTCAACGGTTACCCACGCCGTTTTGTACACAATACCAAGAAGAGATCGTCGGAACCCAGGGATCAGAAGGTATACAAGACATTTACAGTCTTGCCGTACATTGATGGTGTCTCCCAACAACTCAAGCGCCGCCTAGAGAGCCATGGCATTCGAACGGTTTTCAGATCAGATACCACCCTACGTCAACAACTTACACGCCCCAAGGATCCAATTCCTCCACATAGACGAGACGGCATTGTGTACAACATCCCTTGCAAAGGATGTGATAGATCCTATATCGGTGAAACTGCCCGTCCGATAAAAGAAAGAATCACTGAGCACAAGAGGGACGTCAGGCTCCGCCGAACTGACAACTCAGCCGTAGCCGAACATGCTTGGGATAACCAGCATCAACCAGACTGGGACGGGGTTCAGTGCCTTTCCCAGGAACGGCATTGGTACACACGGAGGGTAAAAGAAGCTATCAATATCCGTCTCAATCCCAATAATTTCAACAGAGACAACGGGATCGATATCCCGAATTTTGGATGCGTACGATACGCCGCCATGACACTCCCGTCCAGCCGGCCGGCCAGCACCGGTCGATTCCTTTCAGCAGAGGGCCGAGCCAGCGGCCCGTTGATTGGTTGAGCTCGCTATTGCTTCCGCCCAGCAGGCGAGCCGAACCAGCGGCCTGCTGATTGGTCGAGCACCGTGTGTGTCGACCATTAGGCTATTTGCATAATTAGCCGAACCAGCGGCCTACTGATTGGTTGAGCACCGTGTGCGTCGACCATTAGGCTATTTGCATAATCAGCCGATAGGCCAATAGGCCTTTATGCATTATTGTTTCCGATTATCGATCGAATTATAGACCGTCGCGCCGGTCCTCCCGTAGAGTATAAAGCACCCTTGCTTACATTAGTTTTTATCACCTGACGAAGTGTTGCAGCGGCGCACGAAACGTTGAGATCTTTTAGATTCCTTTTTGACCACATTGCGAGACAAACGAATATCACTAGCGATATTATTTTCGATACTACATCCGCAATGAGTAATATATTTAGCATTATGTGTACTTATTTATCTATTTACCGTAAGTTACAGCAATTACATGTATAAGTATGTTATGATGCTGGAAATATCGCTTTGTTTTTTTTCTTCACATGTATGGAAGGACAGTAGGGATGGGGGGGGGGGATGATTTCTGCTCACATTCAGGACCCTGCATTTTCTCACATATCTGTGTTATAAAATACAAACATTTTAAGTGCATAATTAATGCTTGTCATTTTATGTACAACCCCCCCCCCCTCCAAAAAAAAAAAAAAATGCTGAGGTTTACCACACATATGATCTAGCTTTTAAAGGTGCTTTTAGAATTCCATATGGCCTTGGTCTGTATTCTGTAAGCATTTGGTAAAATATCTGCCATACTGTTTGATCTGAAAATGACTAGCATGGACCTTATATGGTTGAATGGCAGAAAATGAGAAATTAATGAATTTTTTTGTATTGTTTTTTTTTGGTATTATTTTTTGTATTTTTTTCTCCATTTTTTTAGGGGCTGATTTTACTGATTCTATTTCATTTTTAGTTGTAGGCGAACCCCCACAAACCTTTGTAAATTCATTTTCTCCTCTTCAGTTTGCTAAGATCCAGTACTGGTTGTGTATGAACAGTCAAGTAAATTCAGTCATGATTATCGTATGCCGTTTTACATGTATCTCTTCCAACATGGAAGATCAATTTATTTTTTAGTATTGTGCAGGTACTTCTAAAGGAATTGAGCTCTCCTGCAAATGAACATGAGAGCCCTGTAAAATTTTAACGCTCACAATCACCAGGTGTCATGAAAAATGAAAAAAAAGAAGATTAACAAAACGCCTTGGCCTTGAATATTTTTTAAAGACTTGTAATGCAATCTTGTAATGCAATCTTGCAATGCAGTCTTCCAGGCTGTAAAACTAGTATCTTAAAAAGTCGAGGAAGAAAGTAGATATCAGAAGATAAAAGTTAAAAGTCTATAAAACAAAATCAAAGGTTACTTGGAGTGCTACCGGTATTTTCATAATAGTGCCCTCTGATCTTGTTTATAATATCTTTTGTTTACTCAGAAAATATTTTCTAATCAAAGTATCATAGATATCATCAAAAAATGAATAAATGTTGTAAGAGGTCAGTTTTCACGATCATTGTTGTATGGCTTTGATGATTGCCTACACTTACAGGCGTATGTAAATTAAGATGCATACAGCAGGTTGGGTGGGAAACAACAGTTACTGGTTATTATGCAAATGGAAGTTTGTGGTTTTGACTTTAACAAAAAATTATCAAAACATTGGTTTTCTCAAAATTGTACCAGAAAGACAAAGTCAGGCAGTGTACTGATAGACTCTTACTTGCTTTGTGAATTTACTAGAACATTTTGTTCATTTTTAGCCACAAGTATACTATTCCCCTCCACAACAGGTATCATGAGAACTTTGCTTGTAGTATATTCTCATCTTCCATACCGTTACATGTAGTACACGTTTGTTGAATTTTAACACAAATGTACTTCCTAATGTGTCAGATAAATAAAAGAGGTATTTGAGGTTTTGGTATGCAATCAATAACTCTATTCTATTTTTTTAGGATACTCCCCTTCCCATTAGCGTGATTCACTGGATAGCTATATGAGGACTGTATTTCTAGATATGTTTGTTTTAAAAGTTAAACTTTTAACTCATATTCAGATCACATTTAAGTAATTTACTTTCGCAAGCCAACTTTACAGCAAAATACTTACTGACAAGCATTGTGACATCACACGGTCAATCAAAAGTATTGCGCATGTAACGCGTCGCATATAATGGGCACTAATATAAATGGTGCGCAGGTTATAATACTGTGTTATAAAACCATATTTGCCTGCAAATCAAGGCCTCCAAATAATTGGCTGAAGTCTGGTAGGGAGCTGAGATTGAACTGAATACCAAATTTGGTTAAGTATTTTATCTAAGCCGAAAACTAAGGAAAATACTCCTATTTCTAACTTAAGTATTGAATTGAATACTGGCCCATGATCTATTGTCCTCTTCATAGATCATACATGTAAGTCTACATCTCATCTGATTTCATTTTTATGATTTTTTTTTCTTCCATTTTTTCCCCTTGCCACTACCATAGATACCGATAAAATCTTTATACCATCAGTGTTTGTTGGGAAAGACAGTGGTGAAGCATTGCAAGGAATGAACTACTCAACAGGGTATGTATTATCAAATTCACATCTAGATGTCTAGATACACCTTTATTGTGTCAGGTTTACTGTTTGGGCTACAGCCCATGGACCGACAGCCCTCTAGAATGACAAATTTGATCCCATGGGTCTTCTGACAATTTGTTGAGGGTTCACTAGACCGACGCCCCATAAGACCAACAGCGCAAAAGATCGACAGCCCAGGAGACCGGCAGTGCTCGTCTCCGGCTTAGGCCTTCTAGCCACTTTTAAGAGGGTCCATCAAACCAACGTCCCACGAGACTGAATATACTGTAGGCTATCGGTCTTGTATGCTGTAGGTCTCATGGACCTTTTAAAACTTGTTTCTTTTCTATATTTTCTCATGTGTTTCTTTGTTACAATCATGTCGGTCTCTAGGGCTGTCGGTCCAGAGAACCTTTAGTCAACTTTGGTCTCGTGGGCTGTTGGTCTACTGAGATGACCCATAATGTCCAATCCACTTTAAAATATGGAATGAGATAAAAAAAATTAGCTGAGCTTTATTCCGCTAATCAGCTCTCTGTCTTTGAAGAAAATAGAGAAAGAAAAAAAGGTGAAAATGCCAAGCAAAGACAGAAATAAGGACGAGGTTTTAAGTTTGTTTCAGAAAGCACACCACATAAACATTTACTTATAGATTGCCGTTCTTAAAGCCTAGGGGAGTCGCCTTTTGCTGTCAAACTGTTAGCCAATTCAAAACTTCTCTTAAGACACATTTATTCAAAATTGCTTTTAATGATTAACTTACTCTGTTCACATTGATGTGTATTTCATATGTATTGTAATTTGTAGGTTTATTTGCACTTTTTTGTTTTGTTTAATATGTAATTGTTTATCAGTCTATTCTGGTTGTTATAGCGCTTAGAGACTTCGGTGGTAAGCGCTTTATAAGAAACGTTGTTATTATTATTATTATATTATTAAATCAGTGGTAAAGCAGTGCTTGTAAGCGGGAAGTCCTAGATTTGAAACAAATTAAAGCGCTCATGACCTTTGGTAAGGTATTACTCCTCACTGCCAAGTCTCTCATAGAGGACTTAAAGCCTTATGTCTCTTAGGTATTTACTGACAAACATGCTTTCTTATCAATCAGGAAAAAAATAAAATCATCAAACAAGCAACCCATTTCAACCTCACACAAAACATTAAAAACAATTTAAGATTTAGAGCTAAAATCAAGTTTACAATAAAGTCAAAATGCCAAATTCAAGTCACAGAAATACAACTGTACACTGTACATATATGCAATGCATCAATTCTGTTCTGCTTTGTTATTGTTGTTCTGCTGTCTGATACACAATAGTCATAGTTTGTAATCTTCATGTTGACTTTTCTGTTTTGTTACGTTTTGATAAGAATCAGAATCTGTGCAAAGTCCGTAGAAGAAGAACAAAACAAAAAAAAAAGCATTTTGTTTCCTAAGTTGAATACATACTTATCCTATAACCCCTTATAGAGGAACAACATTTCCCAAAGGTTGAAAGAGTCACCTTTGCCCCTCAAATTGGCAGTAGGTTTATTTTCCACCACTCCAAATGTAACTACATGTATGATGTATATATATATATATATACTGTACATTGCTGTCTTTCGAAATCATATCTTTTTGACCTTGTCAGTTTTGAATATCATGTTTATTCCAAGTATTTGGTGTTATTTGGTTTATCAATGCCACACTTGTGGTGTAGCGTACATGTATGTGTATGTGTGCATGTGTTTCTGTAAACATTCAGCAGTATGGTTCATATCTCGCACAGTGTATATACAGATGTACAGGTGTATGTGACTTTCAATGACAAAAACTGTATAGCTAAAAGTATTTAACCCATTGCCGTTGGTAATATAAAGCCTAGGGTGGTAAAAGAATTCTGTAGTCATTGGGTAAGTCATTTGTTTCAAAATAGAAAATAACCACAAAAAATTCCTCCGCACGCATTATCAGTTAAAGGTACTATGTCCCATTTGCAGGCCAAAAAAAAATGAAAAGGTTAAATTCCAACGGCATTTGAAAGACAATACTAATTTAGAACTTCCCTAAAAAAAGGGGGCTTGAAAATGTCTTTTAAGTGGGAAAATAACGACTATTAGTTGTCGAATCGACTTAGGAGCTATAGAGCCAGTAAGTAATAGTCTGATTTTTCAGACCATTGTACCGAATGGTCGTACGTTTTATGCTGCGCAAAGATTCAATCAGTTTAATTTTGGCCATTACAAGAAGTGGGTTATTGATGTAGACAAATGCTCATGTACCCTTTACAGCTCATTTTATGTATGTTATTACCAAAGATGAAAAAGCCAGTCAGTCACTCAATAGTGTCTGACAGTGAAGTCTAGCAAGTAAACGGGTTTCCTTGCATAATTTGAATATTAGGACACTGCTAACGTTTAAATTTCACAGATAGGACATACATGACATATTCATAATTCCTGCAAAGTTCTACAGAATTTGATGTTGGCTGCAAAGGGACATAGTATCTTTAAACAAGAATTGCTCAAACATTCACTGATCTGTTTCTCTTTCATTTTATTGCTTATATCATTAAAAATTAACTTAATATCAGGGTGGACTTCCCCTTTAATTGGATTACACATGGCTTAATTTGGGTGTGTGACCTTCACTGTATGCTGTATATCCTACAAATGTACATGAATCAGAAATGATTTTAAAGCAGTAAGAGTGTTGTGAAATTACTCATCATTGACAGTACTCTTAAATGAAATTTGAGCTTGTACACATACACTTTACAAGAATACATGTATACTAAAATAACCCTTCTATGATTGTAGCAATGTGTCCATCACGATTGTTGTACAATAAACATACACATGTACAGTCATGTATATATATATATGTTCTTGTGTATTTACATGACTGTACATTGTGTGAGTTTATTATAAGGAAATGATAAAATGACAACAATCAAAGTCATTGTCTTTGAATAAAGGTGATAAACTGTCATATTTTTTTTTCACACAACAATGAATAAACAATGTACTTTTAATTGTTAGTGTGCCAAAAAATCCAATACACATCCAATTAATTCACAATTGGACAGTAATTCCCATCGCGATATGTTTTAGTATTAAAGAGGAGAGCTCTTCAATCAAATTTTGGTACAAAAATATACAAAGGATAATTTATATTGTACTTCAATATTTAACAACATGTATTATGCATAATTAAAACAGTGCTTGTATACTTGGCATCAAACAGTAAAACAAAAATTGAATAATACTGAAACAATACATGTAATTTTACAACCCTTGGACAATTGCATGAAGGGTCAGGGTTAAAAAATAAAGGAATTGTTAGATGTTACAAAGAATGTCTTTGAATTGCCAATTTGATTGTTTTTGAGAGAAGGAATAGGAGTTTAATAGTGATTTGCATAATCATTCCATAGTGGGAATGCGGCATCCAATTACATGAAGCTACACTGTTCCAGGATATTTTTATCCTGCTTAAGGCAAATTCTGGCCAAGTTTATTTCAATTCCACAATACAAGTGAGAACATTAATAAAAGGATGAATTGAGCCTGCCAAGAACAAAAATAGCTATCTTGTTGAGATTGTTGAAAATCCTTTTTAATACAATGAAACCCTGGACTCATCTTAATGATATCCTTGGTCTACATAAATATCAAGTTTTTGTTGCCAGTTTCATGTTGTGCCAAGTCCCAAGAAAAGTCTACACTAAAATAAATCCTATTGATGCTGGTGACTTTATTGTAGTAAGGGCTTTACATTGTTCAAATTCAGTTGTGATAGTGGTCCAGGTTCAAATAACAAATTTTCTTGGAATCTGTTGTTTTGGAGAGGAAGTCCATCAACTTTGTCAATTAAAGTACATTTACAATTGTACATGTAGTATTTCTGATCTGATTCTGATATTCAAATTTTAAGATTTTGAAGAATATTCAGGTTTGAGCTGCTTTAAATCATCTACAACACTTAAATGGTTAATGAGGCTAAAAGAGCTCATTTTACTTGTATATTTGCTATGAAGAAATTAGAGAAAAGTTCTTAGTTTATCTGGGGCAGATCCACGATTGATTGATAGATTTAATTAGTTTATTTACATAAAAACAATGAGACTGTTTAAATACATTAGAAGCAAAACACAGAATACAATCATGTCAAGATTCAATGTCAAGATAAAAATCAAGAAGTACCGATTATCAGTCATCATGTCAATTACTTGTCTATTAAATCATGAAACTAATTTTATTACATCACTCATACATAATGAAACTGAATAAATTATCGAATACTACATATATCTTTTGTTCAGAAACAAAATGGCGATACCTCTAAAAGTATATATGAGTTAATGTCCTTTTGGCTTCAAACAAATGATATATTAATTATATGTTTTAAATATTGTCTTGATTCTGTGAAGGGGGTGGGGGACACAATCCAGAAGAAATATCTGACGAGCCCCGCCCCTGTAAATAGATAAAATAATAATAATAATCCTATTGAATTTATTACAGTTTTAATATAGCAGTGCACTATGCACCCAAATAGAACAAGTTTGTTCAACCCAATTCCATTGTCATAGAAAGTGCAGTCATTTTTGCCATACACTATTCCTGTATCCAGCTGCTACATGTCATGTACATGTACATGTACGTAACAGTGAGTGAAACACATTAAAGATTTCCTGTTTTCATGTCAGACTAGTCAGCTGATTATGAGGTCATCAAGATCAAAAAGAAATTAAAGTCACCCTGACAATCAGTTGAGGATTGTTTTGTAATTTACCTACCGTATTCAAAGTAGAGGTGTCGTGGTCTAGGGGATATGTCACTGAACAGTGAAAAGCATGGTTCATGCTTCAAATCCCAGCCGTGGCACTAACATCCTTTGGCAAGACATTAATCTGCACTGCCTCTCTCCACCCAGGAGATAATAGGTACCTGTGACTGCTTTGCCATTGCCCTATAAATGACTTTTAATGTGCATTGAAGTATTCCTCTAATGTCTACCAAATAAATTTATGTTAATTATTATTATTGATATCATTCCTCCACTTCTGTCTTTGCTTGTCATGAAAGTATTTGGATAAACTTTTTATCTATTTGTTTTTCTTCTTTTTATTTTAAGGGGGGAGGTGGGTGGTGGTGGTGGATAAGTTATTTTTAAGCATGTCTTTAGGCAAATGATGAATTTCTGTCGGTCATGTGTTACTTTTATTGATTTAACAATAAAACAGGGCTGAACACTAATACTGTACATGTAGAATTGTACATAAACATGGAGGGGTGTAGTGCGTACTGCGTAGCGCCCAAATATTGATTTTGAACCTCCCTCTCCCTACATGTATGTGGGTATTTAAAGGGAACCAAAACCTTCATCTTAAGTTACCTTTATTGTAAAGTTTAAACGATTTGAATAAGATTAGTGAAAAATTGAACAAAATCAGGCTAGGTACATGTATAAGGAAGTTAAAGCTAAAGAAATAACTTGTCACCAGAGGGCGATTTTTAATTTGATGGCGTCATTTGTGGACAACTCTCCATGCCTTTTGATCATGGAATTTCATGTTTTTCCTTCTTTCTTGTGATTGAGATAATCTGCTCCCCTGAAAACAAGATATAGAATGCAGAATGATATTCTACTTCACATTTTATGAAGTCGGATATTGAAAACAAATGAATACGAAGAAAATGAAAGAGTTGTAAAATTCCATGATCAGAAGGCATGGAGAGTTGTCCACAAATGACGGCATCAAATTAAATATTGCCCTCTGGTGACAAGTTATTTCTTTAGCTTTTTTTTCTTATTCATATCGTTTAAACATTACAATAATAAAGGTAACTTTAATAGGATGAAGGTTTTGGTTCCCTTTAAAGCCATACTGTACGAGAAGCACTACAACAAAATCCCCTCTAGTGCCATCTCAGGTCAGCTGGTTCCTTATTAAACTCACTCCTTCCCTAGCTGCGCTGTTGATTCTCGCATCGAGTTCTCTGTCTGCGAAGTGCGAATTAGGTCTTGGATTATGCACTGTTGGCAAGTTGACCATGAGATGGCGCTGTGCAAGAAACTTTATGCAAGGGTAGAAAGTTCATTAGTTCAGTATCGTTTTAAAATGAGGCCTGTACATACACTGTACAAACCCTAAAGATTCAAATCTGACTCCACCCCCCCCACCTTGAAACAGTTTTGACATTGAGTAGTTTTTGTAGAAATTTTGATCAGTATCATTGAATTTTTAGAAATTATGAAATGTGTAATTTATTATGTGGATTATTTTTATCGAGGTGTGCTTTGATTCTTGAGATGAACAATTTATTTCTTAATTATAGTGATATAATTCGATTGATTTCTAATCATGATATAAAAATATCCATTCTTCTTGTGCTTACCATGCAGGGCCTTGTCAATGCATATTAAACCTCTAAGCTAATTAGCTCCCCTTCATATTCAGCTCAATATTAAAGCATCGCATTCAGTCTGGTTACTAAGCAAATGTTCCTACCTGACCCCTGTTAACCCTCATTATTGAAGGCAGTCACAGTTTTGCACCAAACCCTGCTCACTATGATAAAGGAACACAATACCTTTTTGTAGAGCATAACAACTGAATTATTCATACCCCTTGTAAATTTGATGTTTATTGTGTTTTTCGTAACTCAAGAACGAAAGGTGGACTAGGTGAATTAATGCCTTTGTTGAATAATTGTAGATGTAAACTTTAATATGTCACATTCCCAAGAAACATCAATCGGGATACATCAATTTTTCACATACTTAAAAAAAATAACAAAACTTGGTCAGGGTATGAATAATTTAGTTGTTAACTGCATGTTTTTCAAAAACTACATACCGGTACAGGTAGAAATTATTTACAAAGTTAACGGAAGGGGGTATTCTATCTTTGCATACATTTTGAAATGTAAAGACGGCTTCTAGTTGGGTGGAAAGATGATGCTAGTAATGAGAGGATTATAAACATACTTGCAATTTATATGACATAATATTGCCCTCCTTCCCTTCAAAACCCTCCTTCCCTTCAAAACCCTCTCCCCTACACATTAGAATAGTGGGCTCTTTTGCTGCCCAGCAAGGTTTTTAAGCAGATTAACGCCTTTTGTCTGAACAGAGCTTTAGAGAGGTGAATTTGTTTAGAAGCCAGGCAACGAGGAAATTAATATTTTGTGTTTACATGTACACGTACATTATGATCATTAACCGTATTAAACTCGGCTATTTGTGCAAAAGCACCAAAACCCCATGCACAGTTTCAAGTCATTCACTTGCACCAACCAAACTGCACCATTGTCACTTGCAATGTCACAACCTCAAATTAATGCACACAGTAGATGTCACCGGCATTCACAAGTAGTCCACAGAACAGCACTATAATCTTTTTTAACTGCATCACAATATATTATGGTATTGTAATACCTCAGTCACACTACCGAACCGACTCCAGACCGACTCCGAACCGGCTTTATTTTTGGGGTAATGTAATTTTGGGGGTCGGTCTGTTTTCGGTCCGGTGCGGTCTTGTCGGTGAGACTCGGGTATACAGTCATGTAAGCTTTGCAAGAGCAGTATATATAATATGTGTATAGTGTACATGTATGTGTACATGCATGGTGGATACCTGTACATTATGCGTTGTTCTTGTGTGGTACTACATAATGGTATACAGATTGTTATTTTTTCATTAATTCAGAATGATAGATTACAGTGCCATAATTAAAAGCAATTAATTTTCCCCCTCAGCATTTTAATGTGCAAACTACAAAGCAAATTAACTAGGTTGTTCTTGTATGGTACTAATTTGTGGTTTACTGGTTGTTGTTTGTTTATTCATTCAGAATGATAGATTACAGTGACATAATTGAAAGCAATTAATTTTCCCCCTCAACATTGTAATAAGCAAACTACAAAGCAAATTAACTAGGTTGTTCTTGTATGGTACTAATTTGTGGTTTACTGGTTGTTGTTTGTTTTATTCATTTAGAATGATAGATTACAGTGACATAATTGAAAGCAATTAATTTTCCCTCAACATTTTTATGTGCACTGCAAAGCAAATTAACTACCCAGTAGTTATTTTTCTGGTTACATAATCCACAGTACCCTGTTATATACATGTATTAAATTTTATAGTCACTTATTGATGGATTTGCAAAACTTCATGACTAGTGTTCACTGTTCATGTCTAGCATTTCATTTGCATCTAATATTTAAGTAGCAAATTTTGTGACTTATGACATTTATTTCTCTATTTCTCTTTCTTTTCCTTTTTCTTTCTTTCCCTTCTCTTATTGCATGTGAAATAATTAAAATATCTTCTATGATTTATTTATTTATATTCTATTTCCCATTATCTATTTCCTTTTTTTTCTTCTTCTTCTTTTTTTTTCATTTGCAATGCAATCCATGCAATTCTTCTTCATCTGTTCCCATCCAATTTTGCCTTCTTTTTACGATTTACTCCTTATCATGTTCACTTGCTTTTCTCTCCTTCTTGTCATCATTTGCATTGACTGCTGTGATATCTTCAATATATTATGATATCATAACTTTCTTTTCATTTCTTATTTCATCTCTCTTCTGTTCTATTTTTTGCCTATAATTTTCATCAATAATTTCTCATTTGATATACCTCTTTTTACTTCTCTGAACACATGACATTGTAACGTTCTGATTTTTTAATCCATTTTGTTCCCCTTCTTTCTCATCATGTTGCCTCATAATACGTTATCTCTATTATCAAAAATACTTTTCTCTTCTGACTTAATCCTGTCATTTCTTAAAATCATTTTTTTTCCTGCTCTCTCTCATCTCATTGAATCATAATTCTAATATCAAATGACTTCTCTAAACCTCAATTATTTCACAAACTCTTACTTAAAAAAAAATAATTTATTCATTTTTTTTCCCTCCCCATTCCGTCCACCCCCAGGTATACCATACAGCTAACACTTGGCTTCGTCTTTCCTTTCATTTATACCTCATCCCATTCGCAAGCATAGTAGGAATATGTTTCATCGTAATGTTGTGCTTCATGGTAAGTTTTAAAAAGACCGTAGTCATGACTACCCGGGTATCACACATGGTTTAAACACCTTTGAACTCTTGCGGCAGATTTGTGATGATATTGTGCAATCCGTTTCCCACGCCTACGGAACAACCCCCCTGCATTGCCAAGAAAACAGGACTTCACTTTACTTCTTCAAAACATCTGAAAACATACCTCTACAATTCTTATTGATTTGTTCATAATTTATTATTAGCATCTGGAAAAGGAACTCTATAATCTAATTATTATTATTTATTACTATCTATTATATTTTTGTGAATTTAATATGTACAGTATGAAAGAGAATTCTTTATAATTTCATGGGCTGATCAACATGTGATGCCTCATGATGCAATTGGGTTGTCCTGATAGAAAGTCTTGTTTTTCCCCAAACCATTTCCAGAGGAAGTTGTGTCATCTTGACACTGTCATGCACATTGGAGGGAACATGCTATTGCCTGTTTGGAGCCAGAAGGGCGTTAACTGGTATACTTCTACACAGAGTTTAGGCCCTTCTGGCTCTGATCTGAAGATTTATTAGTTTTTAAAGCCAAAATCTTAAAACAACTTGTTGCCAGAGTTCAAGGTGGGATAACTATCTGTGGTACCCAGATTTCGGTGGAGTACTACAGTGATACCACTGACCGGGTCCAGATCCTTTGTCTGCATTAGGGTCCAGCTCAAGATCCTGATCCTGCCCCAGCTCCTATGTCTCCTTGGGTCCCATTTCATAGGAAGTTACCAAGATCACTTAGCCCTCCCCCTCCTTCCCTCATTCTTCCCATCTCCTTCCTTTTATCACTTTGCTCTCCCTCCTTTTCATTGATCACTCCCCCAAAAAAAACCCTCTCTTTTTAGTTTTACCTTTATGCTTTCTTTAGGCATGACTCTTTTTTAGCACTTCTTTGGCTACATACTTCTGGCTTTGTTAAGTGCTACTTTTTGTTTTGTTTTTTGTTTTCAGAACTGATGCATGTTTTGGTACATGTATTTTTGTGTCCGTTTGGTGATTTGTTTGGCAAAACCATGAGCTTAGCAGCAATAATTAAACAAAAAGTAACTGCTCTTTTCCAAATTTTGCACCAGAAAGATTCTGTGTGAGCCAATTGGGTCTTTATATAAAAGAGGAAGGAGGGCCCCCCCCCCCGAAAAAAATAAAATGTTGATAAAATGTCCAATGACTATTTCTGAATTTTTTTCTTCTTCATCTTCTTTTTATTCTTCTCTTCCTTCATTTTCCCTTCTTCTTCTTCCCTTCTTCTTCTTCTTCTTCTTCTTCTTCTTCTTCTCCTTCTTCTTCTTCTTCTTCCTCTCCTCCTCCTCCTCCTCCTCCTCCTCCTCCTCCTCCTCCTCCTTCTTCTTCTTCTTCTTCTTCTTCTTCTTCTTCTTCTTCTTCTTCTTCTTCTTCTTCTTCTTCTTCTTCTTCTTCTTCTTCTTCTTCTTCTTCTTCTTCTTCTTCTTCTTCTTCTTCTTCTTCTTCTTCTTCTTCTTCTTCTTCTTCTTCTTCTTCTTCTTCTTCTTCTTCTTCTTTAATTCCCTGTTTGTCATTTAGAGTCAGATTAAGATGGAAAATTGGAGTGCAATTACCTCAGTATTCAGTTATTCATGCCATTACTTCTTTAAACTCAAATTTCAAGTAGACCCACCCTTCCAGCTGCAACCACAGTTTGGTTGAACATGCAAAGCAAATTTCCTCCCAAACCATATTATCTTCATTGTACTTTCTTTGGGGATCCAGTGAGATATGGGTATCATTATATCATTTTTCTCAGACAGGCGCAAATCACTTCGAACATCTTGCATTTTGAGAGCATTGAAAGCGCTATGTCTCATGGCTTTGCTGCCATATTCATCTCCTTCATGCACGTTGTTGATAGTTACATCTTATACTCCATTTGTTGTCTGTGTTTTGTACTTGAAATTAATGGCTGTTTCATCAAGCATGCATGCTAGATTCCTATTATTAATCTTGCACATACTAATATGCTACTGCTTATGTCGGTACTTCGTAAGATACTTTTAATTGCATGTACTCCAGGTATCATCTGTTTTGGGCCAGAATGGCGTTACATCATACATGTATGCTTTAACACAGAGTTAGTGCCCTTCTGGCTCTCAACAGATGATATGTGCTGTAGAAGAAGTCTTATGTGAATGCTCCTATTCTACCGGTGTATATTCTTTATGTTAGCATGGAACCCCTTTCACACTCACACTTAGCTTCAGATCTGTATTGTAACTAGCAATCGGAAGTAGTCCAATGTGAATGCTCCTATTCTAGCTGCATACATTCCCTATGTTAGCTTGAAACCCCTTTCACACTCACTCTTACCTTTAGACCTGTATTTCAACTATGCTATTGTCTAACAGGTGGGTGATGGCGCTCTACCCTTTTACATATTATCCCTGGAGTTATTACTTGCTTCCTTTCCTTTGCATGAGCACTTCTTGCACTGCTTTCCTCTTCCTGTATGTGGTGAGTATCCAATTCCTACCCCCATATCCCTCTTCCCTCTTCGCTCCACCGCGCCCCCTCCTTGCTCACCTTTCTCCCTCATGTCCCTGCCTCTTGTCTTTTGCCATCGGGTCTGTAGTAGTTTTAAGCTGTTATGGATGTGTTCATACGCCGATTTAATTTGATTTGAGGGAGAGGAAGATTATTGTATCTTGAAGATTGGTTGTGCAACACATGCTCTTGTAACAATTGCTCCATAGTAAACAGAATTACTAACTTCAATCTTTGATCAAGTATTACACCTAAACCTAACAAGAAACCTAACCAAAAAACCTAACCCTATCGGCCTATCCCTATATGTTTGACGAAATAGAGCCCGGAGCTATTGCCGCCAGATCTAATGTCAGATCACCTCAAAAATTGGCCCAGTATACATGAATCACTCAATTCATTCTTCGGCACTCCTGAATGTCAAGACCTGTCCCCTATCTACTTTCACCAATCATGACTCACTTTGTATACATCCCGTGAGAAAAATCTGATAACAGTGCCATTCAAAGCTGTTTCATTCATGTATGAACACATCCTGTAGAGCTTAGAACTCGATGATAGACCATTGACAAGGCCCTGCAGGTAGCATGGAGGTAAAGCTTGGATATTTTTTTTTTTTAATTTTCTCCCCCTGTTTGGTTATTTCTATATTATGTTGTGTTTTCAGGTACCATGTGGTCTTTATGCCCACTGAAAGCCCATCCCTGGGATTTTACTTCTTACCTTTCATTAGCGTCACGTCCACTTGTCTCCTCTTCTTTGCCATGTATGCGGTAAGTAGGGTCGTCCAATGCCCCCCACCCTGCCCCTTCGAAGCTGTGCACTGGTGCAAATGTTTGTTGAAGGAGCATTGATGGAACATGGAAATTTCTAAACATTTCATCTTTATGTCTCGTCTTCTTTGCCATGTATGTGGTAAGTAGGGTCGTCCATGCTCCCTCCCTCCTCCCTGCCCCTGCAATACTCCCTCTCCCCCTTCAATGCCCCTTCAAAGAGGCATTTATTAGTGTCGCAACTACACGTCCATGTTTGTCAGCCCCCTTTGTGGTAAGTACATGCGGATGTGTCGCCCTCTTTTCTGTACCTGGTAAGTACATTTATCTAGTGCCTCCTTTGACAAAATATAACCTGGAGCAACTGTCTGATCACCTACTGGTCTTGCATGTCTCTTCTTGATTTAAAAGGTAAGCACTATGTTTATACCGCAGGGCCCTGTTTCATAAAAACTTGTTATCAATAACAACTGCTACAGATCTATGACAAATCTGCTGACAGCCTCTCAAATGCAAGGATTTTAGTAGCTTATAAAAAATATCATAACTTGTTATTGATAATAAGTTTTATGAAACGGCCCAGATCAACAGTTTGGACTCTTTCCTTTGTACCATTTAACGCCATCAATGTCCTGAATACATTCTTGGATGAGGCATTAAAGTTGGATGAAAAATCTAATGCAGTTTATCTTCAGGCGCAACCAACCTAGAGTAGCATATTCAACAACAGAGATTTGCATTTGGGATCATTGTAGTTGTTGTTGTGTTAGTTTTTAAGGGGCTTGTCATTCAATTTTTGAATATTTACGCTGGATTTGTGATTTTGTTCATAATATGGATTGAACCAAACATTGTTAGTTTTTACCATGGATTTTGAAGCATTTATTAAAGATGAGAAGTGTTTTTTGGCAAATTTATCTTGTAAGCTTTTGCTTCACTTATCCATCTCCAACTATCATAAGTTATCAACTTGATTGCTTCCATTTTGGTATCAACAAGCTATCAATGAGACACACCCATCTTCATTCATTATTCACTGATAAAAATTTGTTAGCCTGAACAAGGCCAAATCTATGCTTTTCATCTTAATGCATGTAATGTATGCAATACCATAAACCAAAATATCAGCCAAACATTTCTCAGTGTTCTTACCTATTGAACCACGAGCTTGTTTGCTTCCTCATTTTACACAAGTCATGTAACTATTAACCACCCATTGCTTGGACGTACTATAACATGTACATACAGGTCAGTAGACGATTCATGGCATATCCTTTCATAGTCTCCTTTTCTGTACCATCTGGTGGTTAAAAGTCTCTTTTGTTTAAAGGTTCATAATGGCGGAGGTTTGCTTATACAAAGGTTCATTTCTGTGAAGGTTCATGATTCCAAAAGTAAAATAGGGCTCATTATTCTTGAGGTTCATAATTCTGAAATTGATTAATAATTCTGAAAATGAAATAGGGTTCGTAATTCTCAAAATGAAATAGGGTTCATAATTACGATAATGAAATAAGGTTTGTTATTCCACAGGTTCCTAGTTACGTAAAATGATACAGGGTTCTATATCATTTTTCGGAAATGTAAACCTTCAGAATTATTAACCCCATTTCATTTTCGGGAATACAGACCGTACAGTTTATTTCATTTTTAGAATAACTAATCTTCAAAATTTTGAACCTACGGAGGAACAAACCTCCAGACTTACAAACCTTTGGATTAACGAACCTCTGGAATTATGAACCTGCGGAAAACGACATGTAACAAAATGAGCATTTAGGTGTAGCACATCTAGAGTGCATAGGATCTTGAGAGTCTATAACCTGTCAGAAAATACTTTCAACAGGCATGCATGTCTCCCCTGAACAGGTATAGGATTGCTCTGTATCATCATTATTTCCTTTGGATATATTACTTCTCGCCTTTCATTGCCATCACTGTCATCTGTACTTCTTTCTGCTGCGTATTCTCGGTGAGTTGTCCAGTTCATAATGTAAGTTCTTTGTTGTGTCTTGTAAGTATGGCTAAAAGTATTTATTTAAAAAATAATAATAATACGAAATAGATAAATACATGTAGATGAACAGAATTCTTGGCATGCAAACTAGAACCTGGAACTTGGTAGATGTACAGTTAACAACTACATTATTTTAATATACCCTTGCCAAGTTGTGTAATTTTTGAAGTACGTGAAAAGATTATTTGTCCCGATATGTTTCTTGAGAATGTGACATATTAAAACTTACGGGTAGGTCTAGGAGTCTTTAACAAAGGCCCTAATTCAACCAGTCCATCCGTTATTATTGAGTTACCAAAAACACATAAACATTGATTTTTACAAGGGGTTTGAATACTTCAGTTGTTAACTGTACATTTACATATAAGTAGACGCTACTCAATACGGTATGTATGAACATGATTTTTTTTTTCCTCAAAAAGTAGAATGTAAGTCGACCCTGTAGGCTACTGTCTTATGTACAGTGTATGTGCACCTGGGCCCGTTGCACAAAACTTACCATTGATGGTAACTTTGCCATCAATGTAACTACCATGGAAACCTTGATTTTGATTGGCTGTTGAGTCCTGTTACCATGGTAGTTGCCATTGTTGGCAAAGTTACCATCAATGGTAAGTTTTATGCAACAGGGCCCTGTACATGAATTTCTTTAAATTGTAGAAGGTAAGTAGATTCTATATTTCATGTCTGTGTTTCTTGCTCTTTGACCAGAATAGAGATACAGGTATATATCTGTCTTTTTGGTGAAAGTCACAGGTCAAAAAAGAAAAGAAAACTTCGTTTTAATTGGTAAGCAGACTCTTATGTATATCTCTATAAACCCATATTGTCTACTGGCACAGGCTGGTTCCTGTGTTAATTCAATGGGAATGAGAAAATACTGTAGTCAATGGGTTAATCACTGACCAAATAGAGATGTATGTTTATCTTGCTTCTCTTTCTTTTTGTTTATGGTATGTACCCAATTTTCACACCCCCCCCCTCCCTCTCCTCTCCCTGTCCTCACCCTTGGCCCATACCCCAAACTTGGCATCCCAAGTACCCCTCTTCAATGGGGACAATGGTGTCGAGGAGAAATCAAAGGATCTGGACCCGATTTCAATTCTATATGGAAATGTGATGTTTTTTATTTTATATAAGTAATAAAATGTGATGTTTTTCATGTTATATAAGTAATAAAATGTGATGTTTTTCATTTTATATAAGTAATAAAATGTGATGTTTAATTTGATATAAGTAATAAAATGTGATCTTTCATTTGATACAGTATCAGTAAAAACAGTATTTTCTGGAATCACACTTTTTGGTAGTCAATGATCTTGAATTTGATACAGTGTATTAAAGTGTTTTTTGGTAACATATATGGTCATATAATATATAAGGGTGTTTGTTAGTATGTTAGTATGTTAGTACCTGTATGTTAAGTATGTTATTAAACTGTGATTATCTTGCAGTCATATCTATTGATGGAATTTTCTTGTAGGTATTTCTTTTACATCGAAAAGCAATCAAAAGCATAAGGAAATAGAATGGCTATTTTCGTAGATTGTATTATAAGAATTGTTCATGATTGAAATAAGATTTATTGTTGGGGATTCATACAAGGGGACAAATATTCAGAAAATAATATAACACCCCAAAAAGAGAGTTTTGATAGAAATATTTTGATATCTATTACGTTCCACAGATTGCAAAGTATGTGAGAGATCAACGAAGGCAAAGGAAAGCTAGACTATCCCGAGACCATCTCAAAAAGCTGCCTACCAAGAAATTCAAGAAAGGTATATTTGGTCATTGTTAATCAAAGAGATGATTAGTACATGTACATGAACCACAAAATAAAAGAATAAGATTCAGTATGATTCTCTTCATATAGACCAAGGGGGGTGTTTCACAAAGACTAAGATCGACTTTAAGTTGGACTTAGTATGGCGAGCCATTCATGCCATTGGTTGCTATCCCCATTGGTCTCTAAATTATAATCTTTAGATAATATTTTTCCCTTCAATAATGAACTATCAAAAAATGTAAACTCTGTAGATTTGAGACCACGCTTTGTACGTCCCTTGAAAGACAAATGCCAGTATTAAATGGTAAGAGCAAACAGTGGCATGAACGGCCTGTTATACTTAAGTCCAACTTAAAGTCGATCTTAGTCTTTGTGAAACACCACCCTGTTCATAGTTAGCACATGGTACAAATGACCCCAAATATCCACGGATCTTAATACACATGGAGAAGTTCCACTTTGAGCATCTTAGAATAATAACTGCCAAAGTCTTAGATGTGCTTCATGAATACCTTTTGTTTGCCCTCTTGAAAAGAATACTTCCACCTGCATATCATAGAATGTTGGTGCATATATGAATAATGTTACATAACTTTTATGAGCCTATATCCAGTATTCTTCTCTGTGGGTTTTACCATTTTGGGACAAATGACCTTTATCTGCCCATGCCCAGATTGTATCTATGAAGTGGCTTATTGCACTCATCGAGAGTAATTGTAAGGAAGAGGTTATATTAAATAAAATTGGGCTCTGATTGGCTGGCAGAAGTAACAGGAAGCTAGCTGTAAAAGTAGCTGTTTCGTAAAACATGCTGTTAGCAAGGGTTGCTATTACAAGTTTAATAAAACCCTAGTTTGCCATTATTTCTAGTAGCCAATCAGAGGCTAGCTTCAGTGTTCAAAGACATGTGTGAGGAAGGCATCTGAACCAAAGATATCCAAACTGTCACAAGAAAACGATTTGTGGATGCGTCTTTACAAGTTATCTCTTATAAATGAAACTTCCTTATGAATTTATCTTTCTGTTGTTTTTTCAGGTGATGAATACGATATTTGTGCTATCTGCCTTGATGACTACGAGGAAGGTCAAAAGCTACGCATACTACCTTGCAACCATGGTAAGGATAACATATAATTAAGTGTTAAATATCTCATATCTATCCTCATCCAAAGGTCGACCGACACTGTCAACTTCTTGGGCCTTCTGGTCCTTTTTATGCCTCGGGCTACAAAGTAGCCGGAGGCATTATGTTTTTGGGATGTCTGTCCGTCCGTCCGTACATCCCGTTCTCGTGATTGTGTTATCTCAAGAACCGATTGATGAATTCCCACCATACTTGGGTCATGCATCTTGCAGAACCAATGAACTGATTAGATTTTGGGGTCACGAGGTCAAAGGTCACAGGGCTCATTATGTATTCAAAAATAGCTTGTGATCACATCAGAACTGATGGACAGATTACCATCAAACTCAAGACATGTACATGTATGTATCTTGCAGAGCCAATGAACTGGTTAGATTTTAGGGTCATGAGGTCAAAGATCAAGGGGTCATACATGTATATGAAAAATAGCTTGAAATCACGATATTCTGAGAACCTGTTAGTGGATTACAATCAAACTTGAATTGTAAAATCGCTCTATGGCGGAGGCATCATCCATTTATTTTTAGAGGATTTACTACGCTAACATGCCACAAGACCAAAAGCTGAAAAGAGTGATATTTTTCTATCTTTCATATTTCTTTGTTTTGTTAGTCTCATGGGCTGTCATTCTCTTGGGCTGTCGGTCTGTTTGGCTGTCAGTCTCATGGCCCATTAGGTCTTGGACCTTTTGGAACTTTCTCTCTTTATTTTTCCCAATGTCACTTTTATATTTTACTTCATTTTATCAAAGATAACGGTAGGGTTAGGGTTGCAATTGGGTCTTAGATTAGTTTTATGGTTGGGATATGGGTGAAGTGTAGTGTTTTTTACCAGGGTTGAAGTTCAGAATTTGGTAGTGCTGGAAATTGAGTGCTGAGAATTGTCATATCGGCATGTGTCATACAATGCTCCAATAAAAAAAGCCTTGAAAATTTATTCAATATCTCCTTTGTACCATTCTCCAGCTTACCACTGTAAATGCATAGATCCCTGGCTGACGAACAACCGTCGCACCTGCCCCATCTGCAAGCGCAAGGTCATCCCTCCAGGCATGGCTGACTCGGACGAGGAATCTGACTCTGAGGCTGGCGACGCCCCAAACGAGAGCACACCCCTCCTATCTGGCATGCAATCGGATAACATGAGCGACCATGGCGCGGTGGGTGGACTTGCAGAGACTGCGACACCGCCCCCATCCCCGATGACGTCCGTGGAAGGCGATGACTACGCGCCCATTGATACCTTGATCAAGGTCGAGTCGGATTCGGAATCTTCTGGGAGTTTCCCGCTTGAGGAAGCCAAAGGAAGCATCCAGGACCCACCGAACGTTCTCAGCGTGACCGTGCACTCCGAGAATGAAATAGACCCAAGCACAAGTAGTGCTCCCAAAGTCTGAATCTCCACATGTAATGAGACATTAATCGAAGGAATGAACTGCGTGAAGCATCGCCAGCTAGCAATTGACATCATAGAACCTTGATGATAATGAAAGACAGAATGAATGAATGACTGAATGGATCGAATAAACAAAGACAAATCGATTAAACGCCATTTCCATCTCGCATCATTATCACAATGATTCATTTATTGCACTCAATTGTGGGGAACCGCCAAATTTATGAACGGCGCCCTCACCCCACCAATGGCAGGCAGCAGCATGTCCTGTGATACTTTGCATGATTTCTGCACTTTCATGGTGGGAAATTTTCCTAAGGCATCACAGAAGGAGTGGAAATGAATTTGATTTTCAAAGCAGTCGTGCACTACATGTACACGTATCTATGACAAATGGACGGACGACAGCTTCAGTTGTCACGGTTAGCAGGTTCTGCTAACTGATTTTTCAGGGCACTTGTCTTATGTCTTTGAAGCACTGAATGTGATTATCATATGGTCTGTTTGTAGTCAAAAGGGCGTTGACTCTGTTCAAGTAAATGAGTTAATGCCCTTCTTGCTACAAACAGACATGGTATTGTGATATTCTTGAGCACTAGTCTTATGTAAAAATCTAATACATTATTTGACTTTATCACGGTAGAAATGATGAGCATTATGAAAATATTGTATACCTCTAATTATGCACAATCGCATTGAAAAACAAATTTCATCATTTTGTGTTATGAGTTAAAAGATATAATTTGTTCTCCCCATTCCATTACTTTCCTTATTTACATGTAGATGTCTATTCACCTCATTATCATTAATAAGTACATTCACTATTAAAGCACATTATACGCTCTAGATATGCCTGTTAAGCCCATACTGTAGACACATTAATTTTGCTTGAAAAAATAAAATAAGGTAAAAAGATTAATTTTGTTCACTATATTTTGGGGAAAATTGAGAGATTATGAACATCTTGTTATGTTGATAGAGGAAAAATTTATTTTTATATTTTCAAATAAAAAGTTTAAATTCATACACTAATGTTAATTTTAAAAATTAGAGTGGCCAAATTTTACCTTTCTAAATTACATGTACGAGACTCTATAAGTAGTTTTCAGAACGATTCTCTACTATGAAGCATTCTAAGCACCATTGTAATCAATCAAACACGAAGTGGAATTTGTTTATTTCCATGGTCATCAACTCTTCATTTGTTCTGTACAAACATTTTCATTAGTTTTTCTTTGTCCAATGAAAATATTTTCCTGTATCTTTGCCTTAAGTACAGTGTGTTGTATATCATTGTATTCCTGTTTTTATAAATTTCCCCTCTGCAGAGCACATGTACATGTATGCCTTAACAGTCGTAAAAACTTTTAAAGGGAAGAACTTGATTCAGCAGCTCCATAACTAGGCCACAATTCACAATGGTGCTTTGAACCTAACCTGTAGGTTTACCCTGAGCAGCCACAAAGCCCAAAATGACTGGCCCCCTCCCCCTTTCAATAACAAAAAAATTAATATTTTCTTAGGTTTGGAAAAAAGTATAGGTAAAAAAACAAGATTTGTTTTTTTTTTTTGAAAAAAGGGCAAACAATACAGTTGTGTTCTTTGTGCTGTATTTCGATGACCCCCTCCGTCCCTCAATAAAGAAGTAATTTCTTATTCATATTTTGTTTTTCAGTTTTGAAAAGAAAAAAAGGAAACAATACAGTTGTGTTCCTTCTTTGAGCTGTATTTTGACTGTTTATTTTGATTCTTACCTCCAATTATTTGGCTGCCCCTAGTGCATTAATGATTTAGACGATGGACCAGGTTTAAATCACTGTTGTGAATTTGGGGTTTAGAATCTACATGGTACTATGCAATCCTAATCTGAAAGTAGAAGGATACCTTGTTGTGGTATATTTGCATATGTTAAGTGCTGCATGATGCGATGGAATTTTTTAAAAAATTGATTACCGGTATACATGTATATTAAAAGCATTCATCTTATATTTACACCATATTATACTATACTTCATCTTGTTAGGAATGATTTTTCTTTACATGACATTTCCAGATTTGCCCCAGAATCCTTCCTGTAGTGAATCACTTACGGTTTGTTCAGATATGGCACGGTACACCTGCGAGGAACAAAAACGCTGCACGTTTATAAATGTGTAAAATGAATCATATGGTAACTGCACCCAACAAAGGACTTGCAATTATGCACTGAGCATTGTGTTACTGGTATACAAATGATGCATGCGTATGAGTTCATTATACGATCTATCCGCACTCGAGTTGCGGCTGTGTGTAACTATCGCCCGAAGCCAATGAGAATAGTACTAAGTGCCTAGTTATTGGGAGAAATATAATGTACTGGTTGTACAGTAGGGAATACGATTTTGTTTCTTTTGCTTGTTATATATACTTGCATACATGTATATATTTACACGACCATACAGATATAATTGATGTAAATTTGAAGAGTATATAATATATGTGACCATCCACCTTACATCCAAATTAGTAAACTTTGAAGACGAATAGGAGTGGGCGCTCCTGGTGGATTTGACACCTTTCGTTCGGGTGCTTACCCAATAACAGGTGTCGTCAATTACCAGGATTAGCCTTCAGTTTTATGACTAACAGGTCTTATGTAATACTTTTGTATTTCCCCCATCCTTACCCCCACATGGTAAAGTTGTTATCTCACTTTTCCCTCACCTGAAGACTCGCGAGAGATGAGGTGGGGTATTTCTTGGTAGGCCTACACAGGTTTCCTGTGTGCAGACTTGTACACACATTGATGGTGTTTCCACCAAGTGTGGTGTCTGAGAACTATGGCCTTCATCACACAGAAACTGATGACCCACTCCCTTCAAAGAGAGATGGTAGTCGGTTTCCATGTGCAGTAGGTCATAATTCGCTGACACCAGACTTGGTGGAAATACCATTAATGGGTGTACAAGCATGGGCCTACTATCATGGTATAAGTCTGGCACACAGCAAACCCGTGGTTCCATCAAGAAATACCCCCTAGTTTGTTGGGGAGTCTTTCTGCAAAATGCAGAGCATTACATGAGGCCTGTTGGAACAAAAACTGAAAACTAGTCCTGGTGAATTACAACACATGTTATTGGGTAAACACCTGAATCTTTAAAAGTCATATGATAGTGGTTTTGAACCCTGGGCCTCTTGGTTATGAGACCACTGCTCTACCACTGAGCCATCACGCCTCCTTGTGCTAATGTGTAATATGATTACGGGTGGATGGTGGCAATGATTGTAAATTTGTTGTATAATTATGCCTATTGAGAATGATTTTTAAAATGTACTTGCACATCTGAATTTGAACTCTGTTTGTAATATTCACAATATAATGATCTTAACGATAAACATTTGGATTATGTTGATATTTTGTATAGTCTGTTCAGAGTTAAAAAAAGATGTTATGGTATGTACCATTATGTGCTGATTCAAATTAAGAATGATTAGATTTATATTTCACTGTATGCCAAGAGATGAAAATTGTGTAAAGATGAAAGTTTGGATTAGTTTTTGTGAAGAAGGTGAAAAATTAAAGACCACACCATTATTAAAGAACAGTTTCATTGTCTACTACATGTAGTTTGCAAAAGTGATTAATTGTATCACAGCCATTTGCAGAATGATAATTATACTCTAGGATTTGTAGCATATTAGCCGATAATGGAGGACTCATCGATAGCCCACAAAAACAACAAATTCATGTTTTTGTTTTTGTTCTTGACTACTGTATAATCATAAAGAGTCATCAACATTTTGGTGTTAAATAATAATCGAAATCATATGGCTATAAAATGAATATCCAATCTATGAAAGCATATTTGTAAAATAGCAAATATTGTATATGACTTTATGATTATTTCCAATCCCCCCCCCCTATTTGTATCTTGCTTGTTTACTCTGCTTGGAGCCAGGAAGCTGTTAACTCACACGAGGTTGACTCCCTTATGAATCTGAGCAGACAATTTGCCTAATCGAATAATACTGGTCAAAATTCAGTATAAAATGATCAGCATTTAATACACCAGTTTTGTACCTTGAGGGAAAATTGTTTGGTTGCCATGGAGAAGGTTGCCATTTTGCAGTATACATTTAAGAATTTCAGATTATTCTCGCAATTATCTGTCAAATGATTAAAAGATTATGTCTTTCTTTTTCACCTTATCTTCAACAGACGATTAGCGAAATGCATTTATTGTTTAAACTTTAAAATAAGGTACAGGTGCGTGTAATGACATTGCTTGTTCTATAAATGAATATGAGTGAATAACTAACATTATATGCAATTGTATCATGTACTTTTATGATAAATTCACTACTAAAAGTATCAAAGTAACGTACATGTAATCATAATGTTATATCACTTTACAAATGTACAAATAAAACAGAAAAATCCACCAAAAAAAAGTCTTGATTTGTCTTCTTTGGTGTTTTTTTGTCTCGCCTGCGTAGCAAAAAGCGAGACATAGGCGCCGCTTTTCCGGTGGCGGCGACGGCGTCAACATCAAAAACTTAACCAAGGTTAAGTTTTTGAATTTTTAATATAATTTTGAAAGTATAAGTTCTTATTCAATGAAACTTGGACCAAAGGGTTATCAAGTATCCCCAATCATGTGAGGAGAATTTCAGGTCACTAAGTCAAGGTCAAAGGTCATTTCAGGTCAACAAACTTAGACTATGTTGTGGCATCACCATCAAAAACTTAACCTGAGGTTAAGTTTTTGATTTTTTAATATAATTTTGAAAGCATAAATTATTATTCAATGAAACTTGGACCAAAGGGTTATCAAGTATCCCCAATCATGTGAGGAGAATTGCAGGTCACTAAGTCAAGGTCAAATGTCATTTCAGGTCTGCAAACTTAGATTTTGTTGCGGCATCAACATCAAGATTTTGAATTTTTAGCATAATTTCTAAAGTGTTTGTTCAAATTCCATGAAACTTGTACCCAAGGGTAATCAAGTATCACAAATCACATGACACAAAGTCAAGGTCAAAGGTCATTTTAGGTCAGTAGATTGTTTTTCACAACTTAATACGAGAATTAATAAATCAATTTTTGTTATTTGTTCATATTTCATGAAAGTTATCAATCTTGGTACAAATAATAGTAAATAATTCTTCTGATGATTCTTAGTCAATATTCACTTCAAAATGCTGATTATATTCAGAGGATTTCATTTTTGGGGGCCTGCTAAATGGGCCACCCTGCCTACAAATAATGTCCCAACCTCAATTTTTCGTCATATCGAATTGCGTAATGCAGGCGAGACCGCCGAGAGCGTTTCCCTTGTTTTTTTTTTAGTAAAAAAAAAAATAATAATTAGTATTACCTAATTATGTGTAGCCCTGTTATTTTTTTTCGGAATTGAAATGAAAATATATTGGGTTGATGAAGCAAGCGTATTTAGGTTTCTTTCTTCCTTCCTTTTTTTCCATTGTTCTCCTGCTGCTTATTATTATTATTATCATTATTATTTTCTTCTTCTCCCCATTTTTTTCTTTCGGAGGGGGTACATTTTAACAATTAAAAATTGTGTTTCGTTCACTATTTTCGGAGGGTATGCACACTTTCTATCGGCATGTGAATTGCAATCTGTCGGTTCAATCATGTCGACAAAAAATGCAAAACCTGCAAGCAAATTAAACTCCTAATTTTTTGCGCAAAGTCATTTCAAGAAATATATGTTGGCTTTGGTCGTATTGCCACAGAATTACATGACAAATTAACTCATTTTAGTGATGTAAAATTTGACAAGGGGATTTCCCGCTTGAATATCCTTTCAATAACTCATTGCGAAGAACTATGATGTATCGCTGTCATTACAGTAACATAGTACATCACCCCATGCTAGCTGGAATGATCCTGCAATGTGAGTTATATTAAGATCTCACCGCCCTGCCCAATATATCTCTAATGAGCCCTAGTCATTGTAAACACATAACTCTTTCATTCATACACCCACGGAAGGTCGGTAGCTAGACATCCACCGTGAGCCTACCGCGGCGCTCCTTCGGCAGACACCCTTTTACGGCTAACAAGCCCGTCGCGCGCTCTTCGACGACCGAGCCACGCCCCCATATCGGGGAGAGGTGAAATATGATACATTCACGCCTGCATAACGCTGTCATGGCGTTGCAACGCGAGGCATGCCAAGCGTGTGTCGTACGTGCCTACGGAGCAAGCAGAGGTGTATGCTACTACTATATAGGAAGGGAATGTTTTCATGGGTAGTGGCGTAGCTATAAGTGGGTGATGGGGAAACGCCCCCCCCCCTAACATGCACAGTCAAATGGTATAGAGAGTATATATAGGGGCAGTGGAACAAAGAGAGGGGGAAATGGAAAGTTTTTTAAAAGACGACATGATAACCCCCCCCCCCTAAAAACAAAACAAAACAAAACAAAACAAACAAACAAACAAACAAAAAAACAAAAACAACAACAAAAAAGAACAACAACAACAACAAAACATAAGAAAACAAATTTCTATTCTTTTGGCCCTTAATCTTTAACAGTAACTTAGGCCTACAGCCCCCTCGTGCCACCAGCGCAGTCTTCTCAATACGCCACTAGAAATAGTAACATGTTGTTTATTAATCCCAATGGGCCACAGAAAAAAAGGGAGAAACTAAAGGCCAAACCTTGTCGACTTTAAACAGTGTTAAACAAAATCAATGTGCAGAGCAGTGTCAAAAACAACAACAACAACAAAGTATGTGACCTTTCTCGTTCTCTGTATGTCAGTTTGTGTCATGAGAATATCATGTAGAAATATCTCCAAGTCTCCTGGAAAAGAGTGCTTTTAAATACCCTCATGCATATTTGAAATATGACGAGAAATGGTTTACAAGTTTGAACCAAACTTTCATACCGGCCACAATTACTTTTCTTTTAGATCTCTCCAAAACCTCACAGTAGTACCGATTGTTATGTAACCACATATATATAATTATTACCTTTCCCAATTGCTTCAAGACAATTTACTTTACAATGTATAATCTCATGACCAGTACTCGACTTCATTTTTAATTACAAGTGAAGTGCTGTAGCACTTGGGTATTAGATCAATTACTTCTGTCAAATATCATACACCTGCAGAATAAAGAATATGGACACCCCACAGTGATGCAATGTCACAGCTTACTAAACTGTGATACAGTTATGTCTCATGAGAACTCAACTTGCGTTAAACGCAACAGGGGAAAGTTTGAACCAATGGCAATGCTAGACCATTTCGAATAGGGAGGGGGTGTCTGAGTTAACTGAGAGCTTTTCACCCAGCCCCTCACCACCTCAAATTAATATATTAAAAAAGGGTCCTCGAATTCTTAAAGATTGAAAATATATATTACATATGATAGGATTTTATGTCAGTGAGTTGAGATCCAATATTTTGAATTATCAAAGTAGAAAGCGCAACGCAACATATAAATAATATTGCATTTTCATGCTTATTAAATTATTCTTATGATACAAATCTTTAGATTAAACTTTAAGACATAAAATAAAACCTGCAAAATAAATGTGCATGATCTATTGCCGTTCATGCACCATGCGAAGCATAAAAATCCAAATAAATGATAAACACTGATTTGAATAAAAAATACCAAATCAAATGAATTTTATTCATAACGAAGAATGCGATAGCAAAAAACTTTCTTACATTAAAAATCTTGATTTCACATTGTCATAAATTGAACTCAAAATAAGTTCAAATTTTGAAGATATAAAACGATGTGCATTATTATCCAAATAAGTAAAAGAAAGAAAAAACATCAAAACGTTAAAAAAAAGAAAAAAGAAAAGGGAAAATAGGCCTATAAAATTTACTTAAGTACAAACTTTTCAAAGATTTTAAATCTACCATATAAGCTATACGCGCAGATTTTTTGCAGCATTATACCATCGTGAGAAAAGAAACCTATATACGTACAAATTAAAAACTTGGTTTTTTATGATAGAATATTATTTATGTTAGCTTTGCCTTCTATTGGTTGAACATAAAGACGCTATTTATGTATGAAATCATTTTATTCTCACGGCAAGCTATATTAAAAGGGTAAAACAATAAATTCGTAATATAATTATTCTGTACAGTACGCATAATGGCATATATAATAATTACATATTATATAATTATATTCCAAGCGTGTTCTTCATACATATTGATATATTAGTTGCGCGTAGTTTGAGTTATGTAAGAGCTATATGTAAGAATTATATTGGAACAGCAGGATATATCAAAAAGTTTTAAATTTCTGGGGCCTTACAATTCTTTATCTAACAGTTGCTGTTCTTGAAAAAAAGAATGATAATAATAGTACAAACAAACAAACTAACATATTTTGTTTACTTAGTCATGCATAGTACGTGTAGCTGTATAATGAGCAGTTTACATTATACTATCGTATTGAGTACTTTCTTTTCATTGGAAATTAGCCTTCAGAAAAATAATATATATAACGTTGGAAAATGATAAGAAAGTATGGCTTCTTCCAAAATACGAATACATTTATGTTACTTCTCAATGCACCTAATTTCAAGATATCAATTTATGTACTACTACTACTACTTCTACTTCTACTACTACTATTAGTATTACTAATACTACTAATGATAATATAATAATAATAATAATAATAATAATAATAATAATAATAATAATAATAATAATAATAATAATGATAATAACAATAATGATAATAATAATAACAATAATGATGTTGATGATGATGATGATGATGATGATAATAATAACTATAATAATAACAATAATAATAGTAATAATAAGAACGATTAAATTTGTATTGGGCACATATCAATGATTGCCATTTTGTGAGAAACTGGTGAATTGAATGTTGATTGTAACCAATTATGGCGTCATGGTTTGGAAGTTGGATGTTTTGAACTCGCTCTATTCATGAAATTTCTTTCGCTGAAAATTAGTGGGAATCAAATTCATATGATATTAATTGATTAAAGAAATCCATATAAAGTCGATTAACTGTACTCTTTAAACTTTAAGAATGTAATTGATGTTCAATAGTCATAGGCTCCTCTATTTTACTCCTAGGCTGGAGTAAGCTTTGTGTCGTTTGAAAAGGTTTATATATTATCTCCTTGTGTTTCCACAGTTTGAGTGTTTAAATTGTCCAGAGTTGTCTTTACAGCTCTCACAAATATTGTTTGATATGCCCAAATAAGGCACCTCATTTAGGATATTTTTAAATATTGTTTCTGCTCTAAGCATTAAAATGGATTAGATCAGATTCTCGAAATACGATATTGTGTTTGTTTTTGTTTTTGGTATTATTGTCAACTTAACACGCAAGTGGGTGGGAGCTGGAATTATAGATGTGTTAGCCATATTGCCCGGATCAGTATACGTCCCGAGCGTAAGTGGATAATCCGAAATAGTTGTCAAACGGAGAAAGAAATATATCAGAATCTGCAATTCTGCTTCCCTCCAAGCAATAATGGAACACTCCTGAAAAACTCTCCAACTAATCAACGTTGCCGATATGGGTCATAGCACTCAGTCCAAGGTATTCCATAGTTGTCCTTTCCGTTGTGCACTTGTTGTAATTTAAAGGAATTGTGTTTTTCTTTTCTCCAATGGGTGTTATTTAAATAATATGATTTCAGCATGACCGGTTTCCTCAGAGACGAAATTAATAGATTACAATAATAAATAAATAAATAACAGAATAAAACATGACTTCAAACGCTATTACATTGAGTCCTCGCGTCCCTCAATAAAATTTCAAGTGGACGAGTCCTTAGGTGCCTTGACCAACCAAATATTGCGCTAGTTCCTGTACGGTTTTATTTGCGTTTCCGGCTACATTATCTTTTCCGTATACTCCAATGACAAGAGCTATAGAAAGAAAAGGGAGATAACACGAATGTTAACCATGGTTCAATAATTAAACCATTAATTAATTATTAATAACGGAGATCAAAACGTTTTTTTAATTATTATTAAAACATCTATTGAAATAGAATTTAAAGAAATTACTAATTTAATGGAAGACTCACATGTGCTCCTTGGTATTACACTCATGAATGATTTACAATTGTATATTGTATTAATGCGATTCTATATAGGGAATTTTTATCATCATGTAAATACTCTCTGGCAAGTCAAAAAAAGGGGGTCCAGGCCCCCAGGACGCCCCCTATTCGAGCCTTAAATTCCTATACGTACCGGTGCTACTTTTGCCTACACACACTCCTGTGCCTTCTTTCCTGGCCAAGACAGCAGTATCATCTGCTCGAAGAAGCACGTATTTCACCCCGCCGATCAGAACGCCGTTCTCTCGCAATGATTCCGCGGTGGCCAACCCGCGAATAAGGAATCCGACTTCGCCGGTTGAAATCTGGATGGGGATGGGGGAGGGGAGGGGGGATGGGGTCAGAGAGGGAGGGGGAGATAGCGCGAGATAGAGAGAGAGAGAGAGAGAGAGAGAGAGGGGGGAGAGAGAGAGAGGTAGGGAAAATAGAGAGAGACGGCAATGAAAACAAAGAGAAAAAAGAGAAGAAGAAGAAGAAGAAGAGGGAGAGAGAGAGAAAGAGAGGGAGAGAGAGAGGGGAGAGAGAGAGACAGGGACAGAAATACAGAGACAGAAAGACAGAGACAGAAAGACAGAGACAGAAAGACAGAGACAGAGACAGAGAGAGAGAGAAATAAATAAATAAAATGATTATCAGCATTAACAACTTTACCAGTTGTCCCAAGACACACAATGACTTAAAATATGTCAATTTTTTCCAAATCTAGAACTCGATCGGGAGTGTCCTAAAATTTAAAATATTTTTGTACACAACAAACGGGAGAGTTCTTGGCGACGACGTCACAATCCAGTACCCAAAATATAGATTTAGGATTTGCAAAGCTTTCGTGATTTCATATTTCAAAAACTCATAAATAACCCTCTTATTATTGGTCCGATTTATTTCAAATTTTCGCCATTTCGTTTCTCCTATTTTCCATTGTCATACAAATACGATTATTACAAAGGTTGGATTGCCCTTTAAATATAACAAAACCAATGGTGGTCACGTGATTCTGTTCCAGAGGTGACACAAGTATGAAATACCTCAGACATGAAGAAAGAAAAAACGCAAAAACAACAACAAAAAACAACAACACGGGTGTCCTGCTAGAGCACTCGATCTCATTCAGAACATGCCCAACATATTGATTTTGATCACCAGGACACAAGTCAGAGTCTTGATGCTTGCTGCAAAGCGACCTTTTCTTCTCTAGACTGAGGTGGCTGCCAGGAAGGGTGAGAGGACAAGGTTTCAGTCTCTCGGGGATAGCTGGTTCTGTTTAGGGGTCTGAACGTAAGGCGTATACGATTGGGTTTTTGAGGGGGCATGTGCCCTACAGAGTAATCCATTTGCTGAAACCGTATTATAATATAGACAATTAAAAATTAAAATATTATAATGAACAAATTGAACAAATGTGAAAACATTTGATAACAATTTCAATAGGTCAACCTTTTTAAAGGAAAGAAGGAAAGAAAATAAAAGTCCAGCTAGTAATTTCTCTATACATGTAAAATGAATAGAAATCGAGGAAAAGCCTTTAATCCCCATTTCAAAATGTTCCTCTTAAACACTTAAGAAGTTCATTACATGGATCCCTGATACATACTGCGCTGTTTTGTAACTAGTCCCTCGTCTTATTTCGCCCATATCGTTTGGGGGACTTTTTCTGTTATGTATAATTAACCTGCACAATATACTGTTCGTATTTATAAGGGAATCTACAATGTACAAGCTTAGCTTTTTACTAGATGCCGTCATATTTTACTGAAATATATTTTAAAATTTCAGTTTAAATACCATGCACTTGTATTTATATCTCCGTAAGTTATTTCGACTCTATTATTACTTGCATGGCTTCGTATCATTGTATTATGTGTATACCTTTTGAAAGATCCCCCTCCCCACATTTTTATTGAAAAATCATATCATTTGAAGAGAGATTATGGATATAGCAGGTTGACAAAGAAACAAAAATAAATAGATAACGACGAGAACTAATACCAATCCTTTGTGAATATGTTATGTGAACGAAAAAAACATGAAGTAAACAAACAAAGAAACAATTAAAAAAGAACTAGGAAGACCAAAACAAACAAATATATATATATATATATATATATATATATATATATATATATATGTTACATACATACATACATGCACGCATACGCACATATACACACACACATACATACATGTACATATAATATATATATATATATATATATATATATATATATATATATATATATATATATATATAAACATTGACATACCTTAAAGTCATCTGAGGTTGCCCAAATCGCGCCATCCAATCCGACTATGGCCGCATGGGTCAAATTGCCGGACGCCATAAGGGTTTTATCAATGTAATTCGTTTTCCAATCGGTTGCCATGGTAACGGAGAATAGAAGATGCGGATAATTATCCCAAGTAGAAGGTATACCAACAAGAGAAGGGTGGACGATGCGAATAGTATACCAACAAGATACCACTGGGAGAAGGGATGATGTGAATATAATACCGAGTAAAGATTCCAGCAAGGGAGGATGGATGATGCAGATAGTATATCAAGGATACCACCGAGAAGAGGAGAGGAGATGATGCGGAGAGTATTCCAAGTAGTAGATACCACCGAGGGGGAAGATGGGGGGATGCGGATAATTAGACCAAGTATACCAATGAGAGGAGGAGAGTGATGCGGAGAGTGTACCAAGTCGAAGATACCACCGAGGGGAGTATGGATGATGCGGATGTTATCCAAGTTTGATACCGATGGGGGCTGGAGCTGACTGACGTGTAAGATGAATCGGGTTCGTCTGATGATGAGCAAGGTGTGTGATGATGGGAGGATGGATGGATGGATACTTCACAAGGATGATTGTAAGTGTGTTCGGTGGTAGTAATGGTGATGAGGGGTTTAAGATAAAGTTAAGTTCTGGGTCGTGTATTGTAAAGAATAGCGATTGATTTAAATCAATCGCAACGTAGAATTTAATTAATCCTCATTACCAAGTCCCTCGGAGAGAACTTAAAATCCGTCGGTCACCTGATTGCTTAATTACTTACAAGCATACGCATGCTTTCCTAGCAGTCAGGTAAAAAAACAAAAAACAAACAAACAAATCAAACTAGTCGAAACTGTGTACTGTGAGATAGGAGTGGCGATTAATTTCAAGTTGCGACTGACTCGAATCAATCGCAACCCTTTATATGGTCATGCAATTGCAATGTGAAAGAAACTGCAGTACTGTGTGGAAGCGATTGGAAGGGTTGATCATGCATGTAGACCTGTGAGGTTTTGAAATCGCCTAAATAGTGAAAAATTTGCTCAGTATTGCTGACAGTCACATGCGCTTTACTCGGAAATATGTATACGGGACTACACAAACATGTGACATGAAAGTTGAGCTCCACTACTTTTAGTTGTTATTCGGCATTACAATATGGGGGGCATTTGAAGAGCCATTCTTCATGTCACCTTTTTTCTAGCATACTCTTCCGCAATAACATAAACATGAAAGAAAAAGCAAACAAGTTTTTGACCTTTCCCAGAACTCAACCTTCTCTTCAATAATAATAATACTAACATTCCGCGTTTATATAGCGCTTAATATACATCGACGATGTCTCTAAGCGCTGTACAGATATGTTAATACCCCACCCCGGTCATCGAATTCAAGCTCGCCCGCACACATGTGTGCACATTCTCCACTCCCTGGGGAGTATTCCAGCCAAGCGCCATTTTACAGACGCTCGCAATGCTGAGAATACTACATTAACGTTCGCATCCTAGCTACCGGGTACCCATTTAGCACCTGGGTGGAGAGTGGCAAGTGTAGACTAACGTCTTGCCAAATGACGTTTGCGTCGGGCTGGGAATTGAACCTCGTACCTTGTGATCTACAGTCGGGCGACTTATCCACTAGACCACAGCCCCTCTAACAGGAGGTGGGTAGATGTTGGGGTGGGGGTTATGGTGGTAGTGAAACAGCGCTGTTGGGTTAGGGCAGAGGGGTTGATATGTAAACGTGTAGGAGGGGTTGACGTTTTTGTGTGTAGGTGATGATTTAGGCTTTGTTACGAGATGAGAGACAAATGAAATAAACATGAACTGATGAAGAAGAAGTGGAAGAAAGGAAGAGGAGGAGGAGGGAAATGGAGAAAGAAAGAGAAAGCTAGAGAGAGAAAGAGAGAGAGAGAGAGAGAGATGTCCCATGATCCTTGTGCGAGGTCACTTTGCATTGGTCTTTTACAATCAGATGATTAAACTACTAGATTGATAGAAAATTTATTTTGCTGTTTCATTGGTTGGGATTTTCAGTGGGTATATAGCCTCCTTCAAAATATATGCGGTAAAAAAAGCACAGGCCTAAGAGGCAAAGATATAGGGGCATTTGAATTTGTTCAGGAAATTGAAGAAAAATCAATTTTGCGGCAGTTTTCCTCGCCATAATACTATATGAACAAGCTTTAATGCTGTTGAACAGGAGAGGGGAGGAATGAACGCGACGAGACATTCGATCACTTAAAAAAAAAATCGTTGCCATATCATTGGCGGCTAGAAATATATATACAGAACATTAAGATGGACAGTGACAGAAGGAATAGAACACAACAGGGTGTCATGCCCCATTCTTACCGACGAGACCGATACAATTTATGCCGTACAGTTCCCGAATAGCCCCCGACCGATCCCAATCAAACTCATGACATTATATCCCAATCACATCAACAAGACCGATAAAATGCCGAACTGTCCCCGGCAAGTCCCCGACCGATCAACGACAAACCCGGATATTATTGTCTATATAGGATGATAGACACGAAAGATAATTATTGTCTATATAGGATAATAAAAATAATGATCGTGATGATGATGGTGGTGGTGGAAATACTAAGTACTACTACTATATTACTACTACTACTACTACTACTACAACAACTACTACTACTACTACTACTACTACTACTACTACTACTACTACTACTACCATAACCACTACTACTACTACTACTACTACTTCTACTATAACCACTACTACTACTACTACTACCACTACCACTACTACACACACTACTACTACCACACACCACCACCACTACCACCACCACTACAACACTACTACCACTACCACTACCACCACCACCACCACACCACCACTACTACCACCACCACCAACACCACCACTACACCACCACCACCACTACTACAACAACAACACCACACCACTACCACCACTACCACTACCACCACTACTACCACACTACCACTACCACCACTACTACCACCACTACACAACACTACACTACTACCACTACCACTACTACCACCACCACTACTACTACTACCACTACCACTACTACTATAACTACTACTACTACCACTACTACTACTACTACTACTACTACTACTATAACTACTACTACTACTACTACTATAACTACTACTACTACAACTACTACTACTACTACTACTACTACTACTACTACTACTACTACTATAACTACTACTACTACTACTACAAACGATGATATTGATAATAATAATAATTATGATATTAATAAAAATAATAATAAGAGGAAGAATACTAATAATAATACATGTACATGTAATCATAGTAATAATAATAATGATAATAATAATATACAAATAGATAAACGAAAGAAATAAGTACATAAATAAATGAATACATAAACAGATAGATAGAATTAAACATATATATATTGACAAAATAGATACATTTGCAAAGCACGTCATGCTATACTTTGTAACTGTTTGCAGATTGTTATCACCCTGAATACACGGGAAATAATCCAGACTTTGGAGTAGACACGGAGGTGCGATGGCTCAGTGGTAGAGCAGTGGTCTTGTAACCGGGCCAGTCCTGGGTTCGAAACCAATTAAGTCAACGCGCTTGTAGCGCCCTTTGGTAAGGCATTAATCCACATTACCAAAGCCCTTGGAGAGAAAGCCGTCGGTCCCCTAGTTGTTTACTTACAAGCAAGCACTTGCTTTCTCAGCAGTCAGGTAAAATATACAAAACATCACACCAAACCATCAAACCGACTCCAGACCGACTCCAAACTAAACGCTTTGGGGGACATTATTTGTGTAATGTAGTTTTCTTCGATGTGTATTACGTCTGATGTCGATCTAATTGGTGCGATTCGTTCAGATATGACGCGGTAAACCTCAGCACAAAACAGCCGCCGCGTTTTTGTTTGTTTGTTTGTTTGTTTGTTTTTGTTTTTTGCGTGAATGGATGACAATTGCGTGCAACGAAGATCCTATAGCTCAGCGTATTCGCACAGCTCTCTGTTATAAGATAGGAAATGTGAAGCGAATTACAATTTACATCATCGTTATAAAAATTAAAAAACGCCGCGGTTTGTTCTTTTTGTTCTCGTTCATATCTGAACGAGGCTTTAGCGGTAGGTTTGGTGTCGGTTTGGCAGTGTGAACGGGGTATGTATGACCCAGATAATGGGGAGGAAGGACAGTGCCTTATTCCGACAGTGACACTGATGATGATACGGATGCCTCCTAATATCGGTCTACATTCCTTCGACTGATTGATAAGCCCAGGTTGTGTAATGGATAGCTACATCACACAGTCACTTTATGTCGGGGGCTGGCGGGGGATATGGGGATGGGTACAGAAGAAGGTGGAGGGGTAGAAGAGGGCGGTGGGGACAAAGATGAATGGTGTGGGAAGGGGAAGGTTATAGAAGGAGACGAATGTGAGAGGTGAAGGGGAAAGCGAAATTGAGATGACTAGAGGGGGCGAATTACGGGGAGGGGAGGGCAGAGAAGAATGGTGAGGGCAAGGACAATTAGACGAGCGTTATGGATACAAAGGGGAGGGACATGGCATGATGAAGGTTTGAGGTGGGAAAAAGGGGACAGGTAAGGCGAAGGTGAGGGTTCAGGAGACTACGAGGAAGGGGTAGGCAATACATAAGTAGAGAGAAGAAGAAGAAGAAGAAGGAGGAGGAGGAGGAGGAGGAGAAGAAGAAGAAGAAGAAGAAGAAGAAGAAGAAGAAGAAGAAGAAGAAGAAGAAACAGAAGAAGAAACAGAAGAAGAAGAAGAAACAGAAGTAGAAGAACAGAAAAAGAAGAAGAAGAAAAAAAATGAAGGAGAAGAAATAGAGAGGGAGTGGGGGAGAAGCACTTAAAAGGGAAGCGATACGTGTGTTGTGTGATATAGGATATGATGACGCAACGTGGGATGGACTAAAACTTCGTTTAAGTAGTGGATATTAACAAATGCTTGGCCGAAAATTACACTGGGACGGATTTTGGAAAAGAGTAAGAATATAAAAGATGATAGATGAACGATGATGATAAAACAGATTTATTTAAATCCATAGTTAAAATTTAGGATAATTATATGAAACTATTGAACGTGGAAAACGAAGAGTAATAGACCGTTAGCGATCATGAAAATATAGGGGACCAAGTACAGACAAATCATATAAAGTCTACTCGTACCATATTGTGAGGGGGAAAAGAACAAAATACCGAGCCTGTACAATAATGGAAAGACAACATGTGCATCGGAGTGAATGACAAGTACAATCATCATCCTGTGTATAAGAGGGAAAATGGGCGTGGCAGTTCCCCCCTAATTGTCTTCTAACAATTATTGGTCTAACAATGACCCACCCTTCTTCTGACTAGGTCATTGGTCAAAGCTGGGACTTATTCGTCCCTGGTCTGTAAGTATGGAACCACATGCATATCATATAGGATTGCAAATTCAACAACCACTTCACTAGCCTTATCAATTAAACTTGAAAAAATAACATTTGCAATGCCTATTTTATTTGAAATTCTGAAGTTTGCTGTCTGTTCTGCCAAGAAAAGACAATTTATTGTTTGTTGACCACTGAGTGAGAGAGAGAGAGAAAAGGATTATTGCAAGTGTTTGATCTGAATTGTTCGGCTGCATGTGTTTGGCTAACCGATGAACAAACCGAAGAACCGGTTATGTAATCTGTGCTAGTCTTTAGCAAAGAAACGGAGGTTTGTGCATCAGAATGCAAGTTAAGTCTGAAGTAGAAAAGTAAACATTAGTCTCCAACCAGTGCTGTTTGTGTTTTATTTTCCGAGTAAGGTCAATGGACAAAATCTATACAAAAATAATTATAACGAATATTTATTTATAAATATGACAAAAGAAAATAATGATTGATAGAATTTTTAATGGATTTTAATCATCGATACTTAGACATACGAAAAAGAGGATTTTGTTTTTGCACTCAAGAAAATTTCGAAACCGATAAAAAGTGACAACATAAGCCTTTTGTGAGGCTAGAGAAAAAGTACGTAATTAGAACTGAACGACTTTCTTAAAATGAAAATGTACATTCTCCGGTAGACCCTTATGTGTGGCAGACATAGTTAGGGACAATTCTCCTAATATTACTGGAGTCATCAGGAAATGCTGGTAACGTTCTTGGAAAACGCATATTTTGTAATATACAACGTGTGCAATGGATGATTATTGCTTATTTCATGTCTTGAGCGGATTATAAGATATTGGTGTTCCTGCAACGGACCATTTTTGCCAATAGCAAATGCATGGATTTCAGCTAATAATCACGATCAGTGACAGCAACATTCTTGACAATGAGCGCTGATTCAACTGTCGCTAGAAAGTACGAGATGTTTTAAAGATCTTAGCGTATTGATTGCATTCTTCAGCGTATCATCGTCACTACCCACTATAGTAGTCGTCGGCGCCATCGTCATCATCATCGTCATCATCATCTTCATCATTATCCAATTACTTTCATTCAAATGTGTTTTTTGGCCCTTCGGCTGTCGATACCAAAAGTGAGAGTGCCGCTTTAACTATTGCGTGATACACTCGCTGCTGTTACAACTTAAACTTGGTTTTGACTGCGGCAACGACAACGGCTACAATGCCTAAGGTAGAATTGTCAGTTTCGTCTCAGTTTTGCATCCTGCTGGTTGTGCAGGTGCTCGTTTCCGTGGTCATCATAGGGACAATAACCTACATGAACCAGTCCAGAATTATTCCAGGTAATTTGAAGGAAATCGGGTTTAGAATTAGAACAACATGGTGACATCTGGGGAAACATTACCCCCCCCCCCTCTCTTCTTCTCTGTCTCTCTCTCTCACCCATACTCTCCTTTTCTCTCTCTCTTTTCCTTTCTC
Organism: Mesocentrotus franciscanus; assembly: GCA_037976565.1. Classification (NCBI taxonomy): domain Eukaryota; kingdom Metazoa; phylum Echinodermata; class Echinoidea; order Camarodonta; family Strongylocentrotidae; genus Mesocentrotus; species Mesocentrotus franciscanus. The sequence continues at coordinate 2,275,120 of CP137686.1, read as the reverse complement.
TCTCTCTCTCTCTCTCACTCTCTATTTCTTTCCACCTTATCTCGCCTTCTCTCTCTCTTTCTCCCATGCACCCCCTCTCTCTTTTCCTCTTTCTATTTCCATTTCATCCCTAGATGCCTTATTTTGTCTGTTTTCCCTTATATATATATTTTTTTTTTCCTTCTAAACATAGTAGTTCACTGCATGGTCCCCAGAGTTTTCTGCTTGTGCTCTTGATAACTAGGCGATTTTGTTTTTCTGTTGTTCATGCTCCTTTTCCCGTGACATACAATATAACAACATGGCAGTAATAATTTTCTTTTTAAAATAGAGTACGTGTCTTTGACTTCGTCAATATGGACACACTAGAATAAGAATTCGAATCTTTGTAAAACTTTCTATTATGTTGGCAGAAAAAAGAAATCCAAAAAAGGAGGGGACCCCTCCTTACTCAAACATACAACGCAAATGCTGGGTAAACTCTTGCAACAATGGATAGAAGCGCAAAGAGATTAATGCATTTCTTAGGCTTTTGTTGCAAAACCTAAACAAATATGGGTTTGTCGCCGCAGTTTTGTGTGTGTAATGCCTGATTACATGATAGCGTATTGCCGGACTATTTTTCCATCTGTTTCAACACAAAAAAGTACTAAAATTTCATTCCTTTTTCATAATCTATGACTCAAGATGGTCTTTTTCTTTTGAGAGCACCTATGCCAATTTGTTATCCATAATATATTTTAAGGAGTGCACCAGAGAGAAGGCACTTAGGAGAAAAACAGAATTCAATGATATTTTTGTACTCGACAAACGGGAGAGTTGTCCATTCATACGTCACAATCCGATAACCAAATTTGAGATTCGCATAGATTTAGGAATTTAATATTTCAAACATTCATAATTCTCTTATTATTGTTTCGATTAATTTTTAAATTTCGCCATTCTGTATCTCTCATTTTCCGCTTTCATAAATAAACTTATAACCAAGATTGGCTTGCCATTTAATTCAATTGCTCCATGTCTTTGTTACTTTGTTTCCTTTGTATGTTTCGTAATGGCATTCGGGGTGAGAAGTTTACACCCCCCCCCTAATTAATTTCTTTAGACAGATATTTTGACAGGGCGTTTGTTTTTATAACCTTATTTAATTTGCCTCTTTTAGGTTTTTATTCAATGTGCGTTTGGCAAATAATGCTGAATATTCTGCAATTCTTAAAGCACTCTAATTCTTCCATGTTTGTTTTATTTGTCAGTCTAATGTTGACCAGAACAACAGTTTGATTCGATGTCTCTAAAGTGTCTTAAAGTAGAAGTTATAAATAGGCTTACGGCTACGGTCCATGAGACTGACAGCTCACGAAACCGGGAAGGTCGGTCTCGCGAATTCTCTGAAATTTTCAGATTGAAAAACACTTTGTTTTATTTTTGTAAGCCAGTTTGCGAAACTGACGGCATGCGAGAGACCGACAGCCCATTAGACCCACGTACTGGTCTCGGGGGCATTCTAACAACTTTTTTAAGGGTTCACGAGACCGATATTAGGATCGGTGGATCAGTGGTTTTTGGAGCAGTTGTTTCATAACAGGGTCGAGGTCCTTGGTTCGAACCAAGTCGATGGGCTAGTGCCCATTGGTAAGGCATTAATCCTCATTATAAGTCTCTCGTAGAGGACTTAAAGCCATCGGTCAATTACACATGCTTTCTTAGCAGTCAGGTAAAAAACAAAACAAGCAACCAAACATTGAGCTGTCGATCTACTGGAATGCCATGAATCATGTAGGCCTACTGTCACAAAATATACTAGTTTGATAACCAAACGATCAAAGCTCTTGATTTATTTCTTCATTTGCTAGTTTGAATCAAAATCTACATCATTAATCATGACCACCCATTTCTCCTATCTTTATTTGATCCTTTTTTTCTTTCTTACTTCCATGTTATCTTGCAGGTCCAATCCAGCTTGACAATGGTAAGAATAGCCCACCATCTATAGGCAATTATCAACTTCTCATTCAGAATGCAGACGGCCGGGGAAGCCAGGCTCGTGGACAAGATGGAAAGGCCAATGCCTTGGGCCAGAATCTTAAACATTTCAAAGACATCGTTAATTCTCAGATACAAAAAAGACCAACCCGTGATAAGACTGAGGCAACGATGAAGACAGATGCGCCACCTCGACGCAACAAGTTCGTGATCCTGACATCAGTAAACGCGGAGTTCGTCGACATCGCCGAGAACTGGTTGGAGAGTCTTCGACGATTGGGAATCCGGTACAACATCACAGTGGTCGCGGAAGATCAGGACACATTCAAGTACTTCTCCATCAGAGCCAACAGAGAGTTCCGGGTGCTTTACCAAAAACAGTATGCGTTCAACTTCACCCGGAGGTACGGCCCTGTCATGATGTACCAGGAACTGATTCGTCGCAGGACCGTGTACATCAGGACTTTGCTGGAGCAAGGAAACGACGTGCTGCTAGTGGATGTTGACACAGTGTGGATCAAGAACCCGGTCGACCTGATCTTGAAGGAGTACGACCTCTACAACATATGGATGGCCCAAGGATACGAGAACCACATACCCTGCCCATGTTTCATGTACATGAAGTCAACTTCCGAGGTCGTTGCCATGGTGAGAGAATGGGTCAAGCGATTGGAAAATCAACGCGGAAGGAGTTTGGAGTCAGACCAGGTTGCATTGACCAAGGTTTTGCCCTTATTCCCAGATATTCCGATCAAGAAGATGAGCTTTGAGAAATTCCCAACCGGTAAGCATTACTTCGATCGGGCGTGGCTGGCGCTTCACAAAAACGAGGTTTATGTTGCTCATGGAAATCATCTTGGGCGCCATGATGGAAAGAAAAAGAAGCTTAAAGAATTCGGCCTTTGGATGCTCAATTCTTGACACTAACTTTGATCGTCGTCTTAAAGGGCAATCCAACCCTTGTAATAAGTTGATTTGTATTAAAGCATAAAAATAACAGAAACAGAATGGCAAAAGTTTGAAATGGATCGGACCAATAGTAAGGAAGTTATGAATATTTGAAATATGAGATCACTAAGTCTATGCGAATCTCAAATTGGTAGTTTGGTCAGTGGATTGTGACGTAGGACGTGGACAATTCTCTCATTTGCCGTGTACAAAAATATCACTAATGTCTGTTTTTCTCGTAAGTTCCTTCTCCCTTGGGGCACTACTCAAAATATTTTAAAGATAGTATATCATTATAGGTCCTCTAAAAATAATAAACCCTCCTGAGCCATGATTTTTTGGACAAATTTAAATTATAGTCATTTTATATGTTGGAACAGATGGGAAAGTAGTCCGGCACTACATCACATTGACATTACAGCTTCTGCCAATTTGAAGTGCCCATACGTACAGTGATTACAACTTTCAAAAAATCATAACCTTCTTATATTTAGTCAGATTTAATTAAAACTTTCATAAGTTTGCTTCTCTGATTTTCTGCTCTCTTTTAGAGTAGTTGTCTATTTGGGTTGGATAATAGAAGCAGTTCTTTGATCAACAACAATGATTCAATATCAGATTCTGTGCACTGTTAAAGAGGCCAACAGTGTATCAATCGTTCAGTCAGTATATGGAGTGACAATTCATTCAACAATTATATGAAATACTTTATTTAACTCCAATATATATTATTTCAGAAATTAAGCTTCTTCACAAAGTGATAATCTTAGCATCAAATGATAACCGTAAATCACGCAAGGTAAAACACTTCAAGATCTATAATGCACGTGGCCATTGTGAGAATATTCTGAATGATACGTTATATGTGTGTAATGGAGGAGGCGGGGATCGGACCGTCCGTAATATAATGTAAATAAAAACAGGGAAAAAAGAACAAAAAAGGCAGGGTATTTTACCGACATCGATACCACAGCTTTAATGTATTTTTAATTGCGCCATTGTTTGGTAAAGGCGTACATAATTATATAGAGCGATTTTTCGGTTCATGTACCAAAGCAACCATCACGCGCGTGTCATCGGTTAAAAGTAGTGTCTGTATAATACCCTGCCTTTAATCTTATATTTTCATTACGGCTATAATGATAAACTCACAATCATTTTCACATCGCACAAACTAAGGATGGATCATAAATTGAAAATAATTCGAATGATATTTATTGTAATAAAATTAACTTTTGTAGCTAAAATTTAATAACATAATAAAACATTAACAATTGAAATAAGGCTAACAGTAAGTTTTAAAAATCGACAAAGGAATAAATTGATAGAAAATTGCTTCAGGAATCAGATTGATGTTCATTTTCATATTTACAATATTATATTAAAGTTATGGTATTTGCTGATAAATAAATATGATATTGCAACTCATAATTATGTCAGAATGTCGTTAAAGTTTGCATATTGTCAAGTTAAAGAGTGAATCTTTCTTTTAGTATATCCATTCTATCATTAAAATGGTGTTCTGAAATTCAAATTCATTTTCACACATTTTTTATTGACCACGATCATAGGATTTGTTTATTATACTAATAATTACAAAAATTACTATTAATAAATCTCCTTCAGGGCAATTATAATACATAATGGTATTGCCAATAGAAGTCGTATTCAGATAACGTAAAATGTCACTGCCATGTTCGCACAAAATGGCGCACAAGTAACCCACATGAGTACTGAAATTTCCTTTGGGCTGATTTTGATAAGTACATGTATTTTCAGTCGTGCTCTTATTTCGAAAGGAACTTTCCTCAGTACCAAAAATCACTAGATATTTCATAAATATTAGCATAATATGAGTGGACAACTCCGGCTATAGCACACTGTAAAGCCTCGTTCAGAACTGACGCGGCAAAACCGTTTTTTAATATTTTTATGATGATTAAATAAAATATGCTTTACATTTCTATATCTTATACATTTAACTCAGAGCTCAGTGAACACAAACATGTCATGCAAAACGTTGACTGCTATGAGGGGCATGGTTAAATCTATTGCCCGAGGGAGCTCGAAAATGTACTGTGACTTTAGATGGAGTCGAGGGGCACAGTGCAGTCTCGAGATCACCGAGGAGCTATACTAGTATGGATATATTGACTGTTATGAGCGGCATGGCTGTTTCTTTTGGCTCAAGGGGACGTTGCATCCTGCCATGATCCCGAGCTAGGCGCAGGATCCAACGTCACCGAGAGCCAGTTTAGAAACAGCCATGTCTCGAATATTAAAGCAGTCCATATATCTTTTATAAACCGAATTCACTACAAAATCTGGAAAGAATTCTTGCCTTATCCTAAAAATTGGTTAAAACATCACAGAAAATCTGAGACACTGTCTGTTAATCTTCGCTGGAAAGTTGCCTGAACGTTACGATCATTCGGGAATCGCACACACTAAGCGACCAAATCGCACACACATTGTATGGTATTCGCGCTCGCACAAAGAAATTTTTTTACACTCAAACCAATGGGGATCTCAGCAAAAAATAAATATTTTCCCGTTACCCGGGGCAACGGGAATCTTTCTCAAGAACTATTGACCTTTACTGGCATTGTTCGTTTCGTTACGGGCATGACTAAAATCACGACTCCAATTTCGACCAATCAGATGGCTAGATTTCTAAAGAGAGGTATATAATTTTAACCATGACCCGGCGTTTACAAATAAAAAGCCGTCAATCCTCCGTGTCTGTTCTCATAAAGATACATTTTAACAAAATATACATTTTAAAATGTATTTATTTGTAAAGTATTTACCCGTCTAAGGCATTGGCCATTGCGCATGTCTAACTACGTGTATCTATCGTTAACTTTACCCGTAAGCATTTGCATCCTTAAACTATACGCACAAATATATTGTGTGCCCGGTCAATATTTTTCGCTATACTGCCCAGCAGTGAGTAACAAATTTCATCCCTGCAGTTTTGACCAATCAGACGCCTAGAACATTTATATGCGGTATGTAAACATGTGTAAATTTAATGCCGTCATCATGTGACACTTTCATCAGTATCGACCACCTTTTCCGAATTCGTGCAAGGACCAAACCAACTGTTCCACTTCTCGCGTCTGATATCGACCGAAATTTGAGTAAAAAGAAGCGATAACTTCAGTCGGCTTGCAGTGTACGCTGCATTGTTGATTCCATCCCATGACATGCGCTCGTTACATGACTCTAGCAGACAGTATCTGGAATGGTTTGATTAAATAAGAAGAGAGAATGGATTAGTAGAACACTCCCAGTTTCATATTTTAGGACGACTACCTTATATCAATCCACCACTAGGACAACTATGCTCAGACATCTACCTCAAGCAATAGCGATTGTAGGGAGGATGGGTGGGGCTTTGGGGTTAAGCCTTTCCCCACCCCCAAAAAAAAAAAAAAAAAAAAATCAACAACAAACAAAAATCCCAAAGCTGTGGAATAATCTTCCTATCTCAAACCTGAAAAGAACGCCTGCTCCAAACTTAAATTGTAATTCTCGTTGCATACTATTATATAAAATAAATTATAAAGTTCAGTAAAATGATGCTTTATACTCACGCCTCATCGCACATCTCGTTTTGTGTTTTCTTGGTATGGTTGAGCGTCCGGTAGAAGCCTTCTCGTAGGTCACGTGTTGGTTTATAGCCGCTGATATACATTCGTTTTAATAAATCGTCATCCTCTCCACCCCATCCCCAGTAGAAATTAGAATAACCATTCGATTTCGTCATCTGTTCTTCTGTCACTCCGACGACGCCACCGAACAGGAGTGCGTACGCCGGTCTGAAAGGATAGTGTGATGAGCATGATAGCAAAAACTTTAGAGGAATCTACTCAAGAGCGATTCTAATACTAGTGTATATCCGATAGATATCATGGTTACATATTACGCACTGCGTCATTATAATCTTCGCTCGTTTAAATTAGTGTTAAACCAGGGGGGTGTTTCACAAAGACTAAGATCTGGCAGGCCATTCATGCCACTGGTTGCTCTCACCATTGGTCTCTCAATTATGATCTTTAGATAATATTTTTTCCTTCAATAATGAACTATCCAAAAAGGTAAATTCTGTAGGTTTGTGACCACGATTTGTACGTCCCTTGAGAGACCAATGCCAGTAAATGGTGAGAGCAAACAGTGGCATGAACGGCCTGCCATATTTAAGTCCAACTTAAAGTCAATCTTAGTCTTTGTGAAACAGTCCCCAGGTCATTAAAATTGCATTATGTTGATTTTCTGAAAGTCTTTACGATCGTTACAACAAAAATAAAATTGGCGATGCAATGTGGGACATGGCTGTCGACACATCGGGACACTGTGAGCAGTAGGTGGCACTATACATAAATCCGAAGTAGCGTCAGTAGAATACCATGCCTTTAAATCTCATTTCCTCTAATACTCAAAGAGTCTTTCTTTCCCCTTCAATAATAAAGTCGAAACGTAGTTGAGCCATTTAAAATCACTTAATTGTTACATGGTTTACGAAATTATAATGGACATGCATAAGTGGTACGTACTTAAATTCCATCTCCTCTGGCCTGGCACAGAAGTGTCTAGGCATCCCATCGCATCCGTAGTAGTTCGCCCCTCTCATTGGGATCTGGTCTATATCATGAAATACAACGCAGTCCCACCGACCAAACTTGAGAGCTTCTAGATACCCGATGTTTTTCATCAACCCGCGGTTGAAAATCATACCATTGTCCTGTTAAGATCATAAATACTGCATGGCTAGTACATAAATAAATGAATGACGATAATATGAATAGATAAATGACTAAATGAATTAATAAATAATTAAACAGAATAAATAAATCGACCAATCAATGAAAAATAACGATGATAACAACAATAATAATAATGATAATGATGATAATAAAAGATAATGATAACATTAGAAATAATAAAAACAATTATAATATCAATAATGATGATAAGAATAATAACCATAGTAATGATAATAGTAATACTACTATACTAATATCATTACAATAATAATGATTATAGTAATACTTATACTAATAATTATAATAATAATAATAATAATAATAATAATAATAATAATAATAATAATAAGGAGAACAAGTAGTCCGAGAAAGAGAACAGGGGGACAAAAATGGACCAAAGAAGAAGAATAGTTCAGTTCGTTGTTAGCTTTGGTATAAAAATGACCCCCTAACAAAAAAAGATCCACAGATATTTTATACATGGAGACGTCCCACTTTGAGCATGTTAGAATAATCACTGCCAAAGTGATGGAGGTGCTTCATGAATACATTTAGTTTGCCCTAATGAGAAGAAGACTTCCACCTGTGTATCAGAGAATGTACCGTCGGTGAATAAATGAATAATGATTACGTAAGTTTCATGAGCACGTATCCAGTATTCGTCTCGATGGGTTTTACAACTTTGGTACAAATGACCTTTCTTTGCCATGCGAGAAAAGACGTGGGACAATAAATGAAGGATGGCATACCTGTTCCGAGACGAATATCCGAAACTCGAGCATTTGCAACTTGAGAAGAGGTACAAGGTTTCGTATTAAAATAGACAGATGTTTGTGCCGATTTCTGAACGGGATTACGATGGCTACCTGTAAAAAAAAATATATATATAATAATAATAAATATAAAATACAACTGAACAGCATTGTGGGTGACTTGAGATTTTGCGCAAAAGTCATTGCCATTATGCATTGTCACATTGTCTTGCTACTGTCAGTGGGATTCATAGTCATTATCAATGCCATTGTAATGAGCAGCCATCATTTCCTGATCAAATGAAACTTGATAAAAAAAGTCTCTTTGATTTTCCTTTCCCCTCGATCTGAGGGGGGCACGTGTTCCCGATGACCCCTCCCCCGCCATTTGCCACTAAGCACTACACGTCTACACCTACATGTAACCGTAACCCTTTCCTCTAAGGCTAAACCAAATAATAGTCCAAAGGGAGTTTGATGAATTATTTTCACTACCTGCACTTCTTCAACATCCGCATAACAAAATGTAAGTATACTGATGCCCATAAACTTGGAACAATTTCTCCTGACCTTTTGCCATGACATGAGTGTGTCAATATGGTTTATTCTCGATAGATAAAGTTGATATATTCTCAAAATATTATTGATCAATCTCTAAGATTCTTTGGATTTTCAGAACTTTATCTACAAATCAAAAGAGTCATAGAGATTGATTATTAAATAAAGTTATGAGAAGATATAAACTTTATCAAGAATAAATCATATGGAAACACTCATTTCATTAAAAAAGCAAGAAAAGAATTATTCTAACTTTGCGGGCAACAGTGTATATTATTTAAGTCACTGTTCTTCACCTTCCATTTAGGCTCACAATCCAGCGGCACCCAGTGTCCGCCCGCGTAATACGTGTAATTGCCTATTCGTATTCCCCTTTCGTTCTCTCGCCTGTATCCATCATGGTTAATGAAACGACTGGACGGGAGTCTGTTCATGACGTGGTCTAAGATGGCTCGCATTCTAGCCACATAGAGCACGACGCTGGTTCTCTTCTTGCCGAAGATCGAATCTTCTACGGTCCCGAGATCGATCTCCTCGGTGTGAGCGTGGAATCGGCTGTTGAGCTCTGCAGGCGTGATATTGAAGAAAGCAACAACAAAAAAAAAAGGGGGCAATCAATTTTTTTTTTGGAAAATGATTTGTCTGTAATGGGCCGAGACGCAACGTATCGTATATTTCAGCCGCATGACAAACAATGTTATGTCCAGTCTGATGTTGTAACAATTATCAATACAAATATTAAATTATGCTGAACATTTTAAATGTATATACAAATATGCATAGGCATATCCCTAATAATGCGCGCGGAATCACACACGCCCCACGCCCATGCATCCACACACACACAAAAACCAATATCATCTCGGTCCCGAAAAGATTTTTTTTTTTTTTTTAATCAATTTTTATTTCTTTATCAGAGCTGGAGTAAACCAATATTAAAGAGATCGACAATCAGTTATTCCTCGATCTAATCAAAACCCAGAAGTCTATTGATTTTATTTTCATTTTTATTTGTAATCCTTTTGTTTCCATTTCAAGACAAGATTTATTTTTAGGGCTAAATTAATCATATGTTGTTCTTCAAATTGGCAACAATATAATTATAGTGCTACACTGTTCTAATAAATATACTACATTTATCTCATAAAACATTATAAACATGGGTAAGAACTTTAAGAAAAAGTTGGAAAAGTGGCAAATTTTGATCGGAAAACAAGGATTTTTAGCCTCTCAATGTGCTGCCAATTTAAGGATTGTAAAGCTACTTTTTAAAATTTATTCCTGGCATCAAATACATTAGGATCATGCAACAGGAATGGATCCGTGTGTGTACATTGGCTTGAGTGTTATCGCTCTCTGCTTGGTAAAACCATCTCTGATTAAATTATTATTATTATTTTTTTTTGCATTAATGTTGCCTTATGGTCGATGAGTAAAAATACTGCTTACCTTTTCTCAATCCAAGTTTGCAAAATTTATCCGTGATCTTAGTCCCTTCACCTAAAATAGAATTAGAAAGAAAAAAGACAGGAATTATTTCCTATTCAATACAACTATGTTTTAGTGCATAATAATATCTCTCTCTGGTGTTTTGCCAATTTCAGGTCCACACGCCAGAGCCTTCTTTCGTTCTTTTTGTATCACTCTGTATCTTTAGCCTCCTTCTTTATTATGTCATATCATCTGTCACCTACCTAGTCTGACACCATCCTTTGGTAGATGACAGATTATATGACTTTTGTTCACATTTTCATTTTTTCCTTTTCATATTCCTTTCCTTATTACATACAAATGAGGTAATTAGCATTGACAAAAATAACAATGATCGATTTCTTACGAAACAGGCAATCACCATTGACAAATATAAAACATAGTAATCAACAAATAACATTTTGTATTATTATAATCTCAAGTTGTTTTGTATAAACTAAAAAGACATTAAATTCGATATTCTACATGATAATGTTATATACATACATATATATATTATATGAACACGTAAAAGCACTATAGTTGCTATTTTTAGTATTGTGTCTTCTTTTCATTCTCTCTTATAATCTTTCTCTTTCATTCCCCCTTTCTTTCGTTCTCTCTGTTTGTTTGTTTCTCTCTCTCTCTCTCTCTCTCTCTCTTTATCTCTCTTCTACCAGGAATCCCTGCTTCTACCTACTTTTTTCCTGCCAGCTACCTTGCGAAGACATGACGTCATCGTATTCTGTGCCATTGGATTTCCTGTACAATTCAGCATTCACATCTTCCCTTGTTCTGCCTGTTCTGTTATGCCGCCCTCTATGGTAATGGAATGGACCAGTTCTTTTCTCATTTGTATAATTGCGCACTGGTTGCTTGATATTCCATTCTACGACATTCGACGATAACAACAAAAATAGAGAGCACACATTATTAATGCAAAAGTAGGCCTAAATTAATCTCTCTACTCGGAATCAACAATGTAAAATACTTTGTATGAAATCTGTTATTTCGTGAACATGGTCGTAAAAGAAGTTTCCTACAGCATTCCCCTTATTTCCTAATTCACTAATTTCATCCTGATCCCTGCACTGTTGAGCTATCATATCTGGAAATACAAACCTGCATCGCAAATGAATGCGTATATGATAAGACGCAGTGGCGTAATGAGCAAAAACTTTTTTTTGGGGGCAGAAAGAAAACAAAAATATAATTTACAAAGAGTGAGAAAAAAACCCGGAAAATCATGTCATTTCAGCAAAAAAATGATAATGGTAATAATTGAACAAATTTTTTTAATAGAATAATAATAGCAATAATAATAATGATAATAACAATAATAAGAATAATGATAATGATAATAATAGTAATACTACTACTAATAATGATAATATAAATAATATTAATGATAATAATATCAATAACAGTAATAATAACGATAATGATGATAATAATGATATTAATAATAATACTAATAATACTAATAACAATAACAGGCCTAATATTCACATACCTTCAGGACCCTCTAGCAGTTTTCTCCTGAGTTCGAAATCATCATGGTAACCGAAGAAAAATGAGTACAAAGCACAGATAAATAAAACAGTGATCCACGCAATTGGGTTGTATACCGTCCTCCTCACACTTCGCCAGCAAAACCTGCAGAAATGACAATAAAATAATGCATTCCATTTATACAGCATATTTCGTGATGTTTTTAAAGGCAGGGTATTTTCCGAAGAAGTCTTAAAGCGGAAGCTAAAAGAGAACTGAGAAATGTGTGTCATCCTTTGTTTAAAAACCACATGATGCTAACTATACGCTATATTTTAATCATGTTAATTGAGAGCCCATCCCACACCCCCAGATAAAAAGTAAATGCTCCGCCCCTGTTATAATAATACCATTATTGGTGTCAAGGATATTATGGGAAGGAAGCGAACGCGACACTTCCGGAATATAGGCGATATCTTAAGGGTACAGGTTGGCACGCTCATAATACTGTGTATTATTTCCTCCTAAAAAATAATAAATGAATGAGTGATGCGAAATAGGTATAGCATTCTATTGCATTCAAAGGATTATGCACCTTGTATTAGAAATGTGTAAAATTATGGAAAACGTGCTACGTACATTCATTAGACCAGGAAGCTGTTTCCTGATTAGATCTCCGCCCAAATCAATACAAACTGCCTGAATCATGTTTGACTTTCTCCTTAATTCTTAGTTTTGTTTGTTTCGAATTAATCATTGTAATGAGAATATTCATCTATCGTCGTAAATTCTCAAGTGTTGTACTCAAGTAAGTGTAAGTGTATAAGTTTGTTCTACTTTATTTGTCTATCGCATAGAGATGGCAACGTAGTAAGCGCTATATATTATAAACCTAACACTATTATTATTATTTTTATCATCATTATTTTCACTATTTATATTATAATTATGAATATCGTTATTATTATCACTATTTATATTATTATTATTAATATCGTTATTATTGTTATTGTTATTATCATGATTATTGTTATTATTATTATTATCATTATTATTATTATTATTATTATTATTATTATTATTATTATTATTATTATTATTATTATTATTATCTTTTTTTTTATTATTATCATCATTATTATTATTATTATTCATTTGCCACACTCGACCCAGGTGAGGTAAATGGGTACCCGGCAGGAATTAATTCCTTGAAATGCTGGAGCGCTGTAATGGCAGCTAGGCTAAAGCCGGGGTATTAATAAATGCGCCTCGGAATAGAATTTTTAGATAGACGGCGATATAGAAATGCCTATTATTATTATTGTTATTATCATTAGCATTATTATTATCATCATCATCATCATTATGATTATGATTATTATCATTACCAATGAGTGGCTATACATGTATAGATAAACAAAGAAAAAGAAACCCTGGATTAAATATCTCCCAAAAGCTAATCTCTGGACAGTATTGGAACGTCAGTGTGTTTCGTGGATGGAATGTTACGGGAAAACGAATAGCCTTGTACATTAACATTTTCGAGGCAACATAGAAACCATCTGCTCAAAGAAGATTAATTAACGAAGATAAATTAATATATACCTGGTTGTACAAATAGTGTAACGTCATGCAATTCGAAAGTTGAAATATTTGTTTGTAAATTAACAACTAGCTTGGTTTCAGCTTAAAGGTACTATATCCCATTTGCAGGTCAAAAAAAATAAAAGGTTACATTCCAACGGCATTTGAAAGACTATACTTATTTAAAACTTCTCTCAAAACGAAAGGGCTTGAAAATTCTTTTTGTGGGAATACAACAACCATTAGTTGTCGAATCGACATAGGTGATTGCAATCACCTAAGTAATAGTCTGATTTTCATGTACTTGTAACAATTCATTTTACGTATGTTATTATCAAAGAAAAAAAAATGTCAGTCAGTCACTCAATAGTGTCTGACAGGGAAGTCTAGAAAGTAAACGGGTTTCCTTGCATAATTTGAATACTAGGACACTACTAACGTTTAAATTTCACAGATAGGACATACATGACATATTCATAATTCCTGCAAAGTTCTAAAGAATTTGATGTTGGCTGCAAAAGGGACAAAGGCCTAGTATTTTTAAGCGTCAAAAGTACTTCACGTATACATGAAGTACTTTTGAAATACAATTATTTCCTCGGAATTGACTCTGGGTATTGATGCTAATGCAATTGTATACAGATTTCCTAATTCTATTGTGTTTTAAATTGCCCCCTCTAAATAACCTTTTTCTATACTGCTAAGGTTTTTCATTTACAAAGTCTATTTTATCAGGAACCTATAATATACAAGCACCGATTTTCAATAGGTTCCTCACATTCTACTTAATCATCATATGAATTAAGAATCATTGAGACGTGCTCATACTACATGTAGATATAAATAATTTATATTTTATAGGTCTGTCTATATTTTGTGTGAAATGTGGAACAAATAAACGTGAAACTTGAAACTTGAATGTTAAAACGATAACTGTCAACGACCAAAACTAGGACGATAACAAGAAAAATAACAACACATATATAAATAGATAAATAGGTAAATAAATAAATAAATCAATAAATAAATCAATCAATCAATGAGAACATCAATTGATTAATTGATTAATTAATTAATTTCATAATAAAAAGATAAATTAATAAACGAATAAACAAGCACACACAAATACTAACAACATTCTGCATGTTTAATGGAGAATAGATATAGAACTACATCTCGCTTTCTGGCTTCTAAGCCGTTGTCAAATTGGAGGTGAAACATTCTCTCGGCTAATTGTAATACCTTTAGAAAATGTAGAGGTTTATTCAGTGTAACTAATGAAAAATTGAGATATTTTCACTCTTTCTCAAATCTTGGACATATGATTCATGTGTCCGCAGGTCTGTAACTCAATGGTTATGGTCATGTATATAGTTAATTACTGAAGAAATCATGGTCTCGATTGGGGGGGATCAAAGCTTAAAAAGATACTGCTAAAATTTTGTTCGTGGGAATGTTACGCACGTATCGTTACTACAGAAATAAAATAGGCTTTTCAATTTCACATTGTGCCAATGGCATGAATACCATTCTATAAAGCTTGAGTCATTAGAGAATATACAGTTTAACAATCACAAGTATGTCATTTAAAACGGGAATAGATATAACTTTTAATTACTGTAAGCCCCATTATAAATTGGCAACAATACTCACATTCCGACGGTGTTTTATGAAGACTATTCCGATGATGGGTATTTTACCACATCTGTATGGTCGGCTAGATCTTGTTATGAAAGTATATATATCATGCGATATCGTCTTCCAGTGCAAGCCGTGGTAGCACGGATTAATACCGTTCTATTTCGGTAAGAGTCGTTGATCAAAATGAAAGCTGGAAAAGGGATACCGGCTTCTGAGGAATAGATACCCAAAATGGCTCAAATTCTATATCCTGGTGATCGTTTTTCCTGTCAACGAACAACGCAGTTTCATAATCTCCTTAAAGGTACTATGTCCCATTATTTTGCAGGCCAAAACATGAAAAGGTTAAATTCCAATGGCATTTGAAAGATAATACTAATTTAGAACTCAGTTCCCACAAAACAGAAAAACTTGAAAATGTCTTTTTGTGTGAAAAAAAACGACCGTTAGTAATGTTGTCGAATCGAATTTAGCGATTGCAGTCGTTTTACAAGACGTATTCATTAATGCAGAAACAAAGCCATAATATCATATAAAAGCACTCCAATGACACGCAAGATTGAAAAAAAAAAGCTTTCGGTTCAATTGTTTCAAACCTTGTTTTGACGAGACTCACACACTTATGTGATTTATGTTTACATAGCACTCGATTGAAAATGCATATTTTCAGTTTCCACTTATTAAAGATACAGTTTAATTCTAGTCACGCGATGGACATTTTGTTGCTGTTGAGAGGTTGGTTATGTAATACAACCGGTGTATATTGTGAGCTTTTTTAATCCTAACATTGATAAGAAATCGAATAATCTTGAATGGAAGTCACGTGCACTGCACACAGAATTGAGTATATGGGACTACTCATACATGTAGCATGAACTTTTGGTCAACGTTAAAGTTTAGCCATTTCTTGTCGTATTTCGAAATATGGCTTTTTAGCCATAAACATACAAATACATTGCAACCCTCAGGGAGTAAAATTTCAATTCAATTGATAGCAGTAGTTTTCGGTTTTCATTTCTTAACAAAGAAACAATCAAAATATTATTGTCATAAGACAGCACTCCATAACTTTTTACAAGGAAATAAATCTTCTGACAATGATTTGGAATCTGGTGTCGAAAGAACTTGTGGAAAATGGCATACATGCGTATCAGGACAATTACCCCCTGGACAATCAGCCCCTGGGAAATTACACCCCGGAAAATTACCCCCAAGGACCACCACCCCAATAAATTACCCCTTGACCAATTACCCCCCGTGGACAATTAACACCCGTGGCCAATTCCCCCCACCTGAAAATACCCCTAGGACAATTACTCCCCCCCTAAAATTACCCCCGGTTTATTAAAGGGAAAGTCCACCCTGAAAATAAGTTGGTTTTAATAAAAGCAGCTTTTTTCGGGGGGTAATTGTCTTGGGGTAATTGTCCTCAGCGGTGGTTGTCCTCGGAGGGTAATTTTACGGGGGGAATTTTCTGGGGGATAATTGACCTTGGAGGTAATTGTCCCGCTGGTAATTGGCCGGGGTTGATTGTCCAGGGGGTTATTGTCCTAGAACCATAAAACATGTATATACATGTATATTGTTTTACTAGCATGTTGCATTTCTTGGTCTTTTCCTTTTATATTTGAAAAGCAAAACAAAAGTTTTACGATTAATTCCATGTACATTTGTATTATATATCAGAAGAGTCATGCAGTAGTCCATTAATTTCTGTCATTCCTGGTTATTTTAATCCTTACTTTTGCATTCAATTACTATGTTACACTATATTTTGACATTTGTTATCCAATGTTATTACAAACAAAGTGAGAATGATCCTATTTGTTTGGATTTTAATCAATAAAATTTGATTTGAATTGAACTGAATTAAAAAATTCAAGCGAACACATGAAGAAGATGAGTGCAATAGTCTCAAGCCCCTCCTCCCCCTCCCCGAAGCCCCGACAGCCTGCCTCCAAATATTTGTTCTACATCAGGCATCTGATACATAGAAGGATTAGTCATCCAAATCGGTGAAATGGGATCGTTACCATGAGCGGATAAGACCATTGTTATTCACTCTGTTTTTAAACCAGCAACCCAGCCGGAAAACAGGCCATTTCCGATTCAAGTTCGAGTGTATTTTGTGACCTTATTGCCCTAGTTAGGCCATTTATGTTTTGTACGCTCATCTAATAACTACAGGCCTTTACATTTTGGCGCAGGGAAGGGGAGGGGGAGGTAGACCACCATCACATCCAACCAGGCGCGGATCCAGGATTTCTTAGGGGCCCAAATTTGAAATTGTGCGAGCCAAATATTGGTACGTAATGGTGACCACTAAAGCAGTGGCGTAATGAGCAAAATCGTTGGGGGCAGAAGAAGAAAAAATCCGCATCACCATCACTCTTACATGGAGGCCCTGCTGAACGTTTTCCAAAGTGGGTGGGGGGAGGCTAAAGTATTTACGATCAGGCGATTGGCGTGGGGTCTAGGGGGCAAAGCCTCGGCGGGGGTCAAGGGGCGGAGCCCCTGAAGCTCAGGGCATTTAATTACGGTCAGATGCGCATATTTTTATACCTTATTTGTGACACTGGCAGGACACTAATTGGCGTGGGGTCCAGGGGGCGTAGCCCCCAGAAGCTCAGGAGTTTTAGGCATTAATTTACCGTCAGCTAAGCATCCAGGGGTCCGCCTTAGGGCCGGCCCTAGGTGGGGTCCAGGGCAGAGCCCCCAGAAGCTCAGGGGTTTTAGGCATTTAATTATGGTCAGATGAGCTTATTTTTATACCTTATTTGTGACACTGGCAGGTCACTAATTGGCGTGGGGTCCAGGAGGCAGAGCCCCCGGAAGCTCAGGGGTTTTAAGCATTAAATTACGGTCAGATGAGCATCCAGGGGTCCACCTTAGGGCCCTAGGTGGGGTCCAGGGGGCAGAGCCCCGAAGCTCATGGGTTTTAGGCATTTAATTACGGTCAGATGAGCTTATTTTAATACCTTATTCGTGACACTGGCAGGTCACTAATTGGCGTGGGCTCCCCTTTCACTTCCCTTCCTTCTCTCTCTTTTAAGTTTGCTGGGGAAGGGGGCAAGGGCCTTTCGGTCCTCCCCAATCCGGACGTTGTTGGCCGAATTAATCGCAACTGATCTCCCTTCTTTTCATCCTTTTATTTTCTTCTTCTTTTTTTGTTCCCTTTAGCTCTCCTTTTCCCTTTCCCTTCCCCTTTTTTGGCGGGGGAGGCAAGGCCTTTGGCCCCGATCCACAACTTCTTGGCGGGAAAATCGCAACTGATATCCCCCTTTTTTATTTTCTTCTTCTTCCTTATTTCCTTCCCTTTATCTCCTCTTTTCCTTTTTTCTTTCCCTTTCCTTCCTTCTCTCTCTTTTCTTTTGCTTGGGAGGCAACAGCCTGGGAGGCAAGGCCCTTTCGGCCCCGATCTTCTTCTTTCCCCTTTTCTTTTCTGCTTCCTCTTCTTTCTTTCCTTTCTATCCTCTTTCCCTTTCCCTTCTTTTCCTTCTCTCTCTTTTTTTTTGCCGGGGCAAGGCCCCTGGTCCCCCCGGGATCCGCGCCTGCATCCAACATCAACAATAATAATAAAACAATCAAACACCATCAACACAATGATGTCCAAAACAGGTTCTAAACTTTAATACAGTCCTTCACATTGTTCTTTAGAAACATAGGCCTAACACGTTAGCGAAGACTATTGCAAGGCCTATTGAAATGTGCGACCCGACAATAACATTTTAAACAATGTATTCCTGTATTCTGGTATTCTCTTCATTCAATGTAAATAGGCCATTTTCGTAATGTAACCAAATGTAATGCATAAGTCTTTGTGAAGTGCTTCAATACAAATTATTTCATTCACCTGATAAGAATAATAGTATTTCAATAGACAGAATCCGAACTGCATTAGTTGTTGCCAGGTAGGACAAACATTATGGCTTGACCTACCTAGCAACACTTAATATATGCAGTTTGCATTCTGACTATTGAAATACTATTATTCTTACCAGGTGAATTAAATAATTTGAATTTTGGCACTTCACACAGACTTATGTATTAAATTGGTTATATTACGAAAATGGCCTATTGTGATTCAATTTTACCGACATCGCTACGTGCCACTGCTTAATTAAGTGTATTTTATATTCCGCCATCTTTCGGTGAAGGCGTACACATAGCGATTTCCCATTCCTGTCACCGAACTAGAAGATTACGTATTTTACAGTTCTGTGGTTCCGCTGTACGGTACCTGTACCCAAGCATCCTCACGCGCAGGTCATGGAGTTGGTGATGCAATGCGGTACGTTGCATGCTGTCCACACACCGGGGCATTATGATCAGTAAATTAGAGTAACGTAAATCTGAATTTGTGTCAGTAAAATCTGCAGATTCAAAATTGAAGACGCCCGCACTCGAAATGAAGGTAATTTCTAATATAATCAAAATTAAGCATATGAATTAAGCATATAAATGAGAGGGGGGAGGCTATGATTTGTTCATATATCAACTCTCTTAATATTGTAAGTGAGCTCCTTCCTCTTTTGTTCTTTTTTAGAAACATTAAATCATAAGGTCATCTACAGTTAGTGCATTTTAAATAATATAATTATGAAAGCTTTGTTATGTTATTTATAGAAAGAAACCACCACCCTGCTCGAATATGAGATGCATGAAGCAGTGATGAATATTTACTAGGCTGTTGTGTAAAACGGAAACGCGCCTCCTGGAACAGAATATGCCGACATGACCACTATCAAACTCTAGATGGCACTAAACCACTCTGTAGAAAAACATCTAAACATATGACAACTAAAGGAGCCAATTGAATATCGTGCTTTCAAATAAAAAATAGTTGTGAAAATATATGTTATATTATATATTATATGTGGTAATACATCGTTTACTGTTCTTAACGCTTTGGAGACGACGGGCTTCTACAGAAGCCGAGCGAGTTGTTAAGTCTGTGACGACGGGCTTCTACAGAAGCCGAGATATATCCCTAATATGTTGACAAAGTTTTCCAGCTTATTATTAGCTATTATGTGCTAAAGTTCTTTGAAGTATTATTTAGATATATTCATTCATCTCATCTATTAAAAAATAATAAAGTTACGTGGAAAAAATCGAGAAAAAGTGATTTCATTTCAACTTTACCCTAAGTTAGTGTTCGGATCGAAAAAGGCCCTCGAAATACCCGTACAGCTGGAGGCGGACGCGTACGCGCGCGTCCGTTCTATATTCTTGCCAGGATTATTGCTTCGACGAGCAGGAACATAGCGCATGCGCAGATCATTTGGAAATCTGGCCCAGCTATACAGCTAAGTTACGTAAGAGGAACAATAGACGTGGCCGAGTGTAAAGGTCATTGTCATGGTTATAAACTCCAACAATAGAAGAGCGGGTATGTATAGATTTTTTCACAATGATCCTTGTATACTGTACAAGTGTACATGTATAGCGGGTTAACTCAGATAACCCTTTTTTTGGGGTCTTGTTGTTTTGCAGTTGTCGTTACTGATTTCAAAGAATGTTTACGGGATCACGTTCCGAAGTACTCCCAAATAAAAATTGTTATGAAACAAATAACGTAGAACCAGATTTTGCCCTATTTGAAATAATAATTCAAAGATATAACAATCATGCAAGATAAAAGAATGAGCAAAAGATGTGATGATGCAAAATGTCACAAACAAACAGATGATTATGAGAAATTATTGTTTCTCTCTCTTTTCCTCTCTCTGTATGTCTCTCTCTCTCTCTCTCTCTCTCTCTCTCGCTTTCTCAGCGCCATTTTCCATCTTCATCTCTGGTACTGTTTTCCGTTCCGCTATTTGCTTTTATTCCGATCTTGAGATAAATTATTATACCGTAACCTCGATATGAAGAAGAAAAACACGGTACGAGCGCCTTTTTATATCGAAATAAGAAGAATATTACTGTACAATAATTATAAAAAGTAAAACTTTTGAATGTAAATCATGATAAAAAATGGAACTAAAGAGGAATCCAGAGCGGGTGGGGTTGATCGGAGAGACAAAAAGCGTAATAATAAATAACAATACGCCCTACTTTCTCCCTCTCTCGTTTTCTCAATGTCTTTTCCATCTTCATCTCTCGTAGTGTTTTCTGATCCGCGATTTTTGATGAGATCGCGTTTCGACGTACTCCTAAATAAAAATAGCTGATCATAATTATAACGTAGAACCAAATTTGACCCTATCTGAAATATTCATTCAAATATATAACAACCATGGAAAGATAAAGGAATAATACAAATGTGATTTAGTAAAATGTCACAGACGAAAAGATGACATGAGAAAGGATTGTTTCTCTCTCTGTTTGTCTCTTTCTTTGTCTCTCACTCTTTATAACTTTCTTTTTTTTCCTTGCTCATTTTCTCTCTTTTTCTCTCTCTCTGTATTTCTCTCTTTCTCTCTCGCTCGCTTTTCAGCTCCATTTGCCATCTTCATCTCTGGTACTGTTTTCCGTTCCGCTATTTGCTTTTATTCCGAAAGTATTCCTTTCGATCTTGAGATAAACTATTATACCATAACCTCGATATGAAGAAGGAAAGCACGGTACGAGCGCCTGATGATATCGAAATAAAAAGAATATTACTGTACAATAATTATAAAAAGTAAAATTGTTGAGTGTAAATCATGATTTAAAAAAAAATGAAGAGGAATCCACAGCGGGGCGGTTGGTGTTGATCGGAGAGACAAATATCATAATAATAAATAACAATACGTCCAACTTTCTCTCTCTCTCTCTCGTTTTCTCAATGTCATTTTCTATCTTCATCTTTTCTGTTCCGCGATTTTTGATGAGATCGCGTTTCGACTTACTCCTAAATAAAATTAGATGATCATAATTATAGCGTAGAACCAGGTTTGACCCTATCTGAAATATTCGTTCAAATATATAACAATCATGGAAAGATAAAGGAATAATATAAATGTGACTTAGTAAAATGTCACAGACGAAAAGATGACATGAGAAATGATTTTTCTCTCTCTGTATGTCTTTCTCTATATCTCTTGCTCGCTTTCTCAGCGCCATTTTCCTTCTTCATCTTTGGTACTGTTTTCCGTCCAAAAGTATTCCTTTCGATCTTGAGATAAATTATTATACTATAACCTCGATATGGAGAAGGAAAACACAGAACGAGCGCCTGATGATTTTGATATGAGAAGAATATTACTGTACAATAATTATAAAAAGTAAAAATCAGAGCTGGGGGTGATCGGATATTCGGAGAGACAAATATCATAATAATAAATATAGTACAGACTACGTCCAACTTTCTATCCCTCCCGCCCTCTCTCTCTTTCTCTCTCTCCCACTGTCTGTATGTATGTCTGTCTTTCTCTCTCTGTCTTTCTGTCAATGTCGTTTTCCATCTTTATCTTTCATGTTGTTTTCTATTCCGACATTTGCTAGTATGCCGGCATCATTCCTACCTTGAGACAAATTATTATAACATATCCCTGATAATGTACACAAAATTATACCTTATATTTATTATAGGGAACGAAAATAGAGAACGAGCGACTGATAATGTCGAAATGAGAAGAATACTACTGTACAAAAATTATAGAAGGTAAAGGTTGTGTTTTGAATGTAAATCTTTGTTGCGTCAAAATAAAATGATACGTTCATTTATGTTATTGACAGAAATAATATACATCGGACATTATACTTTATCACAAAAGGGTTATTTAGAAGAAGGTGGACAACATTATAAGAGAAAGAATAAAACTTTCTCTTTATTTATAAAAAAATAAATAGCATAAATACCAAAACCGAAGAAATCTTGAAGAGGGAGACAAGAAAAATAAGTATGAAAAGGACACAACAAATTACACCAAAAAAGATAGGATTCTAGAGCGGAAGATGATAGGGAAACGTAATAGTTTGTAAGTATTGGCAAATTTTGACAATTATAGTTTGTAAGTATTGACAAAGTATATACAACCAAAAAGTATTTTAGACCTATATAGAATATACGAAAAGAGTTATGTCTTAGGTCCCCTACAGCTAGATTACGTAAGAGGAACAATGAACGTGGCCAAGGGTAAAGTTCGTTGTCATGGTTCTAAACTACAACAATAGAAGAACGGAACGGAAGTTACGTAAGAGGAACAATGAACGTGGCCAAGGGTATAGTTCGTTGTCATGGTTGTAAACTCCAACGGAAGTAACGAGTTAACAAAGTTTTATTGACATGATAGGTTGAACGAGAACACAGATGGAGACGAAGACAAATAAATTGAATTCTCACGTTGTTTGCATTTCTTTCTTTATTGTTTCGTAACATAATGAATTACTATATTTTCAATATCATTTATTTTCGAATAAATAAAAGACTACCAAGACTACGGCGATTAACTCCTTATTAGCCACACCCTTTCAAAAAAACAACAACACAACAACGCGATGCCGATATAAAACACACTGAAGCACAATTCCAATTTCACGAAATTCCTGACGTATTCAGAGAGGGAGGGGGGAGGAGGGAGACAGAGAGACAGACAGAGACAGACAGAGATAGATAGATAAATAGATAGAAAGAGAGAGAGAGGTGATTGTGATGAATTATGATTTTGTTCTAATCTCTGTCATTCATTTAGATCTTTCCATTACAAACAAAACAAATCAAATATGCGTACAAAAATTCAATAAATATTTTATTGATACAGCAACCTCATATCAAAATAGGGTTCTAAGAGATGTATAGATAGAGAAAAAATAAACAAAATTAAGCGGGAGGCAAAAACTAAAACAAAATGAATATTTCAAATTATGAGAAACGAAGTCGAAAGCATTCAAAGTAAATATTATTTTTATTTTCGAGAGTAAAACAATGTTCATCTCAAAATTCATTTCCCAAATAGTCCTATATTTGATTTGCACATTTAAAAGAAAGGGCATTTAGTGTAGATCATGGCATAATGTTGGTCAGAATATAGTTACAAAATGTGTCGAAAACCCATGTAAAACGAAGGCCTATTATATATGGCTCGGTTGATAATCGGCCGAGCTTTAGCAGACGACAATCATTGACAATGGGGAAATGAATGGAGGTATCGACCGATCTGCGCGTGCGGCGGTGCTTACGCAATTTGTATTGTGAGTGTATTGAAAAGGAAAGACGTGAAGCTTCAGCAAAATAAGACGGCAATTTCCCTCAAAAATAACAGACCTTATTTTTCGTATTGATGAACAAAACTTATATTTTTAGAAAGAAAAAAGTCTGATCTTTAATTTTTACATTTACTAAAAATCACGAAAATGACTGAATGAGGCGCAATGAGCAATGAAAGTAGAAAGCACCGCCAAATTGTCCATTACTGGCGATGTAACCGAAATCGCTTCGTCACAGGGGAAACAATCGCCGTGCGCGGGCTCGCTCTCAAAGGGTTAAGAGAATGTTGGGATCTGGATGGGAAAAGAAAAGGTTTGAGTCATCCGCAAATAATACAAATGTATTGATAGGATATTTGAAGATCTATGAAAATCATAAATGTAAATTGCAATTTCACTTTCAATTTCAATTTTATTTCTGTTTCCAACAAAACATTACAAATCAATTACAATCATTTACACAAATTAAGGAATACATATTGGCGACAGAGGGGTCCACTAAAAAGCATTGCTTGTACAACCGTGGACCCCTCAAATAATAGGTAGGAATAATGAGTAATTAAATCAACAAATTCGTAACTACAAAATATTGAATAACAAGCAGACTGCCTTGTGGGACACCACAGTCAATATTTTTCATTGCGGAAGTACTGCCATTTATATATAAATATTGCGCTCTGTTTGAAAGGCAACTCCTGAACCACTCCAAGGCCTTTCCACGTATGCCATAATGAGATCATTTGGCCAAGAGTATGTCATGATTAATAGTGTCAAAGGCCTCCTTTTTATGTATGGGAATGACCTTGGCCATTTCATGTTATTCGACACGAGACAGGTTCACAATGTGCACCAAGGGATTAACAACATAGGGCGTAATAATTTTCAAGATATGATTTTCAATTCCATCGTGGCCTGGACTTTTTTTATCTTTTAAATTCGATACAATGTCAATTATTTCGTTCCTGTGAGTCGGGGCAAGAAATATGGAATTGGAATTAGGTACATTCAGAGATTCGTTAAATTGTTTTGCGAAATACTTTTTCCGATTGAAGAACAAGAATTATTAAATTTGTCAACTGTGCCAGTAAAGTCGTTACTCGAGACATTGCCCTATTTTATTTGAGAGATATTCGAAATATTCCCCCGAAAATTGACCCTTTATACTAAGTTAAACACATGCTGTAAGTGTATCGAATTATTAAAATTCATGTATAAAGAAATTCAATTTCTTTATATAAATTTGAATGGCTATTGCTAGAATTCCACATGAATACAAACTGATCTATTCATAATGTAACTAAACTGACATATATGTAAAAAGTAAAGAAAAGTTAAAAAATTTCCCATGGGGAAAAGGAATACATTTGGGCTCCGAGCGAGTGCCATCAAGTAGTCCTCTCTCTAGTCGCTTTTATGTTCACTGACAGTATTTTTTGAACTTGCACAATTTCGTGACATAAGTAATATTTGAAGCTAATATTTCCACACAAGAAATAATACAACATATTTTTTGATTGGTACATTTTAACCTGGAAATATTTCTGTATAATAGGTATACCTGTTTTTTGTGCAATGAATGAATATAATTGCAACAATATACTTTATCACCAGTACTGGGGATCGTACATCGCTAGATATGTATTTTGCTTTGTAGAAGAAAACAAATACAATATGATGAGATTTTTCCCTGAAATCTAAAAATGCTTGAATCGTATAAAATATCAGAAGTTTTAGACACTGAAATAGAAATTTGCCTCAGTTTTACTTTGAAATTCATTAGGCCGTTTCAAATAAGTTTTGGGAGAAAGAAAATAGAATATTGACATTTTTAAATTTTTATTTTAAATAGAAGAATTATAGGTCCTATTCATTTCACATTTTTAAAGATAATTTTGTGGATCAACCAGTCATCCTTATATATCTTCAGATTACTCTGCCTCTCTGTTCCATAATTAATATAGTAAGATAGATATACCGAAGGCTTCAATATCATTTCAATGCTTCCAGTGAAAGATCAATTTATACCAGTGTTAAAAGGGATTTCATGGAACCAATCAAGACTGGAAATAGGTATTGCAAAGCTATGAAATACAAGAAAAGTAAACCGAGGCAGGCAGTCACTGTACCTAGGTAATGAAATAGAGGGCGTTTACATGCATTTATGCTAGGAAGTAGCTCCGAAAATAAAGTGGTGCGCATAATGGCCGTGGGTTTTTTTTCTGTCGCAATGACGTTACTGCGTTTTACATTAAAACAAAAAATAATAATAATTCCAGTTAATTTTTTCAGTTCTGAATACATAATAACATCAGTATACATAATAATATACATCAAGAGATATGAACTTATTTTAAACAGAACTGGCCAGGGTTCCAAAATAAGCCAATCTTGATGCCTTGTAATAATAATAATAATAATATTGGTTTCTTATATAGCGCACGTATCGACCTTGCAAGGTCCTCAAGGCGCTCCAACATTACCCGGCTATGCTAGGCTGCTGATTTCGGCGCTCACAGCATTCAAGGAATTCCTTCCTACCGGTACCCATTTAACACCTGGGTGGAGAGTGGCAAGTGTACGTTTATGTCTTGCCAAAGGACATTAGTGCTGCGGCGGGACTCGAACCGCGGACCCTGTGATCCACAGTCCGACGACTTATCCACTAGCCCTGAAAATTTATTACATGTACTAACAAAATACATAAATAAGGGGCTTTCTGGTGATGCAAAAGTACAGCAAAGAGAAGAGAAGAATGTTTGGTAGAGACTGAAGAGAGAGAGAGAAAGAAAGAGAGAGAGAGAGGAGTGAGAGAGAGAGAGAGAGAAAGAGAGAGAAAGGAAGAGATAGAGAGAGAGAGAGGGGGGGGGGTTGAATTGAAAAGGAGTTACAGATGATTGCTAATGAAAGCAGACATAATCATTTACGATTAAACAGTATGGAAGAGGAAGAGCATTCTTATTACCTCTGCTTTGTATGCAAACTCTGAGTGAAAATTCATTTGATCCAAAGGCAGGGAATTCCATATGTCTGGGCCATTATGTATATGATTCATGTGCCGTAGCGGTTTTTTGGATTGGATAGGTGACATTTATTTGACTGTCTTGTAGGAAAAGAATGTACGTCATAACATAAGGAATGCAGTCTGTAAAAAGTTAATAACCGACATTTTGAGTGTATTCAATTTAAAAAACAAGGGGGCGCTGTGATCTCTGTCGCGAGAACCAGTACAAATACATATCGCATTTTTTTTGATATTCACCCGTATTAATCAGAAACAGTGAGTACGCGTTGGGCCTTTGTCACTCGCAGAAATATAGACCTATATATATATATATATATATATATATAATCCACATTTTCCATATTCATTAACACATTCATAAAAAAAAAACAGCGGATTGCCACGTCATATAAATATGATCGATCCATATAACCCGTTGACTTCTGAACTCCCTAGTTTCAGTTGGCTTAAAGATGCACGTTCCCTGTATTCCAGAGGGCGTTCAAAATACACGTACGCGCTCTTACGGCTCTTACGCAGATGCCATCTGCGTAAGAGCCGTATTCTGTTGGTGTCAATAGGCAGCTAGCACCGTCCGTCAGCGCGTACGTGTATTTTGAACGCCCTCTGGAATACGGGGAACGTGCGTCTTTAATACAGGGACCACCAGTTTCCAGTAGGGAATGGGTTAAAGGGTTACACTCAAACAGTCTCTCCCTCCATCATCTGTATTCGTCACTGCTAGGCAATATGAAATGGGCAGTTGTAGAACGGCAGAATAGCCATCAAGCGATCCTTGACGAGCTCTTTACTAGTGTACATAGGAAGTTCCAGTGTGCGGTCATAATTGTCGTTATCGCAGCAATGGGCCACTGGACAGAATTTCGACAACCTGTCTTCGCTACCCGTTGGGATCTGGAGTTCAACGATGGTGAGAGGGAGGTTCTGCAACCCACCGACTGGTACGCGATCAGACCCCGCCACAAATACTGAATGAAAACGAAGTACAGGCATGCATTGGAATTGTCGGCCACAGATAAAACGCAACTTTGATATTACTTTAAAGGGAGAGGGTCGTCAGTTTACATGTTCAGAAGGTCGTAATTCGCTAACACCAGACTTTGTGGAAATACTGCACACAGCATATGAGCTAGAAAATATGAGCTAGACTCTCGGAGAGTTTTCGGGTGAGAGAAATGTAAGATAACGACTTTACCATATGGGGAATGGTGGGGAGACATAACATTACATAATGTCTGTTGTCATTATTATCATTATCATTATTATTATCATTATTATTAATAATGTGGATTTTGTTTGTTTGTTCATTTTTAGATTGTTTTTATTTATTTGGTTGTTGTTGTTGGTGATGATCCAACAGGATTTCAATCAGTTAAATGTGGGGCAAACGGAGAGCAAGATAATAGGTGCCTCTAGAAGAGGGAAATGGGAAGTCAAGCTTCTAGTTATTGTAGAGAGGCAGACCGGGGAAATATCTGCCTGTGATATCGTAACAGGAGAAGGTGTGTCTGCAACATACAGTATCAAGATTCAGCCAAAGTTTCCCACTTACTTAGAAACTTTCTTTTCTGGTCATCGTCTAGAGCGTGAAAGACTTCCCAAAACATCTTGATGGTTGAATGTGAGTCCGTGTAGGGCAATTCATACCGTGTAGACTGGAGACAATTAAATGAAAAATTTAGGCCTACTCTTTTTACGTGTAAATTATCCATTTCAAACATTCTGAAGCATTCAAAGTTTCAGGTATCAAAGTAATGCGTAAAGCGTAATGCGTATGGTCTACATGTCACGTGTTCGAAAAGACTTTTAATATGACGCATAAGGCTATAGGCCTACTGAAAGTGGATAAGGTTAATTTTGAGCAAATCTTGGACATCCTGTTCTGCATTGTTGTGTCCTGAGTTGCTTGATAGCAAAACTTAAAGATTTACATTTATACCAAAATTTTGTTTAAATTGCATTCATTCGCCGTTTTCCCGAAGATATATAGGGTAATCATATGATGTGAACTTACAACTGCCAAAATACTGGTTAAAAAAATACATGGGAAGTAACTATTCTATATTGTGGCTCCTAATTGGACAAAAATTGACCCAAGTTGGGTTTTTAAAAAATGCCCAAAGTTGGTTGGATACATAATTAACGTCGTGCTGGGCAATTTCGTATCCAATATATTTATGAGTGATCGTTGGTTTTGGCAAATGGCAGATCGATGCGTTGAATTTAGCTAGCTTTTACTGACATCACACGAGACCGACAGCTAATAATGACAGCCCACAAGACCGACTTCTCCCCACAAGACAGACGAGAAGTCGGTCTTGTGTCAGTCTCATGGGCCGTAGCCCTGTGAGAGCGTGGTGAACTTCAGAACATACCGCTTGAATTCATTAGAATTCAAGAACGGGACATCGTAAGGACAGAATATGGGCCCATAGTAAAAAAGAATAATTTCAAGTTTCAACCTTTCAAATATACAGTTTGTTATTGTGTTTTGAAAATATATGCAGCCTTTTGCATACGGATTAATGTTTATGGCATTGCAGGCCTGCCATACTGCCATACAGCCTACCTTTTCGAAGGCGACCCAATCGAAGTATTTCTTGCCATTGACGAGGGCCTCTAACTCGACAGGACTAAAAGTACCTAAGACTTTGGTGTCACAGACTTTGTTGAACCCTTGTTGGAAGGCGGCAAATTGCGATGGAGCAAGGTAATCTCGTACCTCCTTAGCCACATACAGGTGTCTATGAGAAAACAAAGCAGATCAGATGTTAAAGGAAACCTCACCCCAATAAATAACTTTACTTATTCTAGTACGAGATTAAAGGTGAATGTACCCCACCTGAATATACGTTTCTCAATACACCACATAAAACTGGAAGTGGGAGAAGTATAGCTGTTATCTTCAAATCTGAGCTCAAACTGTGTGCCAGGGCTAATTGGTGAATGATTTCAGAACATTTTGTTGTGTCCATGTTATGAACAAGTCATCATCTTCTTGTTTATTACATCTGGTTGTTGTCTATCGTCCAACACCATCACAGCTAGCAAATGGATTCTCTATAGTGGACTTGCAATATGCATGAGTCAATTTGTTACCTTCTTAACTGATCTATCTGTTATCCCAGGCAAAGTACGTCTGCTTGGTGATTTTAACTTTCATGTAGACAATCCTACTAAGACAGATGTGAATGGGTTTCATCAGGCTATATCAGCAGCCAGCTTACTCCAACATGGCACTGGACCAACTCATTCGCATTGACACACGCTTAATATCTTGTCTTTACCAGCTAGAGACTCTGGGTTTGTAATCAAGAGATATAGTGTCCGGGACATGCTCATTGCCTCATGTCTGACCACACAGGAGTGTATAAAGCAATTATGGATAGGGGCAGATTCACAGATTCTCTTCAAGAGTCCAATCAATTATTTTCACAACATGGAGATGCTGAGTCTGGTTTGTATTGCTATAATGATACGTTATGAGGTCTTCTTGATTCTCTTGCTCCAGCGACTGTGAAGATCGATCCGTGCGGTACGCGCGCCGAAGAATGCCTTATGGCACACTTATGAGACTCATCTTGCTAGACGGAGAAAGCGCAGAGCTGAAAGGAAGTGGCAGAAAAAGTGAGTCTGCAACAGATCGTAACAACTATTTAAATGCAAAACGTGAAACATCAAATCTTTTCTGTACAAGGATAAACTATTATCGACATGTGATGTCTACTTTAATTCTGATACCAAATAACTGTACGTAACTCTAGAATCTAGATCATCTATTGAACCGGAAGGCTTTGTGTCTTGAATCTATATACCCCTGCTTTCGTCTCCACCTATGGTCTGTTTCGATCCAACAACTGAAGATGAAATACTGAAAATCACCTGTGGATCAGCGAGTAAGTCATGCAGCCTGGACCCTATTCCTACATGGTTCTTGAAGGAAAACATCCACGATCTTCTTCCCATCATAACCGAGATAGTCAACTCATCCTCGCTCTCAACTGGAATCTTCCCATTGACAGCGAGGTCTGCGGTCATCCTACCACTTCTCGAAAAGCCATCACTCGACAAAAACTGTCTTTTCAACTTTAGACCAGTTTCGAATCTGAATTTTCTTGGAAAGATTATTGAAAAAGTTGTTTAACGTAGATTAATGGATCACATGGCTGATAACGACCTGTATGACCAGCGTATAGAGCGCACCACAGCACGGAAACCGCTCTTGTGAAGGTGGAAAAATGGTATAATGTTTGTTTTAGATAAAGCATGGATAAAGGCCATGTAGCATTGCTGATGTCACTTGATCAATCGGCAGCATTCGATACCATCGACCGGCGAATCTTGATATCTCGTATGTCAAGTAGGATAGGAGTCGGTGGCGTTGTACTCCAGTGGTTTGAATCGTACATTGCATACTGGACCACCAAAGTACAAATGAATGGAAAGTCATCTCAACCCAACATGAGTTCGGTAGGCCTCCCGCAGGGATCTGTTTTCGGGCCAATTGGCTATACCATGCATCTACACTCTATCTAGGTGTTGGAGACATCGCTAGTCATCATAATATATTCAACCACACTTACGCTGATGACGCGTTGGTGACCTCGACTCTGTCTCCACTGTCTAGTTCTAGCTCGTCACCATAGCAACTCCCAAACACCTCTTCCTCCGTCCCATGCAGTCGTTTCGACATTTGATCTGCGAAGTCCTTGTCCAGCTCTCCAATCTCCTCCATTTCTTCCTTGGGGCTTAAGATCAAGCATTACAAAAACAAACAAAAACAATCAAAATCGAGTAATTGGTACCTAGAACAGTTTGTCAGAGGTGGTGATATCAGTACTTTCAGTGAATTCTTTTCAGAATCGGCATGAATGCTTTATTTGTGTATAATTTTGAATAATTGTTAGACTAGGTGGTAACTTACCTGTATTTATGTCACCTCGGATTATATTTCATACTGATTCGCCTCACCCCTTTCATGGTTATTTCAAGTTGTTCTTAGATTGGATTTTCTATTGGAACTACACTTTCTCTTTGCCACATGCGAATATGCAGTGGAATTTGTTACTAATTACTCGAGAGGATGAATAGGCTGTTTTCATTCGAAGTGATCGACGAACAAGCTTCTTATGCCTTTAAAAGCATCGTTGAATTAAAGTAAAGTAAGTAGTAGATAATTAATTAGCGATTGAATTGAAACACAACTTCTTATTGAGATGGTGACCCTAGTATTAAACGAAAGAATATTATAGGCTGGCATAACAAGCATTGCCAAAACAAAGTGCATGCTATTTACAAAAAATGTTTTAATGAAAATAATTATTGAAATGAAAATTTCAAGTAGAAATTGGTATTTGACGAGAAGCAAAAGAAGGAAAAAGAGAGCTCAATTCGAACTATCGGAAGAAAGCATTTACTTATTTAAAGGGTTTCGGTATAATCACAGTTGTAATGACACTAGTCATTATGTTGGCTAATAAAATGTCACTATGTAAATATATATTAACTTGGTCCTCATTTCGTTACTTTATACGAGCAACGTACGACACCACGTTTTAAGCATTGTCTCCTTGGGGGCAGAGAGGTGCCTTAATATGTAAAGTTTAGTATTTAAAACGGGCCACACCCCCCACTCTTTGCAATTTGCCATCAAGGCTTGAAATATCACACTTCTATTGACCTCACCTGGGTGGATTGTGGGAATCATGGCAACAGTGCCGCGGTTTGGATTCGAAGCACACCATATGTGGTTCAAAGTACTGCGACGTATCCATTGACCACGACACCTCTAAAAATTAGTTTAAATCAAAAGAACCTGTTCCTACCCTTTTCCAAGTAGCTTCGCATAGAGTAGTTGTGGGAAAGCTGGCAATGGTACAAGTGCGTTGTTGTACAGTGACAACCCAAACAGTAGACCGCACATCATCGCTGTATCTTTGGTGGGACAGTCCTGTTATATTCAAATAATTATTATCTCGTATAAAGCAATGATTTAATTTCACATGCATTATAGCACACAAAATAATACTAATTACATGAATTGGTGTACTTAGTATTTAAAGCGATATTGAACTGATGGACTTTCTGCCCTAGCGTTCTGTTTATTGCACAGCGTCATCTCATGTTTATGGTCAAAGTTCAATGAATATGCAGTTGGTCAGGAAGATCAAATTTTACTATTTAGTATATCCTAGGATATGCTCTCCTTTATCTATTTTCACAATTTTGAAGTACAAAACAACATTTTGGACAGTTTTTGAAGACCTATGATTGTCAGTTCTTTTTTTTTTGGTAATAATTTTAATTTTTCATGATCATATGGCTACCGATCTATAACTTTAAAATAGAGTAAGCTGTTATAAGTTTGAGGGCAATTTGATAATACCTTCACATAATTTTCTAATGAGATATAATCCTTCTTTTGTCACCTTGCACAACTTATTGTGAGGCAGAGTGCTTGATTTTTTGATGAGGTTGGAAACATCCAAATGTGATGAGTTATATATCATTTAAAGCTGAGAATCTTATCTTTAAGAATCAGACCTAGACTAGAAAATCGTTTATGGCGACTTTTTAGTGGTTTTGTGGTGCCTGATCTTCACGATATCTACATAATTTTCTCATGAAATTATGGATGAGGGTCTATTCAATCGGATGCCACTAAAACTATTGACAATGATTTACACTTGAGGAAGCTCTTGCTAATTTCGAAAGACTCGCGAAAATAGGTTTAGGCAAAATAGTTCAGTCTAGAATTTGAGCAAAGCGCATATCATTGGCCTTACATTGTTCACATCCACATTTCACTAAAGAAAACAAAGTATTACCTGTGTCAATAAATGTTTCCTTTCCTAAATTTATAATTCACCATGAAACACCTTGTTTCTTGGGTCTTGTGACTTTCAAGATGAATTAGAAACTTAAAGAAAAAAAATTATGTCAATGTGAGAATATCTTCCTGTTCCTGCATGCAATCATTCCACACTATCCAGACAAAAATGGAAAGATATCACACGTAATGATGGAGATGGTGGTGGTGACGGGGCAGTGGCGTATCCAGCATAGGATAAAGCTAGTTAGTGGAGCTTCTCCTTGAAGGGCCAGGAAAAACTCAGTGAAACTTACTATTGCGGTACAATGAAGGGGCTGCCCATTTACACTTTAATACTGAACCCCTGTCCTGCATGTACGTACAGTGTTTAATATTAAACGATAGTTCAAATCAATTATTGGTAGTAAACAGAACTTATGCAATAAATGCCTGATTTGCTCTTCGGTCCATTCCAACGCTGAAACATTTTTCCGCAAACCGATTTTCCCGAGTTTTTCGAAATTAGCCAGTGCACACTCAAGCGTAAACATATTTTCAATACGTGTTGTGCCATACGATTGAAAAGACCATCACCCATAATTTCATAAGCAAAATTCATAAATAATCAGATGATATTACAATTTTGGAGGATATTTTCAAAGTGTGTATTTCTTATACGCACTGTACAGTGCGAACAAATGTTGTTATATAACACACAAGTGCATGTATTACAAATTTGTAGTGTCACGTCATAGCTTCTCACCCAATAGGATGCTCTCTAAAAAGTATCCTATTTCGGTTCTAGGAAAATTACCCCCTGGGCAATCACCCCCCGGAAAATTACCCCCCGGAGAATTACCCCCCGAGGACAATAATCCCCTAAGGACAATTACCCCGGAAATTTACCCCGGAGTATTACCCCCGAGAAAAATTACCCCCGAGGACAACTACCCCCAAGGACAATTACCCCCAAGGACAATTACCCCCAAGGACAATTACCCCGGAAAACTACCCCCGACCCGAGGACAACTACCCCGAGGACGGTTACCCCCGAGGACAACTACCCTCGAGGACAATTACCCCTGAGGACAACTACCCCCGAGGACAATTGCCCCGAGGACAATTACCCCAAGGACAATTACCCCGGAAGACTACCACCTGAGGAATTACCCCGAGGACAATTACCCGCCCCCATGGATAACTACGCCTGAGGACAACTAACCCTTCCCCCTCCGAGGACAATCAGGATTCAATAGCAAAAGACGATTTGACACATTGAGAGATGCTGTGAAGGCTACGAGCCCATAAAATACCGTGCATGAACCCACATTCGTTCAAATACTTACGCGTGATGTTCCTCATTACTACACATTTTTCTTTAACTATAATGTATGCAACACCACTGTGGTTGCTGTTTTCTACGAAGGATTTCTCTTGAGCAGCGTTATTTCAAATTTTTGTTAGACACAGTCCCTCTTAAGAAATGAAAAGTTTCGCCCAATCTTAAATTCTTCACAAACTATTTATTTAGCAAATTTAACAAATTTTCTCACATACATTCACCCAAAATATAATTAAATATAATTATTGCAAATATGTTTATACACAACCCCTGTACGAAACAAATCTATGCCGTCATAAATAACTAAGAAAATGAAAGTTCATGACATTTTCTCTAAATAGCAATTTGAAGCGGAGCCCGCATTATACGTCACAGTGTTGCAAATTCCTGGGTGTGATTGTCCTCGGGGTAATGGTGTTTCGAGGGGGGAGGGGGCGGTAATTGTCCTCAGGGGTAGTTTTCCGGGGTAGTTGTCCTTGGTGGGTAATTGTCCTGGGGTAGTTGTCCTCGGGGTAATTGTCCTCGGGGGTAGTTGTCCTCGGGGGTAGTTGTCCTCGGGGGTAGTTTTCCAGGGGTAGTTGTCCTCGGGGTAGTTGTCCTCGGGGGTAATTCTCCGGGGTAATTTTCCGGGGTAATTGTCCTTTGGGGTAATTGTCCTCGGGGGTAATTCTCCGGGGTAATTTTCCGGTGGGTAATTGTCCTTGGGGATAATTGTCCTCGGGGGTAATTCTCCGGGGTAAATTTCAGGGGTAATTGTCCTTGGGGGGTAGTTTTCCGGGGGGTAATTTTCCGGGGGGTGATTGCCCAGGGGGTAATTGTCCTGATACGTCCTTTTTCATATAAAGGGTCAAATGCCTGTCTTGACAAACCCGGTGAAGATGAATTGTGATAAATTAATGTATATTGTTCAACATACATTACCTCTCTGAACCAGACTTGTGACTGGGTCTTGTCATGTTCGTTGATATATCGAAAAAGGACGTTCTTTTCCGGGTCCAGAAGTTCGTCAAACACGAGCCGGAAAAATTCCTAAAGTTTTAGGAAGAAAATCAAAGTACACAATGCCAAGTCGTATTTTCACAGAAGAAGAACAAATATGATTTTCATAACTAATTATATAACATTTTCGTTTATTATTGGGATATCTACTTTTATATCATAATTGTTCATACTAGTTTTAATGCAATTTGCATGTTTTACATTCAAAATTATTCAAGAGTGAGTATAATTATACTTATAGTGGTGGCACTGGAGATATCTTGACCAGACTCACCCCCAACAAAAGAAAAATCAAAACAAAAATCAAATTGTTGTACAAAAACTAAAATAGACTTGAATGTGGATGATTCGATACTCAATTTTGTTTGGTGGTCATTTTTTTCTTCTGTTGACTTTCAAGTTTCGGAATATTATGTGGAGTAATTTTATCGGCGTTATCAACTCGTTTGTATTTTTAGGAAAGATATTATCACCTTTTATTTATCAAAATAGAATCCGCAGAAGGGTATTATGTCAAAAGTATAATTTTAACTTTATAAGAGATGTAGCTTTGTGAGATGTAAAGGGAAGAAGATTTTGTTCATAATAATAATTATGATAATAACAATAATAACAACATTAATAATAATAATAATAATGATGATGATGATGATAACAATTATCATTTTGTTCATCCAGGGAAGCCACATCAGCATCAATGCTGTTATTCCCAAAGGGCCCTGCGATGCAATTATTATTACCCTAGCAATTGCAAGGAACCCATTTCTACCTGGGTGAAGAGTTTGCAAAATGTGGATTAATGTCTTGCCAAAAGACGATAGCGCTGGGCTGAGATTCGAACCCTCAACCATTAGTCAAGTGATCCTGATTTGCTCACACACTCTTCATTATGTAAATATACTCAACTGCGCTTAGGTGGACTATTGCAATAACGATAATCCACCACAACGCAGTTGAGTCTCTGAGCTTCATGATCGATGATTTATTATCCTCATTATTTGTATTGTTTTCCTTAATTTTTTGTTATAAGTATCATTGTTATTACTATTGTTATTATTATTTTATCATTATTACTTTTATTGTAATTATTATCATCATCATCGTTATCATTATAATTATCTTCATCTCTAATCATTTATAATTATACAAATTTTTTAACCTTACTAAACTATTGCCGTATTAATCTCTTACAAATCTTAAAATACTAATCACTTACCATGCCAATCCCTTACCACACTAATATCTTACAATACCTTAGCCTACTAATCCCTCATATCATCACACTGATAGTTACACATACTTACCCCGTACCAAACTAAACAGTTACCATACTACTCCAAAACCACGCTAATCTAATCTTTCACCATATTTATATGTTATATTAATCCCTTGCCATACTAATCTCTGACTATATAAATCTCTAATTAGATTACCATACTAATCTATCAAATTGATCTAGTACCGTACTAATAACTCACCACACCAGTCCCTTACAAACTAATATTTTACCATGCGTATCCCTTAGCACATTTATTTGTTTACCACACTAATCTATTACCACGTCCAATCTTTTACCGCAATTACCCTTCACCACACTATTCTTTTACCATATCCAATTTTTTTTCTTACTAATTACTTACCGTACTCAGTGCTCCCTCGTCAATACCCCTCTCCTTCAAAGATGACACTGAGAGGTTTCTGAAGGGTAGACTTTGAGAGCCTCAACATCTTTGAGAGTTGCTCCCGGACACTCCTCCCGAAGATGTCAT
Organism: Mesocentrotus franciscanus; assembly: GCA_037976565.1. Classification (NCBI taxonomy): domain Eukaryota; kingdom Metazoa; phylum Echinodermata; class Echinoidea; order Camarodonta; family Strongylocentrotidae; genus Mesocentrotus; species Mesocentrotus franciscanus. Next base: position 2,236,867 of record CP137686.1, on the reverse strand, counting down.
CCCGCTTTACCACAAGCTCAAGATGTAATTGAGGCATGCCGGGAGGGATGAGTGAGACGAACTGTCTGAAAGATTTGTACAAGTATTGTTGCCATTCTATCTTGTTCCTTTCAAGTTCCGTGGCAATCTAATAATTTTTAAAGAATTTAAAGATAATAGTTTTAAAGTTAAAGTTGAGCTCTGTTCGTATTGTTGCATTGTGAGATAGACGGTGTGGATGCAATTGGAAATGATTTATTATTATTATTATTATTTATTATTATCATTATTATTATTATTGTAATTATTATTATCATTATTTTTACCATTATTATTGTTATTATTATTATTATTATTATAATTATAATTGTTATTATCATTATATCATTATCATTATTATCATTATTATTATCATAATCACTAAATCGACGTCGAAATACCGACTGATATGTGCCTCCACACTTGAATTTCGTTCATTAATGCCTACCTTTTGCTGTCTCTTGTGACTACTTTCTAACAGATTTGCCTTTTTCTTCAGATCAATGAGGTATTCATATGACATCCTAGAAAATTCCTGGTGAAACCGCAATGGGACAAAAAAAGAAGGAAAAAAAAACAAGCGGGATGAGAGAAAAATAGAGTAAGTGTGACGTCATGCTGGCCAAGTTGTCAAGGTTGCTGGTTCCATATATTTGTGTGATTAACAGTGGCATGGCGGTCACACCAGCGCTAAACACTGCATTTTCCCTCTACTCCACTCGTTCCTTGAATGATTTCGCGCGGTCGTTTAAAACATTTACATTTACTGTATAAAATATTTACGAAACATGGGGCAAAGGTAAAATAAAAAGAAACAATCCAAGCAGCGGAATTAAACAGAAGCGAGAGGAAATATAATACAGGAAAGAGAAGGAGAGAGCCAGATGCAGCCAAAATCGAAGAGAGAGCACGAAATATGAATAGGATTTGTTTCTTAAAATGTTCTCATCATTTTTTCTTCAAATTATTGATATACCTATTATTTTGATCTCAAAAACAAAGAAAACGCAATAAATTATCAATAATTCATTGCATTTTCCCCCGGTCCCCAACGGGAACAATTCCTCTGTACGGCCATGCATTATGGTTCAAGGCATGGCCACACAAAGGATTTTTTTCTGTTTGGGACTGGGGGAAAATGCAATGAATTGTTGATAATTGATTGCATTTTATTTTATTTTTTGTTTTATTTGTGGGGGCTGCATGCCCCCTACCCTAGCCTCCGCTGTGTACAGTCATGATTCAGTGGCAAAGCAATGGCCTCGTAACTGTGAGGCCCCAGGATCAAAACCGTGTCGATGTGCTTTATTAGTGCCCTTTTGTGAGGCATTAATCCTCATTACTGTCAGTTATGACTTAAGGACGTAGGTCCCCTATAATTGATAAGTAGCATATACACATGCTTTAGCAGTCACGCAAAACTAACACTCGCCAATTATTATTCAATAAAATCTGAGAATGTATACTATTATTTCGATCTATTTGGAATAAATCATTGTCAAAATCATTCCATAAAGTGGGGTAAAAAAATTATTCCACCGTTATGACCAACAGTATTATGACACTCATAGGGCACTCGTCCACTCTCTCCTAAGAATCAATTCAGAATTACCTGATTTTGGATGTGAAAACATGAAACTGACGGTATTTAGACTGCAACAGTAACCTCAGCCGAATGGGTGACGTTTTGAAAACAAAAAACGTCGTTTCGCTCAAAGTAAATTTCATGATATTTTAACAATACACAATGATAATAAAAATTGTAAAATTTGGAATTTAACGTAAACTCACCACTGAATTAGCGTTTCTGTGGCACAAAATCTTGCGCACAAGATTTGAGCTCTATATGCTTACGACTAGGCTACGTCTATTCCTCATTTGGGTACAGCAAAACATGTCCAAGATAATCTTCAATGTAGACTCATGAAAGAATATGGTCGTAACTCGATGATGTAAACCTGTTTTTCTCAATTATTGTGGATAGAGGGTTGGGAATTCCCAATTTATATTACGAAATGTAGGCATACACGTACTCGAATGCACAGCTGTTTACAAAACAGTCATGCTCGACGACTGGGGAATCCCCGCCTGCTCTCGCTCTCTCTCTCTCTCTCTCTCTCTCTCTCTCTCTCTCTCACCCTCTCCCTCTCGCGCTGTCGCCGTCGCTCTCTCGTTCTCTTTCCTTTTCTATTTCTCTTTCTCCATATGTACAGTGTATTTACCTCGATCCCCCACGGAGGCGCCTTTCCGTTTTACACAACAGTCCGTGGAATTCGGTAAAAATGTCCCTTTGCGGCTGGAGAGAGAGTCTAACCCGTTTGTTGAATTACTCACTGTACGTGGGTTCAATCACAGTTAACGTAATATACTTATACGGCACCATGCAGTCCATGCTGATTTTTATATTTTTTTTATTGAAAATGAATGGTGTGAATTTTGCTAGTTTCAAATTCCAGTACCGTAATACAGTTGATAATAGCGTTTGAATGCATTTTTCGATCACATTATCAGTTTACGGAAAGAAACACTTCTATTCCATTTACCATAAACATGTTCATGGGTGGATTTGATTTTCATGGCGCTGCACGATCATACATTTGCAGTTAGACTCCTGCGCCACATGTTTGCATGCAGCAGTGATGAATATTTACTAGGCTGTTGTGTAAAACGGAAACGCGCCTCCCGGAACAAAACATGCCAACATGACCACTATCAAACTCTAGATGGCACTAAACCACTCTGTAGCTAAACACCTAAACAGATAAACAACAAAGAAGCCAATTGATTATCGTGCTTTCAAATAAAAACAGCTTTAAAAAATACATATTATATATTATTTTATAACGTTTAACAGCGTTTTGATAAATATTCACCTTGAGATCCTAACTCGACTGAAATGTCAGTGAGGTGGACAAAGTTGATTTCAAATTTAGTGTTTTTTTCCCTTCTTTTTTGGACATTATTATATACACGAAAACCTATGTGAACATGGACTGCATTCAGGTTACGTGACAAACACACACACACACACACACACACACACGCATGCATGAGGAGGGAGGGAGAGAGAGAGAGAGAGAGTTAGAGACAGAGAGAGAGGGGGGAGAGAGAGAGAGAGAGAGGAGAGTTAGAGAGAGTTAGAGAGAGAGAGAGAGAGAGAGAGAGAGCAGGCGGGGACCCATTTACCCGCAATATTAAAGCGAGTACATTTACGCCTATAAATTTCGCAATATTAAAGCGAATTCCCAACCCTCCATCTACAGTAATTGAGAAAACCATGTTTATATCATCGAGTTACGACCGTATTTTTTCATAAGTCTACTCTAAAGATTATCTTGGACATGTTTTGCTGTACCGAAATGAGGAATAGGTCGTAAGCATAGGGCCAAAATTTACTTCTGAGTGCAAAATATTGTGTTTCACAGAAACGCAATTCAATGGTGAGTTTTGATACAATACAAATTTTACAATTTTTGTTATCATTGTATATTGTAAAAATATAACGAAATTGACTTTGAGCCAATTTACATGTTTTGTATTTTAAAACGTCGCCCATTTGGCTGAGGTTCACATGCAATTACTGTTCCAGTCGAAATACCGTCAGTTTCATGTTTTTTTTAACATCCAAAATCAGATAATTCTGCATCGATTCTTAGGGGAGAGTGGACAAGTGGTCTATGAATGGCATATATATAGTCCAAAAATGCAGGCGGAGCCGTGTTTAATATTCTCCAATCTGGAGGACGTGTGGGGACAGTGGGGGAAATGGTGTTATTTAGGGTACGCGTATATGCATGTTCCCTCCCTTTGAAAGCACCCCCTAGGTTCGGTGTGTAAAGTCAATACGTGCCGAATTTTTGTGTATTAATAGCCGGACTTTGTTGCGTGAAAAGTACCCCTTTACCGTAATGTATAACCGATGTACTTTCTAAATCTTGCAGTATATAGGCATGATATGAAAAGGCTTGCACCTAACAATGTGTTGGTCTTCAAATTTATAGTAAACTAGTTATAGGTATTACCTTCATTGCCTCTGAAAAGATGGGGCAACTTTAACATGTCTTAAAACAAGCAACGAACGAACAAACAAAAAGTGCTCCCTTCCCTGGCCGGAGAATCGTGGACTCACCAATGGGTGTGTGTGGGTGTGTGTGTGGTATGTATGTTTTTGTGTGTTTGGGAGGATATCCTTTTACCCTCGGCACCCCTTGTTACGCGACTCTTATTGACTGTTCCCAAATTAGAAACAATAAAATGGCACCATCGGAGGATATTGATGTTGCCATAGTGATTCGGACAGCACCTTTAGAGAGGACACCGATAAGAGATGCATGCAGCAACTCAGATTGCATCGCCATGGCTATATCGGAAAAGCGTGTCTCTTTGAGCTTTTCCTTGTTTATCAACGATCGGAGATTCTTACAATTTGGAATCAAACTGCTCAAACACATTGATTGGTGTTGATGGTGACCTTTGTTTTTTCTCGAACATGCTAGAATTAATTTCGAAAAAGGGTAAAGGAAACCAATACATGTACCAGACGCTCTACTATTATGGCTAAAAACCACGAGGCCAACAACCTATAAGACCGAAAGTTAAGGAGATCGACAGCCCACTAGGCCGATAATGTCGTTCTGGTTGGCCTTCGAACCACTTTTGTAGGGTTCGCTTTCACTTTCTGGCTCCTGAACTGTCGGTCTCTTGGACAGTCCGTGTCATGGACTTTCCGAACTGTTTTCAATTTTACTTATGCATTTTTTGTGGATATCGTGGGATGTCGGTTACTTGGATCCCCCCCCCCCTCCCCCTCCCCCGCACTGTTACCTGTGGAAAATCATGTTTTTGATAGTTTATGGTTACTGCTCAAGGATTATTCTACTGACATGTTTTTATGCTCTCCTCATCTTACAGGAGAAACATTTGCAGAGTTCCGTCTCTGTACGAAGTGAGATGCCAACACTCTCAACCGAACTGCTCCAGAATTTGAGTGATGTCGATGAAAATATCTCCATGGAGGTGAACAAGGACGCATCACTTCAAGAAGCGAAGATAATATTCTTATCACCGGCCTGTCTGAATGCATCCTTCCCAATGGCAGGGTAACAATTTACCTTTCCCCCATAACAAAAGATATGCTACGGGTGGTTGAATCATTAAGAAGTCACATAATGCTTTTGTAGTTATAAGTGGAAGTTGAAGCTTATATCTTTTGACTTTACCGATGTGTGGATATGTGAATGTGTTGACCAAGGGTTGAGAGGTCGAATCACAACCCGATACTAATGTCATTTGGCAAGACATAAATCCACATATGCCTCTCTCCACCCATGTGTATATGGGTACCTGGCAATTGCTGGGGTAATGATCATTGCAAGGCCCTCAAGAAGATCTTATTTTATTTTATTTTTGCATTTTTTTTCCAAATACAGTTACTGAATAACAAAGAACATATACACGTGAGGTATAATACGAAATATACCAGCAATAATAACTTCATGTCAAATGTTATTCAATTTATATACGTATAACAACGAAAGTTGCTATTTCTATAAGATATTATTATACATTTAAAGTATTATCCGAACTATCTGTGGAAAAAAAGTGCATGAGACCGCGATCTTAAGCGATGCTTGACTAGGATGGCGGCCTCTAAAGAAAAATCTTAACGTGAAATTTGAAATGAAAATGTGTTTATACGATCTTTGTGTTTGAGTTTGCGAGTGTGTTGTGTGAGTTTATTGTGTGTGCGTGTGTGTGGTGCGTGTGTGTGTGTGTGTGTGTAGCGAACGGTGGATGTGCACGTAGCTCTGTGTTGTATGGTTGGGTGGCCGGAAACAAAATTAATGTAGCTTTTTTAATAAAGGAGACAAGAATATGAAATAGCAAAAAATTACTTGCAATGTGACCATAATTTGAGATATCAATATTGTCTACTGCATTTTAAAATTAATTATGTTGATATTTCGATATGGGAGCATTGATGCTTCCCTTGGTAAATAAAATTGTGATTATTATAGTGATAATGATTATTATTATTAGTAGATGTATTACTATTATTACTATTATCTTTATTATTATTATGATTATTGTTATTGTTATTATAACTATGTCGTTATCATTATTATTCTTATCATGATCATAATTATCATTATAATAATAATTTTTTATCATTATCATTATTGTTGTTATTGTCATTGTTTTTAGGCCTCACGTAGTCAATGGATTAAACATGGATCTAGAAGCAGCAAGAAACGCATTCAGATTGATCTTCTGGAAGACGAGGCTCCTTGAATGGGTAATTTCTCTTATATTTCATAAGTTGAAATATATCAGAAAAGAGTGGGACTTACGGAATATTTAGATTTCCTTCGGAACCTGATCTTTAGAAGAAAAATATAGTACAGCTTTTTGCAGGTCATTTAGACTAATCTATTACATGCTTACGAGTTTTGAGTAAGGCTTTCCCCCTAGGGTTCAGTAATATAGGAATACCTTTAAGAAGCATTTTCGCCAGTGTTTTGTTTTCAGTAGTTTTTTTGCAATTAACTGAGATATGTGCCCATCTGTTACACTTCAACCTATTAGACCTATAATTAGAATCATATGATTTTCAACATTTCTGATTTGATTAGGATTAGAAAGAAACCCCCCTCCGACACGCTCCTGTTCCGATCATGAAAATACCACAAATCGCCCCTCTCTTTTTCTCCTCTCTCTCTCGCTCTTTTTCCTTTTCACCTCTCTCTCTCTCTCTCTTTTTTCTTTCTCTTTTTCTTTTTTCTTCTCATCTCTCTTTATTTCTTGTTTGCTCCTCGCTCCCTCACTCTCTGTTTCGTCTCTCTCCCTCTCAATTCTCTTTCTTTCCCCCTTTCTCTTTGCTCTCTCTCTCTGTTCCTTCTCTCTCTTTCTCTCCTTTGATTTCTCCTCTATCAACATCCTTTAAGTAATATGTCAGTGTTTGCCCAGTGATATAATTTAATAATATGCAAGCACTGTCGTTGTGGTTGTTGTACGACCCTTCCTCCTGCGACAATTGCTCCGCCTCAATTCTCACACTTTAAAGTACAAGTCAACTCCAAAAATAACTTGCCTTTAATAGAAGAAAAAAAAATCAGACAAACCAATCAAAAGAAGTTTGAGCAAAATCTGATAATTAATAAGAAAGTTATGAATTTTTGAAAAAGTATGTAAAACTAAAAAACAATGGAAATCACTCACGAATTGCCAATTTGGTTATCAGTTTTTGTAGTCATGTCCTCACTATTTGTCAATTGCTTTATCCCATTAATTTCCCTTTTTATCCCCCAAAACTTCATTTCCCCATGCCTTTGCCCATGTTACATGATTAGTACCATATTGCTTGCATGACATTTCACACACAAAAATATGAACTTTGAAGAATTAATACTATTTCCTGAATATTGTATATTCATAATTATTGATTTTTATATAAATAGTTTATCAAAATTCAAATTTTTCATGATTTAACTGGAAAAAATTACTCTATATCAGTGCGTCCACACAAAAACATATAACTGTCAATCTAACTTGGATGCTGATGTGAAGAAATAAGATTCTTAGGAGGAAAATAGGAAATTTATATTATCAATATAAAGATAATAATTAGTGGATAGTGAGGACATGACGTCACAGACTCATGAGTGAGTTGCCAATTTGTGTAGTGATTTTTCAACGTTTTTCATGTCATTAAAAATTCATAACTTTCTTATTAGTTATCCGATTTGCTCAAACTTTTTTTGATTGGTTTGTCTGATTTTTCTGGTTCTATTGAAAGTAAGTTATTTTTAGAGTGGACTTGCCCTTTAAACTCCTACCAGGGAGATTTGAGTTTAAACTCACATCTCCCTGCTCCATCCCTGGACCCAACACTATAACTAGTAACCCTAAACCTCATCTTAAACATAGCCTAAAATTAAAATGCAACCTTTACCATATCACTCTGTAACTTTGTGAAATAAAATCCAGAGTAATAGACCATTTTCTTAATTGAATCAAATTTAATGCATAAATCTTTGTAAATTGCTATGTTACAAATGATTTCATTTACCTGTTCAAATTTGATGACATTACGAAAACGGTATATTGACACAGAAGCAAAATGGCGGATCACCATTTGTAGTATATGTAATTATTTTGTAGATATCGAAAGTCGTGCGCGTTGACCTGTGCAGACGCATTCAATTTGAGCATTGGTGTGAAGAGGATCTCCGTTTCTACCTCATCCTTCTGGAGTGCCCTGTCTTCAGATATCCCCAATTTGAGTGGTGCCGGAAGGTTTTGACCGCTATAGGCAGGTTGATGATACATGGTAAGGATTACTATGAATCTCCTATTTCCGAATGGAATTCACCTTTAAATTTAAATACTTCCGAACACAGAAATATACAGCAAAGCAAAAGCAATTTGTTTTTGATTTACTAGTTTTAAACAGGTAGTATTGCTCTCGTAAAAAAGACCTGATTAAGGCTAAACATTTAATTTAAATACCCCCTCCAAAAGGGGGACCTAGGTGCTAATTTGATTAGCCCTATCAAATATAGATTTGTGTATTTGTTCATTTAACTTTTATTTAGATCTAAAGAACGTTTTATCTTTCCTGCAATGGAAATGGAAATAGATGTAGGTTTTCCCGGCCAATTTCATCATTTTGGTCACTCAAAATCATTATGCGTGAATCAAATAAAATAACGCAATCGTTTCCCTCATGCGAATTCCGTAATTTAATTCAGGTTTCTTTTTTTTTTTTTTAGATACACGCTGTCTCAAAATATGAGTGACAAATTTACTAAATTGGGCGGGAAAACTTAAATCATAGATTAATTTTGTTATCATTTATCTAAACTTCATGCGGAGATTCTGGCGATGGAAATCATATGAGCCGACTTGTCAGCTGGTGGAAATTCGAGCCCGTGTCATTTCGCGAGACCGTCGTAGTCTATCGGGAAGCTATCGGCATTTTCGCTAAAGAATGTTTGCTCCTAGTCCATGAAAAGGACGACTTCAAAACCTATCTTGAAGTACTGCGATGTCTCAACGAGGTAATTACCTCTACAATGGACAAAATCCATTATGGCGTATCCAGGACTCTTCGGCGGAGGGAAAGGGGGAGGGGTGCTTAAGTCAGAAAATTCTGCGACAAGCCAAAGAAAAAGATCATCAATTTTTTATTGTGTGTTTGGCACGGACAAAAAAAAATAACTAAAAAAAAAGGCCATGAGCACGGATGAGCCCTCTTTCCCCAACATTTTTTTTTTTTTTTGGGGGGTCACGTTTCCTTAAGGCCGCCCCAAACAATTGACATTTATACATCTTTGAAAATTATAGTCACTATACACATGGGAATTTAAAAATGGCCCAATCGGCAATATCACTGTGGTGTAATGGTAGTGGTGGACAACTCTCTATAAATAGTTTCGTTCCAGTACACAATTATGGCCAAAATGTATGATGCCTACTAGGTACAATGACAGGTCAGCTTAAGACAATTTTTTAATTTAGTTTGTCTAACTTTACTTTAGATAAATATCCAGCATGACCTCGTTTCTATAAAGACGTTCTACATGACTAATTTGACGGAATTGGATCGCTTCATAACTTCTCAATGGAAGGTAAGACTTTTTTTGGAAATACTGGAAATACACCAAGTATTTTTTCAGATTGTACGCCATAGATAATTATGTGCTTTATTTAGACTTTTTGTTTGGCGGGGGTGTACAGTTCAAAGTGGGGAATTATTAAGATCGAAAGTACTTATGACAAAATAATGAACGCAAGGCAAATCAATAGCCCTGTGCGTCATGTATTACGTAATCCGAACATGATTCCTAGGAGACAATAGGATATTTAAATTGCCCTTGAGTTGATTTTTGAGAATAGCGTTCATGATCCTTTGATAATTCTGCAGACCAATTAAGACTAAAGATGCGACTCAGATGATTATACAGTGCGTCCCAGGAAAACGCGACCCGAACACACACGAGCATCGTGAAAAAACTATGAGCTGTATAAATATAATTCGTTGGTTTCCATAAAGAAAGAGTAATACGCTCTCATATGAAACATTAATTAAATAATCCATCCCATTTAATTGAGCAACATTGTTTTTAAAAATGGCATGCCCAAATCCATTTGTGCAAGATTTTTGTAAAACCATGAAAAAAGGAATGATCACAAATCAACATGACCGAATTTATTCTAAAGGATAGAGATATAAAACCCAATGACAATATTGATTCCTTGTGTTCCATTTAATAATTAGGACGGGAATAATACCATCATCATCATAAAATAAAGAGTAGTGGGGGTATTGTCGATGGTGAGGTTAAAAAATGGCAAATTTGAACTTAATGGGTTTGCTTTTGTTATGCACGTTGATTTTCGCAGTTATGTTTTCAGAACTGCAAATTTTGTTAAAAAGCAAAGCGGACAGTCTGGTGATAATATACACACAATTCTAAGAAAAATGCATTGTACGTGTTGATGCAGGGGAAAGGTTATAATCTAATAGGCACATAAGGAAGAACAAAAACAAATCAGGATATAATTAATATGTTTCGTCTCAGGAAGGACACTTCCCCATTATTTTAGGATATGTTATTGATTGTTTGGGGAACGATGAGGTTGTATGCCCCTGTCATCCCGGAATTGGATGTCATCATTTTTCTTTTGTAACTGCTTAGTATTTAAATACACGTACTCACTCAATGACAATTTTGCATAAGTGTCTTCCAAAGCTTATTATATCTACAAAATTATACTATGATTGCCGTATGCTAGAAAAGAAGGAATACCTGACAATTAGCAAAACTGAAAATAGAAGGGATTCTTAGACTTTTGAAAAAACATTGGTATATCCATTTAAACAAAAAAATTAATGAGAACATTTTTAAAGACAAATCCCATTCATTTCTTGTGCCCTCTCATCTTCTTTTTTAAGCTCCATCTGTCTCTCTCCTCTTTTCTGTTTTATATTTTCTCTCGCTTCAGTTTAATTCCGCAGCTTGGATTGTTTCTTTTTCTTTTACCTTTGCCCAATGTTTCGTACATAATGTATACAGTAAAGGTTTTAACCAACCGCGCGAAATCATTTAAGCAACGAGATGGAGAAGAGGAAAAAATGCATTGTTTGGCGCTAGTGTGACCGCCATGCCACTGTTTAGCGCAGAATGGTATGGAATTAGCAACCTTGACAACTTGGTCAGTTTTACATCACACTTCGGTTCTCTATTTTTCTCTCATCCCGCTTCTTTTTTTCTTTATTCGTCCCGTTGCAACGATCACAGGGATTTTCTTGGATGTCATATCCATTCCTCATTGATCTGAAAGAAAAGGCAAATCTGTTAGAACGCAGTCACAAGAGACAGCAAGAGGTAGGCGTCAGTGAACAAAATTTAAGTGTGGGAGCACATATAAGTCGGTATTTCGACGTCGATTTAGTGATTTTGATAATAATAATGATAATAAAAATAAGGATAATTCTAATGATATTCTAATGATAATAATAATGGCAATAATAATCATTATAAATAATAATAATAATAGTCATTTCCAATTGCATCAGCACAGTCTATCTCACAATGCACATACCGAACAGAACTGAACGTTTAACTTTAACACTCTAAACTTATTAGATTGCCACGGAACCTAAAAGGAACATGATGGACTGGCCAGTGATAGAATACTTCTACAATCCTATCAAGAATTTCCTCTCACCCATTCCTCCCATGCCTCATCCACTCCATGAGCTCGTCGTAAAGCGGGATGACATATTCGGGAAGAGTGTCCGGGAGCAACTCTCAGAGATGTTGAGGCTCTCCAAGTCTACTCTTCAGAAACCTCTAAGGGTCATATTTGAAGGGGAAAGCGGTATTGACGAGGGAGCACTGAGTAAGGTAAATAATTAGTATGATAACAGATTGGATGTGGTAACAAAATAGTGTGGTAAAAAATAGGTGTGCTGAGGGATACGCATGGTAAAAGGTTAGCTTGTAAGGGACTGGTGTGATGAGTTATTAGTATGGTAATGGCTTTATAGTATGGCAAGACATTAGTAAAGTAAGATATTACTATGGTAAAGGATTAATATACAGATAAATATGGTGAAGGATTAGCGTGGTTTTGGATTAGTATGGTAAGGGTTCAGTTTAGTACAGGGTTAGTATGTGTAAATATAAGTGTGATGATAAATTAGTACGCTAAGGTATTAATTGTAAGATATAAGTGTGGAAAGGGATTGGTATGGTAAGTTATAAGTATTTAACAAAAACAGTTTTGTTAGAGATTAATATGGTAATAGTTTCGTACACTAAAAAATTAGTATGGTAAGTGATTTAAGATGATAATGAAACTTATAATAACAATTATGATAACGATTATAACAATTACGATAGTAATAATAATAATAATAATAATAATAATATCTTCGATCATGGAGCTCAGATACTCAACTGCGTTGTGGTGGATTATCTTTATTGCAATATATAGCCCCCCGAAGCGCAGTTGAGTATATTTATACCATAAAGGTAGGTACTTCGATAATAATCACTCACACACTTAAATAATATGAATGTAAAAAGTGTAAATTGCATAAAAACTAGTATGATAAATTATATAAAATGACATATCCCAATGACAAAAGAAAATGGAATATAATCAGTGATGAAATTCCTAATTTTTCTTCTTCCACGAACATACGACTTAGCATTGTGTACTTTGATTTCCTTACTGAAACTTTAGGAATTTTTCCGGCTCGTGTTTGACGAACTTCTGGACCCGGAAAAGAACGCCCTTTTCCGATATATCAACGAACATGACAAGACCCAGTCACACGTCTGGTTCAGAGAGGTAAAGTATGTTGAACAATATAGACAATATACATTAATATATTACAATTCATTGTCAGCGGGTTTGTTAAGACAGGCAATTGACCCTTTATATGAAAAATGCATGTAGAACAACCTTGTTTTGCACTGTACAATATGTATGAAAACAATTAACACTTTGAAAATATCCTCCAAACTTTTCATATATGCACCTGCATAAATTTTGCTTATGAAATTATGGGTGACGATCTATTCAATCATATGGCAAAAAACAAGTATTGACAACACTTTACGCTTGAGTGTGCAATAGCTAATTACGAAAAGCTTGCGAAAATTGGTTTGCGCAAAAATGTTTCAGCCTTGGATTGGATCAAGGGGCAAATCAGGCGTTTATTGCATAAGTTCTGTTAACTACCAATAATTGATTTTAAATATCGTTTAATCTTAAACCCTGTACCTGGCTGTAAGACCGCCAGGGGCTCAGTAAGTGTTAATGGGCAGCCCCTTTCTTGTAACCCTATATCAAGTTTAACTCTTTTTTTCCTGGCCCTTCAAGGAGAAGCTCCACTACCTAGCTTCTACCTATACTGGATACGCCACTACCCCGTCGCTACCACCATCTCCATCATTGCATGTGATACATTTCCAGCACAGATCATTACCAATTTTGTCTGGATAGTGTTGGAATGATTGAACGCAGGGACAGGTAGAGATCATCACATTGACATAATGTTCTTCTTTAAATTTGTAATACATCTTTAAAAGTCACAAGACCCAAGAGACAAGGTTTTCCATTGTGAATTACAAATTTAGGAAAGGAGACATTTATTGAAAAGATACGAGATAATAATTATTTGAATATAACAGGACTGTCCCACCAACGATACAGCGATGATGTGCGGTCTACTGTTTGGGCTGTCACTGTACAACAACGCACTTGTACCATTGCCAGCTTTCCCACAACTGCTCTATGCGAAGCTGCTACGAAAAGGGTAGGAACAGTTTTAAACAATATTTTATTATACTTTTTAGAGGTGTCGTGGTCAATGGATACGTCGCTGTACCTTAAACCATATATGGTGGGCTTCGAATCCCAACCGCGGTACTATTGCCATGATTCCCACAATCTACCCAGTTGATGTCAATAGAAGTGGGATATTTCAAGCCTTGGCGGGACATTGCAAAACAATAGGGGAAAAAAAAAAATATAGCTTATTATCTCTTTTTATTCAATTTTGTAATTATCATTAGCTTCTATTTTTTTTTGAGGGGGGGGCGGGGGATAGGGTAGGGCTTGTTTTAAATACAAAACTTTACATATTCAGGCACCTCTCTGCCCCCAAGAAGACAATGCTTACAAAATGATGTCGTACGTTGGTCGTATAAAGTAACAACATGAGGACCAAGATAATATATATTCACATAGTGACATTTACATTTTTGGTTAGCCCACATATGACTATAGTGTCATTACATTAATTTTTAAAGTAAGCGCTTTCTTCCGATGGTTCAGGATGAGCTCTCTTTTTCCTTCTTATGCTTCTCGTCAAATACCAATTTCCACTTGAAATTTTCATTTCAATGATCGCTATTATTTTTAAATAAAATTATAGCAAGCATTTTGTTTTGACTTAATGCTTATTAAGCCAGCCTATGATATTATATTGTTTGTTTGATACCAGGGTCACCATCTTAATAAGAAGTTGAGTTTCAATTCAATCGCTACTTAATTATTTACTACTTACTTGACTTTTACACAACTATCCTTTTAAAGACAAAGCTTGTTCGTCGAGTAATTAGCATCAAATTACACTGCATATGTGTGTGGCAATCTATGAACAAAACAACCTTGATAGGGGTGTGGCCAATCATAATAAAAAGCGCTCCAAGAGTGACAACTAGGCGTTGTGGCGTGCGCCTGTAATCCAGCTAACAGTGGAAGTTACAAACTGATTCAGCCGAGGACGCAGGTTCGAAACTGAGTCACGTCTTTCGGATGGTGACGTTAAAGGTCGGTCCCCAGACGTAACTAATAATATCTGATTGATACACGTCTGTAAAAACCCAATACACACACACATGAGTAATTTACCCTACTGACAATATTAATCAAAGTCATGCAAAAATACAGATTCATCCATGGTTTATTATGCCGATTCTGGAAGGAATTCACTTAAGGTACTGATCGATATCACCACCTCTAGCTGGAAAACTGTTCCAGGTACCAATTACTCGATTTAAAAGAAAATGCACACACATTCAGTCTTGCATATACTGCAAGTAGATATCAATGGCAACTACGTTTATAATTGATTGGAGGACTTAAATTGAGATCAATTCGGATCAATCGAGACTCTTTTTGAGACAAGATCCTGAAATACATAACGCATGCCTGTTTTTTTTTGTTATGCTTGATCTTAAGCCCAAATGAAGAAATGGAGGAAGTTAGAGAGCTGGACAAGGACTTCGCAGATCAAATGTCGAAACTACTGCATGGGACGGAGGAAGATGTGTTAGGGAGTTGCTATGGTGACGAGCTAGAGCTAGACAATGGAGACAGAGTCGAGGTCACCAAAGCAAATGTGTAAGAACAAAATTATAACATAGACACAATCGCAAAGAGTATCGAAAAGTCAATTTAGGGTGCATTGTTAATAATAATAATTTTGTACTTATTGTGCTAAAATTGTTTGAGATGTGTGGAAATAAATAAATAAACTTAAAAATAAACTTTAATATATTATATGCACGTCCAAAACGAAGCGTCATTTGCTGATGGATAACACATCATCAACAAGTGCGGTCTTTGACGCACCATGTTGTTGTGTTTGTTTGTTGATTGAACAGTGCACAATATTAACCTTTTACATACCATATGAATAATCTCCCTGCACCACTTAGACTTAAGAATACTTCACTGTTTTTAGAGCAAGATTATTCTATACCGGTGTTGAAAGGGTTGCTATGGAGCTAATCAAGACCAGAAATGGTAAATGTGCAAAGCCATTGTACTGGACAAAGAAATACGTCGGTTGCGTCAATTACTGATGCCGTCCTACATCAGTTGCTAGAGAGTTTTAGATTTACACGACGAGAGCGTGGACTGCCGCGTGTGACATTAGCGAGCTTTCGATTTAGGCACCCGACGTGGGATACTACGAGTTGGAGCGTGGAGACGTTGCGCAGCTCACGTCCGTTCCCTTCGCGGAAGTGCTTTCGATTTTTCACGACAGTGCTTTCGTCGGTCATTTCTTTCATTTTTGAGATCAGGTGACTAAGTCAGGTACTAAATTCACAGTGCGCGAAAATCTGATATGAAGAATAACATATGGATGAGAGAAAGAGATAGAATAATAAAAACAAAGAATAACATAAGAGAAGGTGGTAGAAGGAAGAAACAAAGAATAACATAAGGAAAGACAGAAAGAGAAAATGAGAGAATGATAAAAACAAAGAAACGAAGGTGATAGAAGGAAGAAACAAAGAATAACATAAGGACAAACAAAAAGAGAAAGTGATAGAATGATAAAAACAAAGAATAACATACGAGAAGGTGATAAAAGGAAGAAACAAAGAAAACATAAGGAAAGACAGAAGGAGAAAGTGATAGAATGATAAAAACAAAGAATAACATAAGAGAAGGTAATAGAAGGAAGAAAGAAAGAATAACATAAGGAAAGACAGAAAGAGAAAGTCATAGAATAATAAAAACAAAGAATAACATGAGAGAAAGTGATAGACGGAAGAAACAAAGAAAACATAAGAAAAGACAGGAAGAGAAAGCGATAGAATGATAAAAACAAAGAATAACATAAGAGAAGGTGATAGAAGGAAGAAACAAAGAATAACGTAAGGAAAGACAGAAAGAGAAAGGGATAGAATGATAAAAACAAAGAATAACATAAGAGAAAGTGATAGAATGAAGAAAGAAAAAACATAAGGAAAGACAGAAAGAGAAAGTGATAGAATGATAAACACAAAGAATAACATAAACGAAGGTGATAGAACGATAAAAACAAAGAATAACATAAGGAAAGACAAAAAGAGAAAGTGAGAGAATGATAAAAACAAAGAAACGAAGGTGATAGAAGGAAGAAACAAAGAATAACATAAGGACAAACAAAAAGAGAAAGTGATAGAATGATAAAAACAAAGAATAACATACGAGAAGGTGATAAAAGGAAGAAACAAAGAAAACATAAGGAAAGACAGAAGGAGAAAGTGATAGAATGATAAAAACAAAGAATAACATAAGAGAAGGTGATAGAAGGAAGAAAGAAGAAAAACATAAGGAAAGACAGTAAGAGAAAGTGATAGAATGATAAAAACAAAGAATAACATAAGAGAAGGTGATAGAAGGAAGAAACAAAGAATAACGTAAGGAAAGACAGAAAGAGAAAGTGATAGAATGATAAAAACAAAGAACATAAAATAACTTTAGAACAGGAAGAAAAAAGGTAGCGTAAGGAAAGAAAGGAAGCGGAATTAATAGAATGATAATAACAAAGAATAACATAAGAAAAGGTGATAGAAGAAGAAACAAAGATTCACTTGACAGGAAAGATAAAAAGAAAAAATGATAGAATGATAACTACAGGGATAGCCTACCGAGGAAACTGCACCCACGCTGCCGTTTTCACGACGACGGGGATTCACGGAAATAGCCCCCGACTCCAGTCGTGTGATTTGGAAGAGAACGTGGGCCCAGAAGCTCGCGCATGCGCAGGGGATAAATATGACGTCACGCGTCGTAGCCCACGTCGGGTGCCTAAATCGAAAGCTCGCTAATGTGTTAAGGCACTGGGCCGTGCCCGGCAGTGCCTTAGAAGGACGTCACATTACCCTAAAAGGATGTCACACGTGGCGGTCCACGTTCTCGTCGTGTAAATCTAAAAGTCCCTACACTGCAAAAACCAGAGTGTTAAAATTAACACCAAGGGTGTTCAATTTAACACTTTCTTGGTATCTATATCGGGCAACTCCTCTGGTGTTACTTAACACCATTTTCTGGAATTAGATAATTTCAATTCCACTTTTGGTGTTAATATTTGACAACTCCTACTGGTGTAGATTAACACCAATATCTGGAATCATAACAAATTCAATTCCACTTTTGGTGTTTATATTCTTGTTGATCCATTAGAGATTTTTCTATGGGTTTCTACATTCCATATTCCCTATTATCGACCATTGTCGACCAGGGTTGAAGAGACAGTGGTTAACTGATAATTCATAATCGATGTTGGCAACTGTCCACCAATAGATAGATCATTTGAAGTAAATTCAAGATTTCAAGATTTAACTTTAAAGTGATACAGGCTGGTACACGAATATATAATAAACATGCATGTTGTTTCTTGGTTAGTAATCATATAATCAATATATCTATTGCAAAAACGTTAATGTAATTGCAACAAGATCGGACAAATAATCTATTGGTCAATAAATGCCAAAGGAAAATACAAATCACAAAATTGATGTGCATTGTCATAATTTGCTTAACAAATCATGATAAATGTATTTTTCTGTGAACACGTGTAAAGTAATCATTAAGCGCGCGTACACTTTGTGAAAACTTATTTGACCAATCAACCGCCTTAAAGATACTATGTCCCTTTTGCAGCCAACATCAAATTCTGTAGAACTTTGCAGGAATTATGAATATGTCATGTATGTCCTATCTGTGAAATTTAAACGTTAGCAGTGTCCTAATATTCAAATTATGCAAGAAAACCCGTTTACTTGCTAGACTTCACTGTCAGACACTATTGAGTGACTGACTGGCTTTTTCATCTTTGGTAATAACATACATTAAATGAGCTGTAAAGGGTACATGAGCATTTGTCTACATCAATAACCCACTTCTTGTAATGGCCAAAATTAAACTGAATCTTTGCGCAGCATAAAACGTACGACCATTCGGTACAATGGTCTGAAAAATCAGACTATTACTTACTGGCTCTATAGCTCCTAAGTCGATTCGACAACTAATAGTCGTTATTTTCCCACTTAAAGACATTTTCAAGCCCCCCTTTTTTTAGGGAAGTTCTAAATTAGTATTGTCTTTCAAATGCCGTTGGAATTTAACCTTTTCATTTTTTTGGCCTGCAAATGGGACATAGTACCTTTAAACGAAATCACGTGATGATACTTTCAACACCGAGCATAAAACTACACCATGTTACTTAACACCCAGTAATTATTAATGCATGCTTAAATCTGACCGGTGTTAAAAATAACAGCACTGAGACAACACACCTTTATAATCAACACCAATGGTGTCAAAAAAATTCAATACCATACTGGTGTAAGAATTTCTACACCCTGGTTTTTACAGTGTAGTAGCGCCACCTCTGTAACGGCCATTTAATGTGCACCGTAAAAATCTTTAATATCTGCCTTGTTTTTCTCATAGACACCTGTATGTGAAGAAGAAGGTACGAGCATACCTTGCTCCATCGCAATTTATCGCCTTCCAACAAGGTTTCAACAAAATATGTGACACCGAAGTCTTAGGTATCTTTAGACCTGTCGAGTTAGAAGCCCTCGTCAACGGCGAGAAATACTTCGATTGGGTCGCCCTCGAGAAGGTAGGCTCCTGGAATGCCATAAACATCAATCCGTATTCAAAAGGCTGCATACATTTTCAGAACACAATAACCAATTGTATAGTTTGAAAGGTTTTACAAGTTGAAACTTGAAATAACTTTTTTTAAAACTATGGTCCTATATTCCGCCCTTGTCAAAAGAAGAATGTCGCGTTCCTGCATTCTAATGAATTCAAGCGGTTTAACTTAATATATCTGAGAAGAAAGTCCATCGCTTTATCTGTCTTATATAGCCGAACCTCACCGTGCTTTTACAGGGCTACGGCCCACGAGACCAACAGCCCACGAAACTGACACAAGACCGACATCGTCGGCCTTGTATGCCGTCCGTATCATGATTTTGTCGGTCTCGTGTGAAGTCAGTAACGGCTAGTTAAATTGCCAAAACCATCGATCAATCTTTGCTCAAAATCAACCTAAGCCAGTTTTAGTATAGCCTTGTGCGTCATCTATTGAAATATGTGAACATGACAATAACATATTATGTAATCCGAACATGATTTCCTTAGGCAATACAACAGGGCGTTAACATTGCCCTAAGTTGATATATTGAAAGTCTTTTTAGAACATGTGACAAGTAGAACATACGCTTTACGCATTAATTTGAGACCTGAAACTTTGAATGCTTCAGAATGTTTGAAATGGATAATTTACAGGTGAAAAGATTTGGCCTAAATTTTCATTTCATTGTCTCCAGTCTACAAGGTATACATGGCCCTACACAGACTCACATTCAACCATCAAGATGTTTTGGGAAGTCTTTCACGCTCTAGACGATGACCAGAAAAGGAAATTTCTAGGTAAGTGGGAAACTTTGGCTGAGTCTTGATACTCTATATTACAGACACACCTTTTCGTGATACGACATCACAGACAGGCATGCTGTCCCCTCCCCCGGGTCTGCCTGTCAAAAACTAGAAGCTTAACTTCCCACTTCCCGGCACTTATTATCTTGCTCTCCGTTTGCCCCACGTTTAACTCAATGAGATCCTGTTGCCGACATTGGATCACCACCAGGACCAACAACAACCTAACAAAACAAAAATCAACCAATTAAAAAAATAACACCCACAGTAATAATAATAATGATAATAATAATGATAATAATAATGATAATAAAAATAATACTAGGCCTTAAGTAATGCTCCGTCTCTTTCCACCCATTCCCCCATATGGTAAAGTCGTTATCTTACATTTCCTCACCCGAAGACTCTCCGAGAGACTAGGTGGTATTTTTTGATGGACTAGGTACGCGTATGCTGTGTGCATACTTGTACACCCATTAATGGTATTTCCACAAAGTCTGGTGTGAGCGATTGAGCGAATTATGACTGTCTGCACATGTACATTGACGACCCTCTCCCTTTAAAGCAATAGTATAGTTATGTTTTGTCTGTGGAAAATTACAGTGCATGCCTGTGCTTCGTTTTCATGCAGTATTTGTGGCGGGGTCTGATCGCGTACCGGTCGGTGGATTGCAGAACCTCGGCTTCACCATCGATGAACTCGAGATCCCCGAGGACAATGCCGTCGACGACCATGACGATGAGAAGGCCAGCATAGACAAGTTGTCGAGGCTGTGTCCAGTGGCCCATTGCTGCAATAACAACCGGTATAACCGCTCACTGGAACTTCCTATGTACACAAGTAAAGAGCTCGTCAAGGATCGCTTGATGGCTACTCTGTCGTTCTACAACTGCCCATTTCATATTGCCTAGCAGCGACGAATACAGATGGAGTAGAGACTGTTTGTGCGAAAACCTTTGATCCATTCCCGACTTGAAACTGGTGGTCCCTGTATTAAGCAAATTGAAATTAGGTAGTTCAGAGGTCAACGGGTTAAGGATCGATCATATATGACGCTTCAATCCGCTGTCTGGCTTTCCAGTCTTGATTGGTTCCATGAAATCCCTTTTAAACCCTCTTATAAATTAATCTTGCACTGGAAGCATTGCAATAATATTGAAGCCTTCGGTATATCTTTCTTACGATATTATAACACAGAGAGGTAAAGTAATCTGAAGCTATATATATAGGACCTAAAATTCCTCTTTATAATGAAAATTTTAAAAATGTAGATATTCTTTTTTCTTTCTTCCAATACTTTTATGAAATGGACTAATAAATTTCAAAGTAAATACTGAGGCAAATTTTTATTTCATCGCAAAAGGTGTTTAAAATTTTCGATATTTGTAAACTGTTCAACATTTCTATATTTTATTGTTGTAATTAAATTCATTCATTGCACACAAAACATAATTATTATCAATATCATCACCATCATCAATATCATCACTATCACCAGTTAAAAAAACAAAATTACCAGCCGTTTTATTTTATTCTGTATTTTCTTCATCCTCCTTATCTATTTATCTTTAGAAAAGGGGGTACAACAAATTATGTTGACTTTGAACATTTTAGCAGTACACAAAATATCTTTTAGGTAAGGGGTACACTTTAAATTCTAGCTTATACATGTATGCCTTTTCCAATTGGGAAAATGCGTTTTCTTTTCTTTATTTCCCTTTTTGTTAAACATGTCAGTCAGTTAAGTAACATTGTGCATTGATCAGTTTGAATTTTATGTGGAATTCTAGCAATAGCCATTCAAATTAAAAAAAAAAAAAAAAAATCGTTATTGCTTTATACATGTATTTGAATAATTCGATACACTTAAAGCATGTGTTTAACCTAGTAAAAAGGTTCATTTTTTGGGGAGGGGATGGCGCAATGTCAGCAACAGCCGTATTCCATGTTTCTAGATGTCGAGATCAAATTTGGTTTCGATTTTATTTCATCATTCATAGCAAAATGAAGGAACAAAAAAGGACTAGTAATCTAGTAAAAGCCACTTACGGTCACAATAGAAAAAGCACACCCCCCCCCAAAAAAAATATCTTGATATGTAGGCCTATTGCATAATTATGAACAATTGGTACGAAACACACAGGAAATTTTGAAACATTATAATGATAATAATAATATAATAAATAGTAATAATAATAATAACAATAATAACAATACTACTACTACTACTACTAATAATAATATTAATAATAATAATAGCAATTCTAATAATGAAGATGACGATGATGATAATCATAATATAATCATGCGATCTCGTCTTCCAGCACAAACCGTGGTAGCACAAATTAAAACCGTTATATCTTGGCAAGAGTTCTTGATCAAGCAGCCACTCTAATTGACAACACTTTGTGTAACATTCTGTCACTTCCAGAATCTGGCATTTTCTTATCAGACATCTCTGATCATTACCCTATGTCTGCACAAATCTCTTTAAAGTTAACGACTAACAACAACAATTTTAATCTAAGAGGACGTAAAATTACGAGAGGAAAATTAACAAGTATAACAAAACAGTTTAAATGAAATTGTTTTGTTTACAACACTCATGATGTCAATTCTTCATTTAATCACTTTATAAATACCACTAACTCTGAATTGAATGCTCATATTCCTTTGCGGAAGATAACAAATAACTACAAAATAACTCTGAGGCTTCCTTTGATATTAAAATCTCTGTTGAGATCTATAAATGGAAAAAAAAAACATTTTACAAGTATAAACCAAACCTACTGATAAATCTAGATCCAAACATGTCTCTTACATAAATACTCTAACACGAATCTTACGCCAAAAAATGTTATATGAACCATGAACATAAATCAATACGACATTAAAGGTCGGGTAAAATCCAAATATACGTCAATCCATGTTGATGTGGAGGGCTGCATACAACTCATAATTTGTTATTCAAACATTTAACTATATTTCATAGATTTTTAAATATTAAAAAAAATAATCTTCTTAGACCTGCTAAGCTCCGCCCTAAACAAAATACTCCAGTTCTCATTACATCATCTGTCAATCATTAGTGAGCTAACAGGAGACAGTGGTATGTTACTTCCCCCAGCTCAGCTCATGCTCACAAAAAATTGCATTATTTCATACAATACCTCCACATTTGTCTTAGTATTCCTGGTGATGCTTCATCACGTCTGATTTAGCAACTCCTACGTTGGTATTGTATGGTCTACTGTAAACAGGTTGTCAGCTCTGTTGAAGCATCGAAATCGGTGAAATGTGACCGGTTCTTCGTTACCATAGGCGGAACAGACCATTGTTATTCACTCTGGATTTAAACCAGCAACCCAGCCGCTCGCAAATAAATACTCACACGATCACACCCAACTGCAAAGTATGATGCTTAAGCAGGCTCTTGGACCGTATAAAGAGAGAAACAAATATTGAAATCATCCCTGATAATGTTATAACGATCATGACAATTTAGGGGTAAATACTAATGTCTAAAATGTTGTATATTTCGCTTTAAGGTTTCCCTTCGTAGGTGCCCCCTTTCCTCCCAGAAAATCCGTCTTTTGTTGGTGCCCCCACACTTTGGAAAACGCTCCGCCGCCCTTGATTATGATCAGTCAATGGCAGTAACGTAAATCTAAAGTTATGTCAGTAAAATCTGCAAATTAAAAAGTAAAGACGCCTGCTCATCTTGAAATGAATGCAATTTCTAACGTAATCAAAATTTAGCATAATCGATGAATGAAGTTATGTAGTGTTGAAGCGATAACTTGTTAATTGTTATTATTGTGCAAATAAGGAGAAGGATAACTAGACGTACGAAAACAAATTCGCCGGGGGAGGGTATGATTGCTCGAATAATAAATTCATGTTACTTAAGTTAGCGAGTGAGCTTCCTTTGTATTTACATGAAATCATAATGACATCTACAGTTTGTGCATTGTAATAACTCGTTTATGTCATTTCGTCATTAAAACATATAAGATGATGAAGCGGATCCTAATCAAATGATTGGTTGAGGGCGTACACGTGACCAGGCATTTATTTTGCCTAACACGTAATTTTAATAATGACCGGTCATTAGTAAATGCTAATGACCAGTCATTAGTAAAATTACCCACAGTCGGTACCTTCGAAACAGTCCAAACACCCTCGGCTATCGCCTCGGGCGTGTTAGACTGTTCCAAAGGTACCTTGTGGATAATTCTTACTAATGCCCTCACTGCTGTGTATTATACTATTATTTGTATACTAGATACAAATAAAACCACCTCCCTGCCCGAATATGAGATGACGTTACCAAAATACTGGGATATATAGTTTAGAAATGGAAGTTACGGGGGGGGGGGTGGTCTGCAGCACCGACTCTAATTTGACAGTTTACCACAATTCGTAAATTCCTAAATTATACATATTCCTATATAAATAATGTTTGTTGTTATGCAAAGGAAAATAACATGTACTTGTGTATACTCTGTAAAATGTTGTTTGTAATTTATTTATTGTACATAATCTGTATTTTTCTTGTTGAAAATGGAAATAAAACTTGAACTTAAACTTGAACAGAGCAGAACCCACATTTAGGTCTGTCGGTTTCTGGCTGTGTCCAATAAGGAGCCTATAGTAGTCTCGTAGTACAGTACTACAGTGCAAATACTGTTACGCCTGTCAAGGGTGTAAGCCTGCAAGCTAGTGGGGCTGCAATTAACCCCCTCCCCGCCTCCTTTACATATGACTGGGTATAGAACGGAAACCTCCGTCTACCACTCATCGTTCGTTACCGTGGACACTGTATTTTCGCATTTAACTTTGGGTTTGAAATAGGTTTCACAAACTCGACTTTAGAAACGAAACTTCACAGTGAAAGTGTATTAGCCCACATCAGGAAATAAATTATCATTGACTGTATCCCGTAATATATCTTATTTAGTTTTCTTTCATTTATTAATCATAATTATGTAATTTAATTTATTCACATTATTATTTTCTCATTAAGTATTTTCCTGGACCCCAATGGAAGACCAGCCGTGTCATGCCTGGCACAGCCGCTTTCTTTATTTTTTGTTTATAAACATGTATTTATATTGTTTATGTATTTGTTTTCTTTTTAATGGAACAGAAAAATAAATACTACTAATAACAGTTCAATTACTACAACTGACACAGAGTTTGGCCATGTTGTGACTATGTGAAACCAAGTTGGCTTTAATCTGTGTATAGATGGCTCTGCAGAAAGAGATAAAATACCTCCCTCTATCATGTATATCTTTCTATCGTCTCTTTTCCTGCGGCGTCTTTTTTTTTTGTACCACAGCGAGCCCAGATTCCAGTATGAACTCATTTCCATACATAACAAGCTACGACAGCTTGCAAAGAGGTCACAAACAATAAGACTTTGATTATTTATTGCTTTCCCAGGTCGAAATTCCAGTTGATACCAGTTGAAACCAGTAAGGATTTCCAACTGGTATCTACTGGTTTGAACTGGTCTCAACTGGTCTCAACTGGTCTCAACTGGTACCAGTTAATACCAGTTGATACAATTTGGAAACCAGTAGAAATACCAGTTGACATCTGAGACCAGTTGATATTACCAGTTGATTTACCAGTTGATTTACCAGTTGAAAACCAGTAGATGATTACCAGTTGATTTACCAGTTGAAAACCAGTAGAAATACCAGTTGACATCTGACACCAGTTGACATCTGACACCAGTTGATATTACCAGTTGATTTACCAGTTGAAAACCAGTAGATGATTACCAGTTGATTTACCAGTTGAAAACCAGTAGAAATACCAGTTTACATCTGATACCAGTTGATATTACCAGTTGATTTACCAGTTGATTTACCAGCTGAAAACCAGTAGATGATTACCAGTTGATTTACCAGTTGAAAACCAGTAGAAATACCAGTTGACATCTGAGACCAGTTGATATTACCAGTTGATTTACCAGTTGATTTACCAGCTGAAAACCAGTAGATGATTACCAGTTGATTTACCAGTTGAAAACCAGTAGAAATACCAGTTGACATCTGACACCAGTTGATATTACCAGTTGATTTACCAGTTGAAAACCAGTAGAAATACCAGTTTACATCTGATACCAGTTGATATTACCAGTTGATTTACCAGTTGATTTACCAGCTGAAAACCAGTAGATGATTACCAGTTGATTTACCAGTTGAAAACCAGTAGAAATACCAGTTGACATCTGAGACCAGTTGATATTACCAGTTGATTTACCAGTTGATTTACCAGCTGAAAACCAGTAGATGATTACCAGTTGATTTACCAGTTGAAAACCAGTAGAAATACCAGTTGACATCTGAGACCAGGTGATATTACCAGTTGATTTACCAGTTGAAAACCAGTAGATGATAATCAACTGGAAATATCAACTGGTAAATCTACTGGTTTTTCAACTGGTTTGTCAACTGGTCCCAGATAGCGTTGTTTCAATTTCCATATTGAAAACCAGTTGAATATACTGGTTTGAACTGGTACCAGTTGACCAGTTGCCTACTGGTTTCAACTGGTTTTTTGACCTGGGTTGCCTCACTATTTATAAAGGCACAGCGAGCCCAGATTCCAGTATGAACTCATTTTCATACATAACAACCTACGAAAGCTTGCAAAGAGGTCACAAACAATTAGACTTTGATTATTTATTGCATTGCCTCACTATTTATAGAGGCAAAAAGACCGATTCGACCTCCTCTTTCTTTCGTCCCCCCACTTTCTCTCTCTCCCCTCCTCTCTGACTAAAAATGAAAGTTAATTTCACATTTTTGTATTATTTTTTTTTAAAGACTTCGTTATATATACACGAAAATCTATGTGAACATAGACCTTGCATTCAGGCTAGTGCCACACAAATACACATACACACACGCCTACGTACCCGCACGAGAGAGAGATAGTCATATAGAGACAGAGACAGAGAGAGGGAGTGAGTGAGAGAGAGAAAGAGTGTGTGAGAAAGAGAGAAAGAGAGAGCGCGCGCGAGAGCAGGCGGGGATTCCCCAGTTCTCGAGCATGACTGTTTTGTAAATATGCCTACATTTCGCAATAAGCTGGAATTCCCAACCCTCCATCCACAATGATTGCGAAAAAAAGGTTTGTATCATCGAGTTACGACCATATTTTTCATCAGTCTACTTTGAAGATTATCTTGGACATGTTTTGCTGTACCGAAATGAGGAATATACGTAGGCCGTAAGCACAGAGCTCAAATCTTGACTGCTTCTGCGAAAGATTTTGTGCCACAGAAACGCTTATTCAGTGGTGAGTTTTGTTACAATTCAAATCTTACGATTTCTATTTATCATTGTGTATCGTTGAAATATCATGAAATTGACTTTGAGCCAAACGTGGCGTAATGTAATGTAATTTGACAATCCCGCTTAATGTATAACCGATGTACTTTCTAAATATTGCAGTATAGTCATGATAGGGAGAGGCTAGCACCTAACAATGTTTTGACATTCAAACCGGAGTGCGGGGGGGGGGGGCACTGGCATAACCATACTGTATACGCCATTAGTCATGGACGACATCCCCAAATTTATAGTAAACTAGTAACAGGTATTACTTTAAAGGAACCCCCCCCCTCTCCAATGAAAATATTGCCTCACGGCCCTGCTAAGATTATGCTAGAGCAGTTATTTAGTTACTCCAAAAAAGATCTAACAAAATGCTTAGCATAAAGGTTATACTGTTGATATAGGTGATGGGTGTGGTGAAAGTGAGGGTTTTTTTTAGAGGGGGATTGGATGCTCCATGTTGGTTTGGTCGTACACAAATATTAGATTAGCACATTAGTGTGAATCTAAATATGATTTGTATGGGATATGCAAGGTTCTGAACCTGCCCTTGAGTTGAATATTCAAAGCCTTTGTGATCTTCTTCTATATGGGAATTCCCAGATGTTGTTATTTAAAGATTTATTGACATAAAAAGAGACTGTGGATGATGCAGATAATATTTCGTCTATAAATAAATATATATTGTTAAAATGATCATGATGGAGTAAACCGGTCGTGGGAAGTATTTTATAGGTGACAAATGAATTGAAACAAAATCAAGGCATTTCCCCGGTGTGAGGCATACCGTTGATTTATGATGCGACGACAAATAAACGTATGCAGTTTTCATATATAAATCCTCATGTTTGATGGACTTCGCTCCATAGTTCCTATAATGTAGGATGACATGGAGCTTTTCTAATTGAATGAATCATTAAATGACATCATTCATTACTAGTATTAAAGATATTTATTGGTATTTAGTTTGTTTATTCATACCTTATATTAATTCAAAACAACGTGTATTATTTAACAAGGAATTAAATATTGTAATATATGCTATGCTAATATGCTTATAACAATTTTGGTATGGACTTCGCTCCATAGTTCATGATCAAGTGTGGATCTGTATTATGTCAAGATTGACTTTCTATTTTGTTTCTGATTATCGGAAACGTACAAAGTACAAAGGTCTATATTTCACCTGATTAAAAAAACAAATTATCTTTTATACATGTAATACGATATAACGAAATATATAACAGCATTTTGTTGAAACATTCTCCACAAATGAAGAGGATACCACCAAATTTGTGTACATGTACATTTTTACTTGTTCTGTTACTGTTATGAGTTTATATTCAAAATTGTTATTGCATTTTGTTCTTACCAACAGCGGCTCATGGAAACCACCACTATTGGTGAAAATGTGCTACCCTGTATAAATGTTAGATATAAATAAATATATAAATGAATGTGCATGTGATGTCTCAAAAACGCCTGCGTTTCAGAATGTGTTCAACCCGCAAATGTTTATCCCAGATTTTAGAAAGAGCTGGAAAATCTTTTTGTCCCACTCGACTTTTTAAGAGCACTATCCCTGTGTGTTACCTTAATTTAAAGGTGTTATTTGTCGTCATAAAAAGGATCTTTGCTAATATCACAGAATAAGAGAATTATAAGAACGATACTTTTGCAAATTCTGTATCTCGCAAGAGAAGCACAAATTGAACCATTATTATGATAGGTTCGGCCTCCACACTTTTTAAACCGTACTTGAGAGGCTGAGGCAGAAAGGCGCCAAACTCCGTATTTAATGTTGTGAGCTAACTCCCTTCTGGCTCCGAAGAGGAGTATTAGAAAACTGTTGACAATATCCATAGAAGTCGCTCTCATCACTCTTATGCCACACAAATAATCTCCCTTTGCCATTTAACAAACAAAGATTATGGGAAAGCTGTTTTTATTGCAAGAGAAATCTATAGCGGTGTTAAACGGTTGTCCTGGAGCTAATCAAGACCCGAAATGGGTCTTGCATTACAAAGCCATTGTGTTGCACAAAGCAACCCCTTCATCAATTGGTACTTTTTGTGCAAATCTGCAAATGTGGCAAACGAGCGACCGTGCAGAGAGGCAAAGAAAGCAACCAAAGAGTTAAACTTGCAGTTCACTAAGATCGATGGGTATATTGCTGATATAGTACAAAATCTGCTTTGCATTGACAATTAGTCTGTCTGGTTGAAGGAATTGTTAGCATCCTTTGACTTTTGAGGCCCCCAAAAAAAACATTCGCTGGAGTCTCAGCGGAACATATCCCAGAACGAGAGAGACTGATACTTATGTCTACTTCCTACGCTGTTACCTTTCTTTCCTCTTTTATGAAGTGATTGTGACAATATGATAAATCCTTGATAGATGAAATGTTTATCCTCACAAAACCGTATATAAATTAATATCAATTACGTTTTTCAGATTGATCAGTGAAGTTCTAAGATCTAAACTTTCTCTAACAAGAATAACTCATATTGTCAAAATTATTTTATTCTAAATTTATGGGCAACAGTATACACTGCCCTCAGAGTGTCCTCATTTTCGACAAACATGTATATAACGATTAATAAAAAGCGATTCTTATTAAATGTTTCCAAATTAGAAACAATAAAATGGCACCATCGGAGGATACTGATGTTGCCATGGTGATTAGGAGAGGACCATTAGAGAGGACACCGATAAGAGATGCATGCAGCAACTCAGAGTGCATCGCCATGGTTACATCCGAAAGGCGTGTTTACGTATGTGACCTGACAGATGCTAGCAAACAACACAAATATGGTAATACAAATGAAAAAATATAGGAATAATGATGAAGATGATGGTGCTTATAAAATCAATGATAATAATAGTTATAGCGATAATATGAATAAGAAAAGAAAAGGAAAAAACAACACAAATAATAACAAAAACAACAAGAACAACAACTATTAGAAGAAGAAAAGAGGAAGGAGAAGATGAGGAACTAAATACAAGAAGAATAAGAACAACAACGACGAGAACAATAAGAACAAGAAGAAAAGGAAAACAAGAACAAGAAGAACAAGGAGGAGGGGTGGAGGAGGGGGAGGAGGAGAATGTGGTTTTATTTACCCAGTGAGGGTATCCTTATTGGTAGTATACTCCTCTCCGTGAATTTGCTTGTAATTGTGGGATATGTTCTACTGGGACAATAATATTGTTGTTTAATTAAAACTGTAGGTTTCCGAAACCTCAAAGTTATAATCCGCTAAGAAAAACGATGGTTTTTACTGGACCGAAACAACTAATAGTACCCCCGGCCGGTTTTTTAGTTTCGGCAACTAAACGATCAGTGCACTCAAGGAATAAATCGTACTATGACCAGGTAAGGTACCCACCTACTACCTGGGTCGGGTGTGGCAAAAGTAGAATAAAATTGTCAAATGACCCTAGGGCTGCGGCAGGGACTCGAACCCCGTATATTGTGGTTCACAGTCCGGGACTTCTATCGATAAGACGATAACACCTCTAAACAGCATTGATGCTAATGAGGCTTCCTTGATAGAGGTGTCGTGGTCGAGTAGATATGTCATCTGACTGTGGATCACACGGTCCGCGGTTCGAGTTTGGAAGCGCATAGGGACGTTATATAATGTGATATGCGCTATACAAGAAAGGAATACAATTAATATTATTGGTAAATATAAGTATTTTACCCAGACGTTGTGGGTCCGGACTGGTTGTGTATCCGGACAGTTGATTTAAAACAACATTTTACAAGCAATATTTCATCAATCTTCAGAGACCGATAATGGACAATATTATAATGGACGAATATTCATGATTGGTAGTGCTATTTGAGTAATACCTTTCGTTCAATCTGAAGGTAAAAGAAAAGGCTTTATGTTTGTTTAGTGTCCGGACACTCAACCCCAAATCTTACTATTATCATAAGCCTATTTTGGAAAAGTCAAGGTGAACTTCCCGACATCCGAAGGCGATGACAAACCCGACGTTGACATCATGAGCGTGTGCTGTGGTCGACATCACTTCCTTGCTCTCTGCCGGTGGCAGGGTCTACAGCTGGGGCAGGAAGATGTGACAAATTCTCATCTTCCTGGCTGGGGCAAAGAATAACACGGACAGCTCGGAAAGAAGAAACAAAATCACTACAAAGGCAGGACAAAGAAGCTTCAGAGGCAGGTGAACCAGTTCATTAATTTAT